>SJYG01000851.1:281001-301420 GCA_006410535.1 Litocranius walleri
AGTCTTCTCTTGTGTTGTTGGAAGAGGGTGTTTGCTATGACCAGTGCATTTTCTTGGCAAAACTCTATTAATCTTTGCCCTGCTTCATTCCGCATTCCAAGGCCAAATTTGCCTGTTACTCCAGGTGTTTCTTGACTTCCTACTTTAGCATTCCAGTCCCCTATAATGAAAACAACATATTTTAGGGGTGTTAGTTCTAAAAGGTCTTGTAGGTCTTCATAGAACCATTCAGCTTCAGCTTCTTCAGCATTACTGGTTGGGGCATAGACTTGGATAACTGTGATATTGAATGGTTTGCCTTGGAAACGAAGAGATCATTCTGTTGTTTTTGAGACTGCATCCAAGTAGTGCATTTTGGACTCTTTTGTTGACCATGATGGCTACTCCATGTCTTCTGAGGGATTCTTGCCCGCAGTAGTAGATATAATGGTCATCTGAGTTAAATTCACCCATTCCAGTCCATTTTAGTTCGCTGACTCCTAGAATGTCGACGTTCACCCTTGCCATCTCTTGTTTGACCACTTCCAATTTGCATTGATTAATGGACCTGACATTCCAGGTTCCTATGCAATATTGCTCTTTACAGCATCGGATCTTGCCTCTATCAGCAGTCCCATCCACAGCTGGGTATTGTTTTTGCTTTGGTTCCATCCCTTCATTCTTTCTGGAGTTATTTCTCCACTGATCACCAGTAGCATATTGGGCACCTACTGACCTGGGGAGTTCCTCTTTCAGTATCCTATCATTTTGCCTTTTCATGCTGTTCATGGGGTTCTCAAGGCAAGAATACTGAAGTGGCTTGCTATTCCCTTCTCCAGTGGACCACGTTCTGTCAGACCTCTCTACCATGGCCCGCCTGTCTTGGGTTCCCCTGCAGGCATGGCTTGGTTTCATTGAGTTAGACAAGGCTGTGGTCCTAGTGTGATTAGATTGACTAGTTTTCTGTGAGTATGGTTTCAGTGTGTCTGCCCTCTGATGCCCTCTTGCAACACCTACCATCTTACTTGGGTTTCTCTCACCTTGGGCATGGAGTATCTCTTCATAGCTGCTTCTATGTTGATGCATAGGAAAGCTGAATACTCTGCAGATGTCAATTTTTCCACAGTTATTTGTGGGGGTTAAAAATTCAATAAAAAATTGGATAGAATCCTTCTTCTTTACTTTT
This sequence comes from Litocranius walleri, assembly GCA_006410535.1. Classification (NCBI taxonomy): domain Eukaryota; kingdom Metazoa; phylum Chordata; class Mammalia; order Artiodactyla; family Bovidae; genus Litocranius; species Litocranius walleri. The sequence goes on from SJYG01000851.1 coordinate 282,167, forward strand.
TTGAGTTGACAAAATTATTTTAAAGTTCATCTGACAGAATAAAACTAATAAGCATTCAGTTCAGTTCAATCACTCAGTCGTGTTGGACTCTGCAACCCCATGAATCGCAGCATGCCAGGCCTCCCTGTCCATCACCAACTGCTGGAGTTCACTCAGACTCATATCCATCGAGTCAGTGATGCCATCCAATCATCTCATCCTCTGCCATCCCCTTTTCCTTCTGCCTTCAATCCCTCCCAGCATCCAGGTCTTTTCAAATGACTTAGCTCTTCGCATCAGGTGGCCAAAGTATTGGAGTTTCAGCTTCAACATCAGTCCTTCCAATGAACACCCAGGACTGATCTTTAGGATGGACTGGTTGGATCTCCTTGCTGTCCAAGGGACTCTCAAGAGTCTTTTCCAACACCACAGTTCAAACACATCAATTCTTCAGTGCTTACCTTTCTTTATAGTCCAACTCTCACATCCATACATGATCACTGGAAAAACCATAGCCTAATAAGCATTAATTGGAGAAGGCAATGGCAACCCACTCCCGTACTCTTGCCTGGAAAATCCCTTGGATGGAGGAGCCTGGTGGGCTGCAGTCCATGGGGTTGCTAAGAGTTGGACACGACTGAGCGACTTCACTTTACTTTTCACTTTCATGCACTGAAGAAGGAAATGGCAACCCACTCCAGTATTCTTGCCTGGATAATCTCAGGGACGGGGGAGCCTAGTGGGCTGCCATCTATGGGGTTGCACAGAGTCGGACATGACTGAAGTGACTTAGCAATAAGCATTAATACTAATTAAAACATTGAATATTTATTTAGTGACCCCATTTGTCAGATTTTTTTGAACTGCTTTCCATGAATTTGGAAGAGAATATCACTGAAGCAGAGAACAGGCTAAAAATTGATGAGTGTCTTCTTTTGTTGTTTTTGCTTTTTAATTTTTTGTTCAAATATAGTTTGCATACAATATTGTGTTAATTTCAGGCATGCTGCATAGTAATTTGACACTTGCCTACATTATGAAATGATCACCATGGTAAGTCACATGACTGTCATCCCTGTACAAAATTATTGCAATATTACCTACCATGTTCTTTATGCTGTCTGTTATATCCCGTGACTTATCTATCATCTAACTGGAGATTCATGCCTGTTAATCCCCCTCACCTATTTCACCTCCCCTCCCAGACCACCTCTCCCTTCCCGCTTGGCAGCCACCCATTTGCCCTCTGGGGCTTCCCAGGTGGCAGCAGTGGTAAAGAACCCACCTGCCAATGCAGGAGACTTGACCCTGGGCTTGGGAGGATCCCCTGGAGGAGGGCACAGCAACCCACTCCAGCATTCTTGCCTGGAGAACCCCATGGACAGAGGAGCCTGGTGAAGAACAGTCCATGGAGCCGCACAGAGTTGGACATGGCTGAAGTGACTTAGGCCGCATGCATTTGCTCTCTGTATCTTTGATTCTGTTTGAGTTTAGATGGAAACTATATTTCTGAGAATTCATTAATTTCTTCTGGATTGTTCATGTTATTGGTGCATATTGTTTGTAATAATCTTATGATGCTTTGTATTTCTGTAGTGATGGTTATAACTTCTCTTTCACTTCTGATTTTATCTATTTGGACTTTCTGTCTTGTTATCAATAAGTCTGGCTAAAGATTTATCAATTCTGTTTTATCTTTTCAAAGAACCAACTCTTAATTTCTTTGCTCTTCTCTATTTTTCTTTTATTTTTTGGTTTCTGTTTCAGTCTTTATGATTTCTTTCCTCCTGCTAACTTTGGGTTTTGTTTGTTCATCTTTTCCTAGTTCCTCAAAGTGTAAGGTTAGCTTATTTATTCTAGATTTTTCTTGTCTTCTGACATGGGCTTGTATCGCTATAAACTTCCCTCTTAGAAATAACTGCTTTGCTGCATCCGACAGATTTTGGATTGTTGTATTTTCATTTGTCTCCAGGTATTAAAAAAAATTTCTTCTTTGATTTCTTTAGTGATGTGTTTGTTTTTTAGCCTCTACATGTTTGTGTTTTTTGCAGTATTTTTCGTTTAGTTGATTTCTAGTCTCATAGCATTGTGGTTGGAAAAGATGCTTGATAAATTTTCTTAAATTTACTGAGACTTGTTTTGTAGAGTAGCATGTGATCTATCCTGGAGGATGTTCCAGGGCTGATGAGTGTCTTAAAGAGATAGGAGTGGTGCAGACAGGCTCCCCTCTGGGTTGACTGAAGTGCACTGATGGAAGCTGGTTTAAGTCATGAAGCCATAAATCTCCTCCAGAGACCAAATGGGTTTTATAGCCAGGAAGAATTATGGGCATCTTTCAGTGGAAAATATTTCCATCCAAATGTTGTCTTTTGTTATGATCTGAATGTTTGTGTCCCCCACAGGTTTATCCATTGAAACCTAACCCCCAAGGTGACGGTGTTTGGAGGTAGAACCATTGAGAAGTGATTTGGTCCTGAGGGGGGAGCTTCACGAATGAGATGAGTGCCCTTATTTAAAAACCCCACAAAGCTCCTTGCTCCTTCCTCCCCACATAAGCACACAGGGGGAACGGCCCTCTATGAACCAGGAAAGGGGTCCTTAGCTGGCTGTGAATATACTGACACCTTAGTATTAGATTCCCAGCCTCGAAAACCATGAAAAGTAAATTTCTGTTCTTTATAGACTGCCCAGCCTATGAGCTTTTGTTACAGCAATTGCTGTCTTAGATTTTTTCTGATTTTCAGGTTTTAATTTTGTGGGTAGGATCACAAAATTCTCTTTAGAAAGGGCCTGGCTCCTTGCAGCAGAGCAGAGAGGCGTCTGCATTTGGGGTAGACTCAAGTGTGTCTCCAAATCCTCCCGAAGCCCTGCTGAACTTCCTGAGAGAGACTTTGAGACTCCAGCATAAGACACACTGGAAATGTTCCATAATTTGCTATTGACGTGCAACAAACAAACAAAACAGCCCTCATAGAAATAGCACTGACATCTGCTACCACCTCAGGAGGGACTAGAGTGGACAGGGGGGTGGGCATGTTGGCTTCCGGATGGGGAAGGACCTGTTTTACACCCTCCATCTGAAGTGTAGAGAGAGCCTTAAGCCAGTTCTAACTATGAGAACATTGCCTATGAGAGCTTTAAAAGTAGAGACTTGACTAACTCTGTCTTGCTTTTCTGAGAAATTAGAAGTGCTCCTGGATTCCTTGCAGTTATCCGTGTAATGCATTTGTGAAGTGATGGTGCGTTTTTCCCATTCCTTTTATTTTTTGGCCTTGCCCCTCAGCCTTTGGAATATTAGTTCTCAGTCTAGGGGTTAAAAAAAAAAAAAGCTGACTTAAAACTCAGCATTCAAGCGACTAAGGTCATGTCATCTGGTCCTGTCACTTCATGGCAAATAGGAGGGGAAAAAGTGGAAGCAGTGACAGATTTTATCTTCTTGAGCTCCAAAATCACTGCGGATGGTGACCACAGCCAGGAAACTAAGAGACACTTGCTTCTTGAAAGAAAAACTATGGCAAACCTAGACAGCATGTTAAAAAGCAAGGACATCACTTTGCAGACAAAGGTTCATCTAGTCAAAGCTATGGTTTTTCCAGTAGTCATGTATGGATATGAGGGTTGGACCATAAAGAAGACTAAGCGCCAAAGAATTGATTCTTTCAAACTGTGGTGTTGGAGAAGACTCTTAGAGTCCCTTGGACAGCAGAGAGATCCAACCAGTCCATCCTAGAGGAGATCAGTCCTGAATATTCATTGGAAGGCCTGATGCTGAAACTCCAATACTTGGGCCACCTGATGCAAAGAGCTTACTCATTGGAAAAGACCCTGATGCTGAGAAAGATTGAGGGCAGGAGGAGAAGGGGACGACAGAGGATGAGATGGTTGGTTGGCATCACTGACTCGATGGACATGAGTTTGAGCAGGCTCCGGGAGGTGGTGAAAGATGGGGAGGCCTGGCGTGCTACAGTCCCTGGTCACAAAGACAACAGCAGCACGACAAGGGCTGAGCCTGTGCCTCGTGTGTTGGAAGCACAAAGTCTTAACCACTGACCCTCCAGGGAAGCTCCTCTCCACGTGCTGTAGTTGAGAAAATCGAGATATAAAGAGGTGAAATGACACTGACCTATCTGGAATTCTGCTCCAGCATTCTCCACCAGGTGATGCTGTCTTGTCACATGTACAAAATCTAACACCTTGGGAAAAAAAGACTAAAGGACCCAGGCAAAGGGAAAATACTGAGGCGTTCTGGAGTATAGGGTGTGCTTTTGGGAACGACTGGGAGAACTCCCTGCTAACGAGGGAAATTCCAGTTCTGCCAGGGAAACACCTTTCACAGCCTACATTTATGTTTGGTCTCAGGCGAAGTTCTCTTTTGGTGTCAGAGCGTTTTATAATGCCATGCCAGCTCTAATGAAGTTAGCTCCTGATCTGAAAACTCTGATGGTGGGTGAGTCTTTCCAATGGGAACACAAAAAGAAATGTAGAGAACCTTCAGCACACACGATGATGGTCAATAGCATGCCATTCCCCAAATGGCTTACGAGTGGTTGGAGCAGAAAGACCTTGGCAGGTCTTCCGTGATTCATGATGCATTCACAGGGAAATCGGGAATTTGAGACTCACTGCTTTAAACAGATATCTCTTTTCCTATTAGATCAACAGCCAGAGAGTTTTTTTCTCCAAGAGACTATTTTTAGGTCCCAGAAATAGTGACTTCTTTATTTCACCCTGTTATCAGACTTGTTTGATTTTTTTAAAGTACCTTTTCCCATTTTTTAAAATCAACAACTGACTTCTTGTCTCTGCCCTTATGTAGGAAGGCTTTTCGGGTAGGTGCTGGTTTTGTGAGTCACTGTGAGCAAAATGCTTGGCTGTCAGGGGCTTCTCGAACGAGCTGAAGGCAGGGAGGTTCAGTTGGAGGCCACAACATTGTTTTTATCTGCCATTCCTGAGAGGACGCAGTGTCTTTCCATGGAGTGGAACCACGTGAAGGTACAGGAGGGGAAGGAGCGGGCTCCAGGGGCCGTTTGCCGTTGGCGGACCACCCCTCTCCCAGGGCTGTGGACGCAGGGCAGGCCACCTGTGTGGGTCTCTGAGTCCTGAGTGCCAGGCCCGTCTTGTTAAGGAGGTCGCGATGGGAGGGTGCTGTGCTGGGGGCCGTTGGCAGCTGAGATGCGCCATCTGAAGGTGCTGAACTGCAGCAGCGACGGCTCCTCTCTTGAGTTCGCGTTAGTAAGGCCCCTGGTGCCTTTGCCACACTTTCTACATGGAAAGCATCTCACTTGTCGTGAAGCGGTAAGAATACGGTGGCTGGCCAAAGCCTCTTCCTTGCTTGCTGCAGTAGTGTCTCGTGGATGAGGTTCTGGCAGAAGCAGAGAATGCGAATGCAGAGACCATGGGGAAGGGGTTCCCAGGTGGGGGCACTGAGCGAGTTTAGGGGCAGCTCCCGAGGCAGCTCCAGCAGGAAGCTGTTGGCTAGGGCCGGGGGCAGGTGCCGGGGCGGGCTCTGGGGCTCTAGGGGAGGTCCCTTTATGCAGCTTCTTAGGCCTGTCTCCCGACCCTCTCAGTGGCTCAGCCAGAACCTCGGAGTCACGGGGTTGAGGGGTGCCCTCCTATGAGGTCTGCAGGCAGCATGGAGCCATGCAGAGACGGGTGGGGGCCGCTGGGCTGGGGCCTGATGTTGACTGTTTGCACAGCAGTCAGGGGGGAACAGTATTTATGTGGCCTGTGGCAATGCCCAACCCTGCCTGAGACCAAGATGGCAGCAGAGATCGTTAAAGAGGAAATTGCTCCTGTTTAGAAAACTGTCAAGGGTTTTCTTTTTTTCTTAAGGGCTGAATTATTGAGAAATTACTAAAATTATATTTTGGAAGGATTGAGAGATTTTTAGTTCTCTCATGAACTTATAAGTATTAACTAGAACAGACTCTCTTATAAGTACTTCTGATGAGAGGAGAGAGTAAATTCAACCTGATTATATAAAATTTAGAAAGTCTGTGGAGAGAGTCTCCTGAGTGAGGGCAGGAACGGGGACCCTTGCTCAGCAGAACTGGGTGGACCCCTAGGCCCTGACTCACAGGGTCAGTGCTGGGCAAGTCTGCCCCCTGGGGCCTGTGGTTCGGGACAGCCCCCTCTCTCCAGTCCCCTTCTTCCGCCTCTAGGATCCCTGTCTGTGAGCAGACATGGGCCTCGACCCTTCCAGGAAGCGGGAAGCACGCCGAGTCCTTAGTGGAGACGCAGCCCGTACGCTCCTGACTTCAGCTTTGTGTCGTTGTTCAGTCGCTCAGTCGTGTCTAACTCTCGGTGACCCCATGGGCTGCAGCATGCCAAGCTTCCCTGTCCTTCATCTCCTGGAGCTTGCTCAAACTTATGTCCATTGAGTCAGTGGTGCCATCCAACCATCTCACCCTCTGCCATCCCCTTCTCCTCCTGCCTTTAATCTTTGCCAGCATCAGGGCCTTTACTAATGGGTCAGCACTTCTCATCAGGTGGCCAAAGTACTGGAGCTCCAGCTTCAGCATCAGTCTTTTTAGTGAACACTCAGGGTTGATTTCCTTTAGGATGGACTGGTTTGATCTTGCAGTCTAAGGGACTCTCCAGAGTCTTCTCTAACACCACAGTTTGAAAGCTTTGTGTAGAAACGTTCTGTTTTCCCAGTGTGACCAGCCTTCTAAGTGTCAGGGTCTTCCCAAGCACTCACTTCCCTCATCTGCTCCTAGTCTGGAATCACTGGAGCAGAAGCCCAGCTCCGCGTCTCACTGTGAAGCCCCTTCCTGTCCGGTGCTTGGACATATAGCCCAGTCCACCCACCGTGGTGTAGCATTTGCTGACTCTTTTCTTCTTTCTCACTTTCATCACTAACTGGGAACTGTGAACGATTCCTGGACCTGTGGTTCAAACCCTACTTTTGAGAACCCAGAGCTGTCTGTGTCCCAGTTCACCTCCAAGGAAGAGAAGGGTGTTTTGCCAGCCCATTATGGCCAAATCATGTCCCAAATCCATGTGCTAAGGTCCTGACCTCAGTACTTAGGGTGTGACTCTGCTTGGAGACTGGCCTTCACAGAGATGCTGAAGTTACATGAGGTGAGTCTACTGGGACTGGCGTCCTCTGAAGAGAGGACGTGACCCCGGGGCTGCCTGTGTGGAGAGGCAGCGGGGGCATTGCCATCTGCGAGCCCCAGAGAGGGGTCTCGAGGACACGTCCCCCCAGAACAGTGAGGAGTGAGGCTCTGCTGGTAGCAGCCAAGCAGACTGGCCACCAGGGTGCCTGAGGGGCCATCTCTGGGAGGAGCCTGAGCTGGTCCGTGTGCTCATGAATTCCACAGAGGTCTGCCATGAACACTGGTACATGCAGTGGCCGAGACAGTACACAGACCGTCATGGTGCTTACAGAAGGGAAGCATAAGTTTAAACTCAGTATTCTGACAACTTGGTCACCTCAGAGAACATAGAATATGGACTCCTCGTTCACCATATTTCGTGAAAAATCAGTCGATCTTAAGTCGTCCGTTGTGTGTGTGTGTGTGTGTGTGTGCGTGCGTGCGTGTGCGTGTGCTCAGTTGCTCAGTCGTGTCTGACTCTTTGCGACCCCATGGACTGTAGCCCACCAGGCTCCTCTGTCCATGGAATTCTCCAGGCAAGAATCCTGGACTGGGTTGCCACTTCCTTCTTTGGGGGATCTTCCCAACCTGGAGATCAAACCCAGGTCTCCTGAGTCTCCAGCATTGGCAGGCGGATTCTTTACCACTGCACCACCTGGGAAGCCCAACCATTTAAAATTGCTATCTTATGTAGATTCTTTAAAAAAAAAAAATAGCTACCATATGATCCAGCCAACCCACTGCTGGGCATATACTGGAGCAAAACATGATCTGTAAAGACACATGTACCCCAATGTTCACTGCAGCACTATTTATAATAGCCAAGACACGGAAGCAAAAGAAATGTCCATGTACAGATAAATGGATAAAAAAGGTGCGTACACACAATGGGCTATCACTCAGCCACTGAACATGAAATGACCCCATCCGCAGTCGCATGGATGGGCCTGGAGATTATCATACTAAGCGGGGAAAGAGAAAGACAGATATCATGCGGTATCTCTGACAGGTGGACCTAAAGAGACTTAATTACAAAACAGAAACAGAGCACTGACTTGGAGAGTGAGCTTTCAGTCACCTTGGGGGAAGAATAGGGGGAGGGAATAGTGAGTTCAGGATTGACATGTACACACACTGTGCTTAAAATAGCCAGCAGAGACCTGCTGGATGGCACAGGAGACCAAAAAATTACTATTACAAAATAAAATGGAATATAGCTTTACGCATATATTCTTCCATTTAAATTAGTCAGAAAAGGGTAACTGGTTTCCTTTCTTCGTCACCGTTAAGTACTAGGCATAGTAAGTATCAGAAGTAAGCTTGACACGCCTGACCCTAACGTCCCCAGTTATTTTCCCTGGCACATCAGTCTGCTCCAAGAGCGGGGAGGTGACCAGCCTGCTTCTTGTGACAGAGCAGTGTGAGGCTTTCTGCACACTTGTTCACGCACAGCCTGTGCACTCGCTTCACACAACACCCGTTGTAGAACATGTGTGCATGCAAGCACACCCTTTGTAAACACACATGTGTGCACGTGCACTGTGACCTTTCTGTTGTGAGTAGGTGGTAACTTCATGTCAAAATAGATCTGGGGAGTGCGGCTGAGCTGAGCAGCAGAATGCTCCGGGTGAGGCTCGGGTCCCATGCCGCTGACCGGCCAGGATCCTGGTCTCCTGGAGCCGATCCGGCTCCTGCGGCCCGTATGTGTGGGATTTCCTGCTTAGTCCGTTCGATGGGGCGGGTGGCGAGGTTGAGATGAGCCGGGAGGGGCCGGTAAGGCGGACGCTGGGGCCGGGCCTGCCGGTTCAGCCCCGCCTTCAGGCAGCGGCAGCGGCAGCGGAGCCGAGGTTACACGTAAGTGTTGGGCAGGAAGGGAAGGCAGAGGCCGGGACGGCCGAGGCGGCGCTGTTTGCCCGGGCAGGTCTCCTCGGAGCGCGGGGTCGGGCTCCAGGGCCGCCGCGTCTGGCTGGACGGCTGGGGCCTGGCCGAGCGGCGGGCTGCGCCTTCCGTGCAGACTCCGGCAGGCGCGACGCTCGTGTGCCCTGCGTCGCCCTCGCGAGGCGCGGAACCGGCGCGTGCGTCTCCTTCTTGCCCCCAGCAAGCGCTGTTCAGTGATCCTGGGATCCGCTTCTGCAATTTATACACAGTGATTCCCGAGGGATGTGTGCGAAGGCGCCATTAGGCATGGTCCGCTTTGTTTCTTGCTATATTTATTATCAGAAACTCCAGGTATGTGGGAGAATGATAGAATGATGTGAGCGCCGGGTCAGCCACCGTCTGCTTGCTGCCTCATGTTGCGGAAGCACCGTGGAGTAAATTATAGATGCTCTCGGCTGGGGGCACTCAGTCCTCCAGCGCGCCCTGCCTTCCACAGCCGGGGCATCTTCCTGAGTGGACACAGTGCCCTCACCGCGCAGCGCTGCCAGCCGCCCAGGCTTTGCTGCCCCTCAAGGTGCCGGGGCACTTCCGTTCCGCCTGCAGCCTCTGGCCTGCTTTTGTCCTTGCACGTGCCAAGTGATGACACGGCTGCCCGCGCTTCCTGTCTCACGGAAACGTGGCGAGAACAGGAGAGGAGAGGCATGGAGCCCCCTTGAAAAAGGAAGGAACTCGACTAACTTCCGGGGTGATTTTTATATGGAAATGAGGTTTCTCCGAGGTAGAGGAGGCTGGACTTCCCAATTAATCCTCACTCCAGCAGGTTTCATATGTGTTTGAGAGAAGCCTTTGTGTCTGAGGACTAATAGGCAGCTCCTATCACCTTGCTAGAAGTGGCCCACCACCTGGGAAGGGCATAAACACGAAAGCCAGGGAGAAATATCCCACCTTATGGATCACGGCTGGAGTGTGGTCTGAGAATGGCTCCCCTGAATGGGCCCCTGCTTCTGGGGGCGTTGGAGCCCCACACTGTCCTCCTGGGATAGAGTGCTCCAAGCTCATGCTCTCAGCCCCCCAGCCATCAGGAATCTCTCCAGCTTAGCCCCACCGTCTGTGGCCTGACTCCTTTGCTGCACAGGTTTGCCTTGTGAAATCCGGCACACCTTGCATTCTGTACTTTGACATGCTCTGGGTTTTGACATGCTCTGGGTCTCTGACTTCTGCACCTAAGTCATTAGCACCCATAAGCTAGAGATGGTGGGGTATGCCCCTTTCATAGTGCAAAAGCTGCCACAATGCTGGGAATATCTGATAGTCATAGATTGTAATTATTGCTCACAAACTGGGAAACCCTCCTTCATTTCTGAATAGTAAGTAAAGAATGAATGCCATTTTATAGTTTTGATAAATTTACCACTTAAAAGAAAAACAGAGGCTTTTTCAAGATAAAATTTATGGCATAAGGCAGCTGGCTTCTTGTGTTGCCATTTTTTTCTGGGAAATATTTTGCATCCTTTATTTCCTTGAAGAATTTGACCTTATATCAAAATCAGAGACATCAAGGGCAGGGACAGTGGTCTTGAAGGAATGCCTCCCACTGGCATAAATTCAGAGGAAGAGAAGCCTGGCTGGGTAGAAAGGCAAGAATCAGGAGAAAATCAGAGTGTTTTTAAATGATTAGCTCAGCCTTGCAGGGCACTGAAGACAAATGCCTCCGCACCTTGGTAACACCTTTTCCTCGTTTCTAACACCCCACCCCGGCCCGCTCAGCACCCACCATCATGAATGTTTATTGAGTGCTGGGCCTGAGAGGCGGGCTCTCGTGTGTGTGTGTGTGTGTATGTATGTATGTATTTGTGTGTGTGCGAAGAGCTGACTCATTGGAAAAGACTCTGATGCTGGGAGGGATTGGGGGGCAGGAGGAGAAGGGAACGACAGAGGATGAGATGGCTGGATGGCATTACTGACTCAATGGTCGTGGGTTTGGGTGAACTCTGGGAGTTGGTGATGGACAGCAGGGAGGCCTGGCGTGCTGCAATTCATGGAGTCTCAAAGAGTCGGACACGACTGAGCGACTGAACTGAACTGATGTGTATATGTGTGTGTGTGTGTGTGTGTATATGTGTGTTTGTGTATGTGTACATGTGTGTGCATGTGTATGTGCATGTGTATTTGTGTGCATGTGTACACGTGTGTGCATGTGTCTGTGTGTGGTGTATATGCATGTATGTATTTGTGTGTATGTATTTGTGGGTGTATATGTGTATATCTGTGTGCGTATGTATATATGTGTGTATGTGTGTATATCTGTGTGTGTGTATCTGTGTATGTGTATATGTGTGTATATGTGTACGTGTGTGTATATGGATGGGTGTATATGTATGTATGTATTTGTGTGCATATATGTGTGTATGTGTGTGTGTCTCTGTGTGTGTGTATATCTGTGTGCATATGTATATGTGTGTATGTGTGTATATCTGTGTGCGTCTATATGTGTGTGTATGTGGATGGGTGTGTATGTGTGTATGTATTTGTATCTGTGTGTGTGTGTGTGTGTGTGTGTGGGTGTATATGTATGTATGTATATATTTGTGTGTGTATGTGTATATGTGTGTGTATGTGTGTGTGGTGATAAAGGGCTTGGGTTGGGTTTGAATCTCCATCTTCTGCTTTCTTACTGCCCTTGGGCAGCCTTCAGGCTCTGTTTCCTTGTTTGGAAACTGTGGATAGTTATCTTGTCCCTGTCGTAGAGATGTTTAGTGTGCCGCCTGACACAGTTAGCATTCAGTAAGCCGTAGCAGGTTTTGTGAATCAGTGCATGGTTGCTATGGTGCCTCCAGGATTCAGTAAGCGTGGCAGTGGATTGACCAGAAAGAGGCTGTGTACAGAGACTACGTGTACATGTTCAGTCTCTGCACAGAAATGATGATAACATGCGTGTAGCCCAGTGGAGGCTGCAGGGCTCGCCGTTTGGGAGGACCAGATGGAGGGGCAGGGGCCTGCCTTCCAGGCCTGGGGCCGCCACCTGGGCCCCATTCCACCTCTGTGTGGATAGATCCATTTGTTCAGTGGTTCCCGGCTCTGTCCTTAAAGCATCAAGCCTGTGAGATGCTCCAGCAAAGAGGAGTCCCGTGTCAAATAAGTTTGCAAAACAAAGAACATTTAATTTCCTGCTTGGAGAATCACAGTGTCTTTAAATGCTCTAAATTACTGTTTAATTCGGTTAAGTTCAACATTTCCTGTAATGATTTGTTTGGCAACCCCCCCCTCCATTTTTACTTTTCATGATGTCCTTTAGCATTGTGTAAACCTAATGTTTCAGAAAAATTCTTAGAAAATGTTGTACTAGATGATCCTCCAAGTACCTCTGAAAAGTTCATTTTTAGGTACAACACAAGGTTGATGTTTGCTCCATACCTAGGATAGTTCTCTTTCTGACTTTCTCATCCGTAAGTATCCTTCTCAGTATTACTCCTCTGTAATCTCAGCTTAGGCTGTTTCTAGAAAGAGGAGTTATACCACCCTTCAGTCTACTGTTTGGATTTTGCAAAAGTATATGTACTATTAGGCCCTCTAAGTAAAACTTTGTATAATAGAATTTTGAAGATATCATGACAAATCAATGGAATTATTAATGCTCCGTGAAGGAGATGATATTGGGACACCAAAGCCACAGTAAACAGCCTGTAAATGGGAATCCACTTGTGAAGCCTGACACGTGGCCGTTTGGAGCAACAGTGGGTAACAGTGACAGTAATGCTTGTTTTGTTTTTAAGTCTGAATTTCAAGGGGGAGAAAGCAACAAATATAGTTAGTAACAACTTCCTTTGTTTGGAGATACAGTTTTTAATCTTAAGATTTAGCTAGCAAACTCAGTTAATCATCTTGAAAAATTCATGGGCCTCCAGAGACTATTTGAGATGAAAAGTATTCCCGTTTTCACAAAATGTAAATATAGAGGAACTGGAATAAGCAAGATTAACCATGGAGTCCAGTATTGCCATAAAACCTTATTTATCTAGAACACAGAGTGTCGCCTCTCCCCATTTGCTGGGAATTCAAGCATTGACTGGGCCCTTTTTTTTCTTCCTCAGTTATGAAAGTCCTTGTTAGACGTATGAACTCTGCTGTTATTTTTGTTAAAGGAATCAATAGCCGGTGGGGAAGATTTAATCTTTCTGTGTGACTAAGAGTCTTGTAGTTGGCCTGGGTCATGATTCTGAAAGCAGATTTCATTTTGTGCGTGAGGTTGCCATAGAGGCTGGACAGTCCTCATTCGGCCACTGAGTGGATGAGTCAGCCAAGCGCTGTTTGCCTGAATAGAAGATGAAGAGAGAATAAAGGGCCCTAAATAGCATTCCAGGGAGGCTCCCTGGGGCTGGCAGGTAGAGGTCTTACCTCAGGTTCGGCACATGGAACTTTGTAAATGTTAGTTCTACTTATTGTGGACTCAGATATTATGATATCCACTCCTCTCAAGGGCATCTACAGATTCAGTGCAGCCTCTATCAGAATTCCAGTGGCATTCTTCACAGAAATAGAATAGATGACCCTAAAATGTGTATGAAACCACAAAGAATTCTGAGTAGCCAAAGCAGTCTTAAGAAAGAAGAACAAAGCTGGAGGCATCACATTCTCTGATTTAAAACAATATTACAAAGCCATAGTAATTAAAACAGTATGGTACTGGCATAAAGACAGATGCCTGGATCAATGGAACAGAATAAAGAGCCCAGAAATGAACTCATATGGTCAGTTAGTTTAGGACAAAGAAGTCAGTAATGTATGGTGGGGGAAGGGATAGTCTCTCCATTAAGCAGTGCTGGAAAAACTTGACAGCCCAGACTATGAAAGTGGACCACTGTCTTACACTACACATAAAGGCTAACTCAAAATGCTTCAAAGTCTTGACTTTAAGGCCTGAAACTGTAAAAGCCTTAGAAGAAAGCATAGGTGATACGCTCCTTGACACTGGTCTTCTGATGTTTGAATATGTCACCAAAAGCAAAGGCAACACAAGCAAAAAGAAAGAAATGAGGCGACATCAAACTGAAGAATTGAACACAAAGAAAACAAGCAACAAAATATAAAGGCAGTCTACTGAATGGAAAAATATTTGCAGAACATATATCTGATTAGGGATTAATAACCCAAAATGTGTGAAGAACTCATACAACTCAACAGCAGAAAGCGCACAATCTGGTTAAGAAATGTCAGAAGATCCAAATAGACATTTTTTCCAAAGATGATATACAGTTGGCCAACATGAAAAGATGCTCCATATCACTGATCATCAGGGAAATACAAACCAGAGCCACACTGAGACACCCCCTCACACCTGTCCAAATGAGAGTCATTAAAAAGACCATGAGTAACAAATTTTGGTGAGGACATGGAGAAAAGGGAATGCTTCTGCACCATTGGTGGAAATGTAAATTGACACAATCACTATGGAGAACAGCATGGAGGTCCCTTGAAAAATTAAAAATAGAACTGCCATATTTTCAGTGATTTCACTTCTCGGTGTTTATCTGAGAAAACAGAAGCATCACCCCTCCCCTCAGACACACGCGCTCCTGTTCTCACTGCAGCAGTATTTGTCAAAGCCGGGATACGGAAGCAGCTGAGGCGCCCACTGACAGAGAAACACACAAAGTGAGTGTGTGAGCGCATATGCACACATGGAACGTTATTCAGACATGAAAATACGGAAATTGTGCCGCTTTTTGACAACACGGATGGACCTTGAGGGTGTTATGCTAAATGAAATTAAGTCAAACAGAGAAGACAAGTACTGTATGATCTCTCTTACATGTGGAATCTAAAAAAAAACCAAAACACACAACAAACAACCAAACGAAAAAACCAGCTCATAGACACAGAGAACATATTGGTGGTTGTCAGAGGCAGGGGTAGGGAGCAGGAGAAATGGGTAAAGGGGGCCAAAAGGAAAAAAGAAAAAACGGTAGTACATGTTCACTGTAGAAACTTGATATAGTACAGAGAAGCAAAAAAGAAAAAAATGTAGTGTATAACAACTTTGCTGAGCAGAATATTGCATCTTTTTAATAAAAATGGAAGCCATCCAAATAGCATTTAATTGAGGTGTTTGTGTAACTCAGTTCTGCTCTTCTCCTTTAGAAAAAATGAGTGACATCTCAGCCTTAATAAACAAAAAAGAACATCAAAATTTAAATAGGAATTATGACTCAAGCAGCATTTGATGAGCTTTCTGTGAAGATCCTGCAGGAGTCTTCCCTGTTAACCAGCTTCTAGGGCCTGTGGTCCATGGAAGCTGGAGAGCGGCCCACTGCCATTGGTGGGGTCTCGTGCTCCCAAATTGAAATGTTGGAGTCCCTGCACCGTGACCTTAGTTGAAAATAGAGTCGTTGCAGATGTAACCAGAGCCTGGGTGTCATCAAGGTGACCCCAATCCAACGTGACTGGTGTCCTTACAAAAAGGAAACAATTGGACAGACAGAGGCAACTCTGCAGGGAGGACGCCATGTAATGACAAGGATGCTCCCCTTCCAGCAGGGAGAGGCCCTGAAGAAGACGGTCCCCTCAGCCTCAGTGGGGAGCCAAGCCACTGGCAGCTGGCCTCCAGGACCTGCAGACAATCAGTTTGTTGTTTGACTTACAAAGTTTGTGGCACTTTGTGATGAAGCCCTTGTAAACTGATACACTTAGCTAAAGTCTGCTGGATTTTCACCTGGAATTTTGGTTTCTGAAGCTCATGGTGGGACTCTCATTCCTTGTTTTCCTGGGTGCTTGCCGAGTCATTTTTCACCCTTGGGGTTTTGTCTTGGTGTTTCTTCTGCAGAGCTGCCCTCCCTATCAGTTCAGTTCAGTTCAGTTCAGTCGCTCAGACATGTCTGACTCTTTGTGACCCCATGAATCGCAGCACGCCAGGCCTCCCTGTTCATCACCATCTCTCGGAGTTCACTCAGACTCACGTCCATCGAGTCCGTGATGCCATTCAGCCATCTCATCCTTGGTCATCCCCTTCTCCTCCTGCCCCCAATCCCCCCCAGCATCAGAGTCTTTTCCAATGAGTCAACTCTTCGCATGAGGTGGCCAAAGTACTGAAGTTTCAGCTGTAGCATCATTCTTTCCAAAGAAATCCCAGAGTTGATCTCCATCAGGATGGACTGGTTGGATCTCCTTGCAGTCCAAGGGACTCTCAAGAGTCTTCTCCAACACCACAGTTCAAAAGCCTCAATTCTTCAGCGCTCAGCCTTCTTCACAGTCCAACTCTCACATCCATACATGACCACAGGAAAAACCATAGCCTTGACTAGATGGACCTAGATCGGCAAAGTAATGTCTCTGCTTTTGAATAGACTATCTAGTTTGGTCATAACTTTTCTTCTAAGGAGTAAGCGTCTTTTAATTTCATGGGACAGTCACCATCTGCAGTGATTTTGGAGCCCCCAAAAATGAAGTCTGACACTGTTTCCACTGTTTCCCCATCTATTTCCCACGAAGTGATAGGACCGGATGCCATAATCTTCGTTTTCTGAATGTTGAGCTTTAGGCCAACTTTTTCACTCTCCTCTTTCACCTTCATCAAGAGGCCCTTTAGCTCCTCTTCACTTTCTGCCATAAGGGTGGTGTCATCTGCATATCTGAGGTTATTGATATTTCTCCCAGCAATCTTGATTCCAGCTTGTGTTTCTTCCAGTCCAGTGTTTCTCATGATGTAATCTGCATATAAGTTAAATAAGCAGGGTGACAGTATACAGCCTTGACGGACTCCTTTTCCTATTTGGAACCAGTCTGTTTTTCCATGTCCAGTTCTAACTGGTGCTTCCTGACCTGCATACAGATTTCTCAAGAGGCAGGTCAGGTGGTCTGGTATTCCTATCTCTTTCAGAATTGTCCACAGTTGATTGTAATCCACACAGTCAAAGGCTTTGGCATAGTCAATAAAGCAGAAATAGATGTTTTTCTGGAACTCTCTTGCTTTTTCCATGATCCAGCGGATGTTGGCAATTTGATCTCTGGTTCCTCTGCCTTTTCTAAAACCAGCTTGAACATCAGGGAGTTTATAGTTCACGTATTGCTGAAGCCTGGCTTGGAGAATTTTGAGCATTACTTTACTAGTGTGTGAGATGAGTGCAATGGTGCGGTAGTTTGAGCATTCTTTGGCATTGCCTTTCTTTGGGATTGGAATGAAAACTGACCTTTTCCAGTCCCATGGTCACTGCTGAGTTTTCCAAATTTGCTGGCATATTGAGTGTAGCACTTTCACAGCATCATCTTTCAGGATTTGAAACAGCTCCACTGGAATTCCATCACCTCCACTAGCTTTGTTCATAGTGAAGCTTTCTATGGTCCACTTGACTTCACATTCCAAGATGTCTGGCTCTAGATGAGTGATCACATCATCATGATTATCTGGGTCGTGAAGATCTTTTTTGTACAGTTCTTCCATGTATTCTTGCCACCTCTTGTGAGAGCCGGGCCGGCTCACTAAGCACGGACGAGAGGAGCTACCCATGTCCGAGGTCGGGGGCAGCAGCCTAGAGTACCAGGCTGCGACAGTGCAGGAACGGCCGAGAGGAGCTACCCTGCGTCCGAGGTCAGTGGCAGCAGGGAGGAGGCACCCCGCATCCGAGGTCAGGGCGGTGGCTGGGTGGAGCTACCTTGCATCCAAGGCCAGGGGTGGCTGGGGGGGAGACACCCCATGTCTGAGGTCAGGGGGAGCCAGAAGAAGCCACCTCAAGCTCAAGGCCAGGGGCAGTGAAGCTGAGGAGACACCATGAGCCCGAGGCCAGGGGCGGCAGCTGGGAGGAGCCACCCACGCCCAAGGCCAGGGCTGGCAGCCGGGAGGATCAACCTGAGGACCAGTGGCTGCACCGGAGCAGGAGGGCCTAGAGGAGCTATCCCACACTGAAGGTCAGGAAGGCAGCGGTAAGGAGATACCCCTCATTCAAGGTAAGAAATAGCAGCTGTGCTTTGCTGGAGCAGCCGTGAAAAGATACCCCACGCTCAAGGTAAGAGAAACCCAAGTAAGATGGTAGGTGTTGCAAGAGGGCATCAGAGGGCAGACACACTGAAACCATACTCACAAAAAACTAGTCAATCTAATCACACTAGGACCACAGCCTTGTCTAACTCAGTGAAACCAAGCCATGCCTGCAGGGGAACCCAAGACAGGCGGGCCATGGTAGAGAGGTCTGACAGAACGTGGTCCACTGGAGAAGGGAATGGCAAGCAACTTCAGTATTCTTGCCTTGAGAACCCCATGAACAGCATGAAAAGGCAAAATGATAGGATACTGAAAGAGGAACTCCCCATATCAGTAGGTGCCCAATATGCTACTGGAGATCAGTGGAGAAATAACTCCAGAAAGAATGAAGGGATAGAACCAAAGCAAAAAACAATACCCAGTTGTGCATGTGATAGAAGCAAGGTCCAATGCTGTAAAGAGCAATATTGCATAGGAACCTGGAATGTCAGGTCCATGAATCAAGGAAAATTGAAAGGCAAGGGTGAACGTTGACATTCTAGGAATCAGCGAACTAAAATGGACTGGAATGGATGAATTTAACTCAGGTGACCATTGTATCTACTACTGCGGGCAGGAACCCCTCAGAAGAAATGGAGTAGCCATCATGGTCAACAAAAGAGTCCAAAATGCACTACTTGGATGCAGTCTCAAAAACGACAGAATGATCTCTTCGTTTCCAAGGCAAACCAGTCAGTATCACAGTAATCCAAGTCTATGCCCCAACCAGTAATGCTGAAGAAGCCGAAGTTGAATGGTTCTATGAAGACCTACAAGACCTTGTAGAACTAACACCCCAAAAAGATGTCCTTTTCATGATAGGGGACTGGAATGCTAAAGTAGGAAGTTAAGAAACACCTGGAGTAACAGGCAAATTTGGCCTCGGAATGCGGAATGAGGCAGGGCAAAGACTAATAGAGTTTTGCCAAGAAAATGCACTGGTCATAGCAAACACCCTCTTCCAACAACACAAGAGAAGACTCTACACATGGACATCACAAGATGGTCAACACTGAAATCAGATTGATTATATTCTTTGCAGCCAAAGATGGAGAAGCTCTATACAGTCAACAAAAACAAGACCAGGAGCTGACTGTGGTTCAGATCATGAACTCCTTATTGCCAAATTCAGACTTAAATTGAAGAAAGCAGGGAAAACCACTAGACCATTCAGGTATGACCTAAATCAGATCCCTTATGATTATACAGTGGAAGTGAGAAATAGATTTAAGGGCCTAGATCTGATAGATAGAGTGCCTGATGAACTATGGAATGAGGTTCGTGACA
>SJYG01000851.1:302156-353078 GCA_006410535.1 Litocranius walleri
AGATGGTCAACACTGAAATCAGATTGATTATATTCTTTGCAGCCAAAGATGGAGAAGCTCTATACAGTCAACAAAAACAAGACCAGGAGCTGACTGTGGTTCAGATCATGAACTCCTTATTGCCAAATTCAGACTTAAATTGAAGAAAGCAGGGAAAACCACTAGACCATTCAGGTATGACCTAAATCAGATCCCTTATGATTATACAGTGGAAGTGAGAAATAGATTTAAGGGCCTAGATCTGATAGATAGAGTGCCTGATGAACTATGGAATGAGGTTCGTGACATTATATGGGAGACAGGGATCAAGACCATCCCTATGGAAAAGTAATGCAAAAATGCAAAATGGCTGTCTGGGGAGGCCTTACAAATAGCTGTGAAAAGAAGAGAGGTGAAAAGCAAAGGAGAAAAGGAAAGATATAAGCATCTGAATGCAGAGTTCCAAAGAATAGCAAGAAGAGATAAGAAAGCCTTCTTCAGCGGTCAATGCAAAGAAATAGAGGAAAACAACATAATGGGAAAGACGAGAGATCTCTTCAAGAAAATTAAAGATATCAAGGGAACACTTCATGCAAAGATGGGCTCGATAAAGGACAGAAATGGTCTGGACCTAACAGAAGCCCTCCCTCTGCTTCTTCAAAGTCCAAGAGATGTTCAACCTGGGTCTCCATGCAAGGGCCACTTTTCTCTGTGAAGGTTCTCTTCAGAGTGCTGCCCCATCCATCCATCCATCTGTCCATCTATCCATCTATCTGTCTGTCCATCCATCCGTCCATCCGTCCGTCCATCCATCCATCCATCCATTTATCTATCCATCTGTCTGTCTGTCCATCCATCCATCCGTCTGTCCATCCATCCATCTGTCTGTCCATCCATGCATCTGCCCATCCGTCCATTCATCCATCCATCTGTCCATTCACCCGTCCATTCGTCCATTCATCTGTCCATCCACCCATCCATCCGTCCAGCCGCCCATCCATCCATCCATCTGTCCATCCGTCCATCCATCCTCCCATCCATCCATCCTCCCATCCATCAGCCCATCTGTCCACCCATCTATCCATCCGTCCATCCTCCCACCCATCCATCCATCCATCCATCCATCCTCTGGTTCACTCTGTTCCCACCTGGCCACAGCCCCACAGAGCTCAGGCTCAGCCCTTTCTTCCCTCTTGTTGCTGGCGTCGCTGCCCACAGCCTGTGTTCACAAATACAACTGTAGTAAGTAGTCATCATTATTCAAACCATGTCAGTGTTTAATACATTCTTGAGAGATTTGGTGTCGTTTTCTTCACTAAAATACATGCTTTTCATATTTATAAATTTCTCCCAACTCACAGTTTTCTTGCCCTTTGCAGTATTTATTCCTCTTGGAAATAATTTTTATTTGAGAATTTCTCCTAAAGTAATGGGTTTGTTAGTGAACTTCTTTCCACCTTTATTTCTTGAGGTTTAAAAAAAATACTCAGAAGGGCTTCATGGTTGTTGAGCTCTTGGAAAGTTGGTGTTGAGAGGTTAAGGCATATTGTTGGGTTTGGGGCTGGGGAGGTAAGGAGATCCGCCTGCAAGGATCCAGCAGGCTTTGTTTGAATAGTCTTGGCCCCTCTTCCTGACAAGCTGTGTTGAAGGGTGGACAGTTAACAGCACAGGGGACAGAGCGCTGCTTCCTAATGGGATAATTCACTCGTGTCAAGACTCTCACAAGCACTCAGAAGTACTTTTATTTATAACCCTATTACTTGGCAGATAATAAACACTGCTGATGTACTTCTGCTATTAGATTGATGTTTTGTTTTTAAATAGGATGGAAAAGAATGAGTTTTATTGTATTAGCTGTCATATCTTTGCATTTTCCTCCAATATAAGCTATTTGGTATTGTAGCTTTGTGTCAGACTTCTGGATTTTTTTTTTTTAAGTGATGCCATCTGGCCAATAATCCAAGAAAACTCTGCTATGATTTTTTTTTAAGGTGAACATAATGAGGACTTTGATTTTGAATAGAAGATCAAAAACTGTCTGTCAAGTACAGATCATCAAATTGAAAATAACTAATAGCATTAGGAGGGTAAAAATACTATTCAGTACTGGAAAACTAATAGGGCTATGAAGGCATGTGATTAAAGAAGCATTAACACGATGGAATAACTTCTAGTAACTGAATGCGCAGATGAGAAGGGGCGGAAGCAGAAAGGAGGCAAATTGTGATAGCAGCTGAATAAGAAACGTGGAAGGATCCTAACTGGTCTTTGCGGTGATGCTGGGCTGTGTGTCAGTGGAAGTTAGTGTAAACAGACATGGAAACGTGTTTCTTTGTCATTCGTTAGTAGTTGTGTACTTAACAAGTGTTAGTGTTACTCCCTCGGTCGTGTCCAGTTCTTTGCAACCCCGTGGACTGTAGCCCATCAGGCTCCTCTGTCCATGGACCCCTCCAGGCAGGAACCCTGGAGTGGGCAGCCATCCCCCTCCAGGCGATCTTCCCGATGCCGGGACTGAACCTGCGTCTCCTGCACTGCAGGCAGGCTCTTGACCGTCTGAGCCCCCAGGGACCTCATCCCCAGGCTGAGGGTGATTTTCATCAGAGCTCATCGGTAGCGGCCAGCTGCCGTCTGTTAGTGTTTTCTAGATCCAGATGGATTCTCTCTGTCTCTCTCATACACACACGCATGCACACACTCTTTGTTGTGGGAAACTCCGCCTGTCCCTCCACTCACCCTGACCTCTTCAGACTGAGGGCTTGGGAGGCTGTAAGCGAATGCCTAGGAGGAGTCCCTGGGTCTGGACCTGAGCATGGACCTGCTCTCAGTCTCCCCTTCCTCATCTGTAAGATGGGAATATTTTCCCTGGGTTGCACTTCCTTTCTCTTCTTCTGCTCTGTCTCCCTGTCCTTCCCTCCCTTCCTGAGTTCTTTCCTTCCTTCCTTTCTTCCTTCTGCTCTAAGCCTTTATTTAATTGATTAATTGAGATATAGTTGACTTACAATATTATTTTAGTTTCAGGTGAACGACAGTGAATCAGAATTTAGAGATTATATTACATTTAAAGTTATTATGGGACTTCCCTGGTGGAGCAGCGCATAAGAATCTGCCTGCCAGTGCAGGGGACACAGGTTCAATCCCTGGTCCAGGAAAATCCCAGGTGCTGCGGAGCAACTAAGCCCAAGCACCACAACTACTGAGCCGTGCTCGAGGGCCCCTGAGCTGCAACTCCTGAAGCCCGCAGCCCTGAAGCCTGTGCTCGGTAATGAGAGAAGCCTCCACAGTGAGAAACCTGAGCGTCAAAACGGAGAGTGGTCCTCTCTCGCCGCAACTGGAGAAAGCCCAGTGTGACCAGCAGTAAATGCGGGAGAGATGAAGCCATTATAGACCGTGCCTCCGTCCCCGTGCTGTGCAGGCCCTTGTGGTGTGCTTGTTCTGTATGCAGTAGTCTGCACTCCTTAACCCCCTGCCCCTCGCCGGTCCTTCCCTGCTTCCCTCTCCTACCTCCTCCCTAGTTTGCTCACTGCATCTGAGACCCAGTTTCTGCTTTGTTTTTTCACCCATTTTATTTTTAAGATCCCACATATAAGGGATGATGTGCAGTATTGATCTTTGTCTCTTTGATTTCTTTTACTCAGCATGATACCTTCCAAGGCCATCCATGTTGCTGCAGATGACAAAATTTTCTTCTTCTTTTATGACTGAGGAATATTCCTCTGTGTGTGTGTTTGTGGGTGTATTACATTTGCTGTATCTGTCCGTCTACTGATGAACACTTAGATTGCTTCTTGTATTTTCTTTTTTGAGGTGAAATTCACATGACATAGAAGTACCCATTTTAAAGTGCACAATTAAAAAAAGTATACAATTCAGTGACATTTAGTATATGCATGTGGTTGTGTGACTACCACTTCTAGTTCCAGAATATTTTCATCACTGCAGAAGAAAACTCCATATCCATCAAGGAGTCACTCCCTGTCCCCCCATCTCCCAGCCCCTGGCAATTGCCAACCTGCTTTCTGTGTGTATGCACCCATTCTGTATATTTCACATAAATGGAATCAGGCAACATTTGGGCTTTTGTGGCTGGCCTCTCCCAGGCAGCATACGGCTTCTTAAGACTCGTCCTTATTATAGCATGTGTTGGTACTGACTGAGTAGTGTTCCACTGCATGGATGTGCCACATTTTGTTTGTACGTTCATCAGTCGGGGAACATTTGGGTCATTTCCACTTTTTAGCCACCTAGGGGGTGGGGTTTGGTAACACACGCGCCATGCACGTGGCAAGTCACACCTCCCTCATGGGGAGGGTCAGTGTGGCCCAGGGAGTGAGCGAACATGAGGTCCCTGGCGGCAGTGGGCACTCAGCCTGCACCGCCTGTATTCCCAGGGTCCGCAGCTGATGGTGGCACAAATTATGACCATTCAAGAGGAGAAAGGAGGATTTCCTGGAGAGATGTGGGGCTCCCAACTTAGACTGAAGGGTGAAGAGCAAACTTGGAAGGGACAGAGCCCCAGGGGCACAGAGGGTCTGAGCAGAGGAGCCGCAGAGTGGTCCCCACCTAGGCCTACCTCAGCGGCAAGATGCAGGGCCGGGCCACGGCCGGCGCCTTCTCCACACGCAGACCCCCCAGAAGGACCTCACTCTGGCTGGCCAGCAGGGAGCTCTGCCGGGACTGGGTGGCGAAGGGGGCCGGCCCTCCTGTCCAAATGCTCCCCCAGGTGAGGTGTCAGAGGAGCAGGGTGAACAGAGTGGGGCAGGATGCTGGACAGGGAAAATGTCTGTTCACTGCATGAATTATACAGTTTTCTTTCAATATGCCACACTTCAGGAAGGATTAGACCATCTGTGCTTTTGACATCTCCCCTTGGAGAGAAGCAATAGTCTTAATTTATGAAATGGACACAGATCACTTCCCTTTCACTTAAATGACTGCCTTCCTTTCACAAAGATTCACACTTCGTCAGGTGGAGAGGACACTTATGGGTCTTTTAAAATTTTTAAATCCTATCAGTGGGTGTAGATTTGTAAGAAAAAGAAATTTAGCAAGTAGGGATGGCTTTTAAAAAAGGATCATGTAATTGAGACCTCTTGGTAAGGTCAGTGTTAGTGGTGGTCTACCCTAAGGCAGTGTTAAACAGAATTATGTACAAAAGATGTTAACGATAAAATATTAAATGACAGACAAAAACAAGGATTCAGAGTTTGGTTGTTCTGATCAGAATGGGCTAGTGTTATGCTTAGTACATGGATGCTGAGAAAAAAGATTTGTTAAAATGTTTGTCTGGGGGGTTCTGCTCATCTTGGTGTTCCTGGTCTGGGCACCAGAGCCTCTCCAGGAACTGTCCTCAGGACGCATCTGGTTCAGACAGCTGCTTCTGACAGTGCCAGGGCAGTGACAAGGCTGGAGCTGGGCGACTCAGAGCTCGGCGGAGGCAGCGAAGGCCTGGGTGGGGGCAGGGGAGCCTGCCAAGGGGGGCCCAGCAGCTGCTGTTGGCGGGGGCACAGGTGGTAACAGCCGCGAGACTGGCAGGCGCCTACTGAGCAGGTGCCATGCACCAGGGGCTTCCCTGGCAGCTCAGCGGGAGAGGCCACCTGCCAGCGCAGGGGAGGCAGGCTCCACCCCTGGGTCGGGAAGACCCCTTGGAGAAGGAAACGGCAACCCACTCCTCTGTTCTTGCCTGGGAAATCCCACGGGCAGAGGGGCCTGGCGGGGTGCGGTCCACGGGGTGGCAAAGAGTCGGACACGACCGAGCACACACACGCACACACAAGTAGAAAAATCTTGCGTCTGAAACACTGTGTGTGAGAATAGTAGAGACAGGAAATGTCTGGACCGTGAGCGGATGGAGAGCTTTCTGATGGAGGGCGGTATTGATCTGGACCTTGCGGGCTGGGAGTGCTTTGGAGGGTAAGCGAGCCGGCAGACGGATGGACCGGGAGAGGAGACGAGTGAGGGGCGGGGTGCAGAGGATGCCTGGAGAAGGCCCCGAGAGGGGGCAGGCCTGCGTGTCCAGGCTCGGGAGGCTGATAGGAAGGCTGGCGCTGGCGTTAATGGTTCGCATGAGAGGCAAGCTGCTGAGCACAGAGACCAGCTCGTGCGTGCCAGCCGGCGGCTGTAGTTTACGTGTGAGGCACACCGGAGGGCCGCGGCGGGGGTCGGGGAGAGGAGGCGGCAGGCAGGAGACCCGGCACGGCCACGAGCCGCAGATAGGCGGCCGAAGCACCTTCACCCAGAAACGGCGGCTGCTGGCGTTCGATGGCTGCAGAGCTATGTTCCTAATGTTGGCCCAGGAAAAAATGAATAAGCTCGACCTCCTTTGCCTTTGCTGCCGCCTCACTGGGGTAAGATGAATACACAAGAAGGGTGCGTTTTAGCTGAGGGGGCTCTCTGGTGGAAGTGGGGAAGGCAGTTAACGCAGCTGGCTTGGGGGGGTGCCCTGTCGAGGCTCGGCTGTTCTGAGCCCGCTGTGATGGGCACGAGGAAGAGGAAGGAGGTGGACGGCTGGAGGGCGGGTGCTGTGAAGCCGTGAATGGGTGAGTTCTCTGATGGAAAATTCACAGGAGGGCAGGCTGGGGGCTGCACGTTGGACGGTCCCAGCTCTGGGCTAGGAGGAGAAAGCGGGCCAGGAGTGGAAGTAAGGAATTTTGAAGAGGCTGGACGTGGCTCAGGAATGAAGGTGGCCTTCAGAGCTGTGCTGGTCAAGGGGAGTGGTGCTGAGCGGAGACCTGGAACGTCAGCATTAGGAGGTCAGCCACGGCCAACCACACTCGTGGCTCATTCAGTACGAGAGTCTTGTCTGCAGTGCGGGAGACCTGGGTTTGATCCCTGGGTGAGGAAGATCCCCTGGAGGAGGAAATGGCACCCCACTCCAGCGTTCTGGCCTGCAGAATCCCACGGACAGAGGAGCCTGGCGGGCTACAGTCCACGGGGTCGCAAAGAGCCGGACACGACTGAGCGACTTCACTCTCTTCTTTCGCAACCAGCTCGTGAGAGCTTTCAAAGGGGGAGCAGATGACGAGGGGAACATGGTATTTGTTCACCAGCCGCCATGTTAGCTAAAGGCTTATAAATTCTATTGACAGTTTCAAAGAATCACTTCTTGGTTTCGTTTTTACTCATCACTTGATTGTTTTCGTTACATTGATTTCTGCATGATTTCAGTATCTCTTTCCGTCTTATTTTCCTCTTATCTTCCTAGCTTTCCAAACTGGAATTTTATGTCACTAATTATAGACTTTCTTCTTTTCTAATATAAATTTTTAGTGATGAATTTCCCCCTAAGCACCACCTTACCTGCATTTTACAAACTCTGATGTGTTTTCATTTTCATCCTTTTTAAGCTATATATTTGCTCGCAATTTCTTCTGTAACCTGTTGGTAATTTATAAGTATCTTATATACTTTCCACATGTTTGAGGATTTACCAGAGTATTCTTCTGTTATCAATTTAAAATGTCATTTTATTGTAGTCAGAAAACACTCTTTATGACTTCAGTCTTTTAAAATGTATTGAGACCTGCTTTATGGTTCAGTGTATGGTCTGTCCTGGTGAGTGTTCCACGAGTGCTTGAAACAAGTGCATCTTTTGCTGTTGTTGGGTAGGAGTGCTTTACAGACCTCAGTTGTCTGACAGTGTTGTTTAAGTCTTCTGTATCCTTGCTGGTTTTCTGTCTACTTGATCTATGAAGTATGGAGAGAAAATAGTAAGGTCGTCAGCTGTGACCTGACTCTCCTTTCAGCACTCTCAGTTTTGGCTTCATGTGTCTGGGGGCTCTCCTATTAAGTGCACGCATACCTAAATCATCATGTATTTCTGCTATATTGAACATCTATCTCATCGTCATGAAACGTCCCTCTTTGTCTAGAGTAACACTCCTTGGTTTTAAAACTATTGGATGAACACAGTCTCTCCAGCTCTCTCTGGTGTGAAGTTTGCATGGTGTTCACTGTCGCCATCTTTGTGAAAGTGAAAGTGTTAGGCACTCAGTCACGTTGACTCTGCAATCTCCTGGACTGTACTTGGCCTGTCTCCTCTGTCCATGGAACTCTCCAGGCTAGAATACTGGGGTGGGGAGCCATGCCCTTCTGTAGGGAATCTTCGTGACCCAGCGGTCAAAGCTGGCTTCCCACATTGCAGGCACATTCTTGCCATCTGAGCCATCTGGGAAGCCCATCTTTGTAGTTTTGAATTTAAAGTGTGTCTCATATAGACAGCATATAGTTAGATTTTGCTTTTAGATCCAGCCTGAACATCCTGGCTTTTTTATTGGACTGATCTGTATATTTATATTTAATGTAATTATTGTTATGATTGGATTCACGTCTGCCGTTTTGCTCTCCTGTTCTTTTCTGTTAAATATTTAAATAGAGCACTTTAATATCCGTATTGATTTCTTACCTATGTTTCTTTGTGTGCTTTTCTTTCTGTCTTATTATCTTGTGGTTGCTCAAGAGGTTGCATAGTTATTTTAAACCTATTACAATCTATTTCAAATGAATGATGCCTGTCTTCTGGAAAAGCGTAGGTGCTTTGCACTGCCGTGAGACATGTGGGTGCATGCTCAGTTGCTGAGCGGTGTCCAGCTCTTCGCCACCCTACGCCCCATAGCCCACAAGGGTGCTCTGTTCACGGGGTTTCCCAGGCAGGAGTGCTGGCGTGGGCTGCTGTTTCCTCCTCTAGGGGATCTCTCCAGCCCAGGGATCGAATCCGCGCCTCCTTCACTGCAGGTGGGCTCTTTACTGCTGAGCCTCCAGGGAGCCCAGCGTAACATGCGGAATCATAGACACGCATGTGGACTTACGTGCACATTCGTTTTGTCAGAGCCCATCAGCATGCTCCGCTTTGAACGCCCTTTAAAGATTAATGGATGGGAGACGATTTGCTTGGATGTCTGCCCACGTGCTCTTTCTGATGCGCCTCATTCTTTCCCGGGACTCTGAGTTACCGTCTGCTGTCGTTTCCTTTTCTTGTAAAGAACTGCCTCCTCATTGCTTGTAGTGCAGTTTCCATCATAGACTTTACTGGTTTTGCATATCTGGAAATATCTGTATTCCACTACCGTTTATGAAAGACAGTTTACCGGGCATAGGATGCTCAGCTGAGAGTTTTTCTGCTTGCATGTCATCCCCGTGCCTTTCCGCCTCCATGGCTTGCGATGCGGGGCTGCTGTAAGCGGCCTCTCCAGTCCCCTGTGTGCGGCGTGCTGTTCTGCTGCTGCTGCTGTCAAGCTTTCCCTTCTGTCTCCGGCCTTTAGCAGCTTGACTTTGTGCGCCTAGGTACGGTCTGCTTATTGCTTATTCTGGTTGCGTTTGGTGAGCCTCTTGGCTCTCTAAGTTAATGTTCTCACCCCGTTTGGGAAGTTTTTGTGCAATGCCTCGCCTCATTTCCTGTCTCTACTTCTGGGCCTCCGATTGCACACATGTTGGTCCACACAGCATTGTTCCACACACACGTCTTATTCATTTCTTTTTCTCAGATCTCTTTGTTCCCTATCTGTTCTTTGGATGGAATGCGTTCTGTTGATCTGTCTTCAGGTCTATTGAATGTTTCCTCTGCCCCTCTTATCTGCTGTTGAACCCATTTGGTGAAATTTTAATTTTAGTCATTGTACTTTTCAACTCTAGCATTTCTGTTTGGCTCTGTTTTATAGTTTCCAACTTTCCCCCCATTCCTTCTCTACTCACACATGCTTAGCACGCTTCCCTTCAGGTTTTTGAACACATTCTCCTTTAATTCTTTGAACGTATGTATAGCTTTTTGGAAGATCTTCGCTGAATCCAGCTCCTGGCCCACGTGGCGTCGCTCTCTACTGGCTGCTCTTCCTTTCTCCTGAGCGTGGGTCACGCGTGCGCTCTCTGCTTCTCTGCATATCCCGTGATCCCGGTTTGTTCCTCCCAGAGTGTCAGCAAGGAGCCTGCCTGGACTCGTGGTGTGAAATGTCTCCTTGTCATGCACAGCCATGAACATCTCAAGTCATTTTTTTGTTCTTCTTTGCCTAGCCCTAGAGGGCTCCCCGTGCCTGTGTAGCTTAGCAGTCAGCTGACGATCTGAGTGGAGGTCATGTTCTGACATTCAGGACACTGAGGGTTCCTTTCTGCCACGTGGGCTGTGTGCACACTGCGTCCAAAGGCACAGCATCTCACAAGTGCCCCATGCCTGTGACTTTTGCAGACCTCCTGGGGCCTGCTACCTGCACAGGTAGCTTGTTCAATTTAATTTATTATTTTTATTTTTCTTCCCAAGGCTCTGTGGAAGGAGGACAGGCTTTATTTTTTTCATTTTCACTGAAGTATAGTTAATTTATGTTGTTAATTTTTGTTGTACAGCAAAGTGATTCAGTTACACCTATGTTTATATATTCTTTTCCAGTATTCTTTTCCACTATGGTTTATAATGATTTAAGCCGATGCTGAAGCTAAAACTCCAATACTTAGGCCACCTGATGCAAAGGACTCACGCATTTGAAAAGACCCTGATGGTGGGAAAGATTGAAGGTGGGAGGAGAAGGAGACGACAGAGGATGAGATGGTTGGATGGCATCACTGACTTGATGGACGTGAGTTTGAGTAAACTCCAGGAGTTGGTGATGGACAGGGAGGCCTGGTGTGCTGCAGTCCATGGGGTCCCTAAGAGTTGGACCCTATTGAGTGACTGATCTGAACTGAACTGATGGTTTATAATAAGATATTGAATGTGGTTGTCTGTGCTACAGGAGGACCTTGTTTACCCATTCTCTCTATAAAAGCTTACATCTGCTGACCCCACACTCCCCCCGGAGTCTCCCCTACGTGTGTACTTTAGGGGTCAGTTCGTGCATCTCAGAGCTCCCCAGCTTGTTTGCTTCCATGGTGCCACCCCAACCCCACCTGTGACCCTTGCTTGTCTAGCTGCTTTGCCAGCACCTAGACCAAGTCCATCCCTCTGACCACAAAGCTGCAGGCCCTCCCCACCTGCTCTGGGCAGGGGGGGTGGGCAGGAATGCCCCCAGGTGGGAAGGCCCCGGACTCACCCCCCTTACCTGCTGCAGGCAGGTTTTCTCCCAGTGAATAGCCCTCAACTTGTCGCCCTGGGTTGTTTTCAGGGCCCAGTGCTGGAAGCGGGCAGTGCGGGCCGGAGGGCAGCGCAGAGCAGAGGACAGGTGCGAGGAGGTGTTGGTGGCTGGGCTCACGGGACACGTGTCGGAACTCACCGAAACTCGCAGCTGCATTGCTGGAAGGGAAAAGGCGCCTCCAGGGGAGCAGTAACAGTAGCCGCGGAGGGAAGGGGGCGGTTCACGCGTCGGCGGGGGTGGGGAGCCGTGCAGTGTCACAGGTGGGCAGAAGAGCCAGCGCTGGCCCCTCTTGAGTCGTGCCTAGGTTTTCTGGATACTACACCTGAGGCCCAGCCGCCTCCGCTCCAGTGGACGCTGACCACAGCGGGGCTCATCCAGCGCTGCCTGGGCAGGTGCACAGCTCGCTGCCCGGTGTGGAGAGCTGGCACCTCACGGTGTATGGTGAGCCCCTGGGCACTGCCCTCCCCTGCCCACCGAGAGCTCACGTATTCTTGAGAGGGAGGAGGGGAGACTGGGCCTGCCTTGTTTTCTAAGTCTCTGGATGTAGCTGTGCAGACAGTGGACAGGGAAGAATGTGGTTGGCCACGCTGGAACTGCGGAGCTGAGCAGGAAGCTGTCCGACACTGTTGAGCAGTAGAAAATGAATGGTTACGAGGGGGGTGTGCGTGATGACACACCCCGTGTGCAGATGGGCAAGTCTGCGAGGCGGCACACGAAGGAGGGAGTGACCACCAGCCACGTGACCGCCCGGGAGTTGCGCTGATCTCAGCCCAGCAGGTTCCTGATCGCCTGAGACCGGACTGGGAATGTCTAAAGGCCTCGTACTCTGATGACCCCAGCTATCTGGTTGGGAATATTTATTTGAACAAACTTCTAGATTCTTGTACTAATAGCTTCTTTGATGTATGCGCAAAGGAGAGGCTGCTTCAGTCTCACATATTTTTGTTACATTTGTGATCAAAGCTGGAGATTTAAGCAAACCCTCTTGGCAATGTTCAAGATGCTGTCTTCTTAGGCTCGCTTCCTGCCCCTAAAGACGGGCATTACCGTCCTACTGTGGGGCAGCTGCACCACGCTTCCCTGGCGGTGTTCGCGTCATCAGCAGGGAGGGGACTTCAAAGGCTCACCTGCTTGAAGTTATCTTCCACCCTCGGGTGCTCTGGTGCATGCAAGTCCACCTTTGGGAACTGCTTCCCCACGGTTATGGAGGTGCACTTCCGGATTCGTTTCTAAATTCCAAATTCTTCCTGGAAATGATCATGAGCTGCACCCCTGGCGGCAGGACAGGTTTTTGTCCCTGTCTCACCTTCTCACCCTCCCCGGGGGTGACTGTGGTCAGCGGCGCAGGCAGGGCAGCAGGCGCAGCAGGATGACTGTCCGTCGCAGCAACTGCCGAGGGCTTGCGACCAGTCCCCCCGCGTCCCGGGGCCCTTCCTTCCTCTCTGCCCTGAGTACACGTGCTCACCTAGTCTTCTCCTTGCAGTCAGAGCTCTTTTCGCTGCAACAACAAGAAGCCCATTCAAGGTAGCTGTAGTTAAATTGGGAAAGGTGTTTGTGTTCAGGAGCTGGAGAAGCCGAAGATGGGATGTGACGATCAGTGGGGTCTCAGGTCAGCTGGGAGTGCAGACAGATAATCCTTCCCAAGGTGGCTCAGGGGTAAGGAATCCCCCTGCCAGAGACGCAAGAGACGCAGGTTTGATCCCTGGGTTTGGGAGGATCCCCTGGAGAAGGAAATGGCCACCCTCTCCAGCCTCCTTGCCTGAGAGTCCCGTGGACAGAGGAGCCTGGCGGGCTAACGTCCATGGGGTTGCAAAGAGTCGGACACGACTTAGTGACTGAGCAACGGGGGACTGGTGCTGCTGCCCACGTCCTGGCCTCATCGCTCCTGCGTTGCACACTGGCTTCCTCGACTTAAGCGGGGTCGGGTCTGGCCACCGCAAGGCACCCCAGCCCCTGTGCCCTTCATGCACTGCCTGAACCCCTCTGTATCGCTTGGCTCAGATTTCTGAGAAAGACTCTCACTGACTCAGCTTGACCTGGTGTGGGAAGTATCTTTGCACCAGCAATGCTTCAGTAGCTGTGCTAGGGAGGGTAGGGCCCTGGGATCTTGCTCTCTGCCCCCTCTCTGACAGGAGGGGGTCCCCAGGGGTGCTGGGGGCAGGCAGGTGGTCGTGACTGTCTCTAGTGCACGTGGAGACCGAGGGCTTTGTGGGCACAGCCAGAGCCTCGCTTTCTTGGAGGTTGGCGGCTGCGTTTGTGAAAATGCCTGTAGTGAAAATCCATTGTTTCAGAAAGGTTCAAAGCAGTGTGGGCAAGAGGAGAAAGTCAGGGTCATAGTGGAGTTTTGAAAGAAGGATGTGGCCTCTGCTGTGACACGAAGTGTCAGTGTCGCCCCGGGCGACAGAGGGCCAAAGAAACTATAGCTGCTGGGGCTACCAAGTTAGCCAAAGGTGAAGAGAGGAGCGGGGCCCTGACCTTCCCACTTCCTGAAATCCTGGCTAAGTGACAGCTACACGGAGCCCCTGTAAACTCCGTTGGTTTCCTAGACTCTCCAGGTTGGCAAGGCCCTGGAGGGAGGGGCGCCTGGTCCTGGCTCAGGTCCGCGTTTGCTCAGGCGTGTCTGCTGATGCGAAGGCAGAAATCCGTCCTCCACGTTCCAGAGCAGCCGTATGTGTTCCTGGCTCTGGGGGAGCTCTGCTGGACTCGTCCTGTGCTGCCCACCCACTGCGGGCAGGCCGGGTGACCGTGTCCTCGGGGAGGCAGCCTCGTCCTCTGCTCCCGCCTTTGCAGCGGACGAGCTGACCACGTCTGCAGGTTCCTGTGGGCAGTGGAGCACCTCTTCTCATCTGCATGACCCCAAACCGGCCCGTCTGTGCTGTGAGCCCTAAGGTCTCATCCAGAAAACCCGTCCGCTTGGACTTTGCTTCATTCTTGTCTTTTCCTCTTCTAACACTGTAGCTGAGAACATGGGGGTGCCCTCTGCTCCTCTCTGCTGGCGCGGGGGACCACGGCTCATGGGGCAGCGCCTGGGGGAAGGCCTAGGGCGGACTGAGGGGAAAGGCTGTAAACTTCAGAGTGTGTGTTTATCTTGAAAGCATACTTGATTGACCGTGTGCTAGTTTCTGCTGTACAGCAAAGGGACTCAGCCACGCACACAAATACACGTTCTTTTTTTCGTATTCTCTCTGGTGCGGTTCACCCCAGCACGCTGAGTGTCGGCCCCGTGCTGTGCAGGCGGGCCGTGGTGTCTATCCATTCTGTGTGTCATAGTTTGCACCCGCTCACCCCAGCCCGTCCCCACCCCCGAGGCTGTGTCATTTTAGATATGTTGTTGCCTGTTTGAAGAAAGAAAGCATGTTTTGTCCAGCACGCTGCTATCTGCACGTTCCTTTCCTTCACAAAAGAGCAAGGTTCTGGAAGTGCCATTTCTCTGGATCATTTAGCTCAGAAGGTTGGGAGCCTGTGAGTGGGATCTGAACCATAGATGCAGGTCTGGCAGGAAGATCCGGTTCTGTTTACTAGACCCATTGGCTTTGACTCGGGAAGGGTCCCTGTTGCTCAGGGACCTCACAGTTGGGTGCCTGGCACGGAGCATAAACCAGGGGCCAGCAAGAACAGAAAGGAAGCAGGCGGAGGGCTCCAGGGAGATGCTGAGATGTCACTGTTTACAGAGGGTTTGAGTCTGCGAACCAGCTCGAGGCCCAGGTTTATCCAGAAGACACGATTCCCCACTCTCTTTCTTAATTCTGAGATTAAGAATAAATCATCACCTTGGAGAAGGTGCTGTCCAGGGGCCAAGGAGCAGGTGCTCTCTTGGTTGGCCTCATGCGTTGTCATTACTGTTAGCCTCCAAGAGACAGAAAGCAAGCGCACGTGGAATGTGATCAATTCATAGAAACGAAGGCAGACAGAACACAGCAGTCGTTCTAGAGGCTTCTGGATATTCTGACGCACAGAGGGGTTATGTCCTTTCTGTCTTCTTCCTAAAAGATCTTTAGGAAAGATGCTGCTTTCTGAGCTTTCTGTCGTATGAGGAGTCAGCCTTATGAGCGACACATTTATTCATTTTGATACAGTTGGGGTTTCTTTCTGAGGTCCGAGTGGTTCTGAGACTCGCATTAGGATGTTCTGTGGGCACCACACAGGTGGGGAGCCTGTGTCACTGAGGGTCAGGCTCCTTTTCAGAGTTGGGTGTTTGGAGCAGGGAGCAGGGAGCAGGTCGGTTCAGCGTGCACTGACCACGTGTGACGGTAAGGAGAGGGCCCCTGCCTGCTCTGAGCTCCTCCGTCTCCCACGTGGCCTGTGAGTCACGGCAGACGGTGATCACCCACGGGGGCAACACCGGGCACTTTCAGATGGTGCGGCTTTTCTAAAAGAAGTTGACCTTGACCAACAGCGCTGTGAGCTGGTGCTGCGGCGCCTTTTCATTAAAACCACCGCGCTCTTTTGGACTGAAGAGAGCTTCACTGTGGAAATACTGTTAATAGGAAGAGGGTTCGGTCTGGAAGTTTTGGGTAAACATGCTCTAGTTTATTCCATGGTGGCTCAGATGGTGAAGAATCGCCTGCAATGCAAGAGACCCAGGTTGGATCTCAGGTTGGGAAAATCCCCTGGGAGAGGGCATGAAAACCCACTCTGGGATTCTTGCCTGGTGAATCTCATGGACAGAGGAGCCTCGCGAGTACAGTCCAGGGGGTTGCAAAGAGTTGAACACGACTGAGCACACACAGAGGAATCATCGTGACTGGAATGCTGGTGGGGAAGGGACTCAAGTGGAGGCCTTTATGTTTGATTAGCGGATTTGGGGATTTGATATGTGTGTGTATGGGAATGATCAGCCCAGTAAGTTGGCACTCGCCACCTTTCAGTAAGTTAATACGCATCACCCTTCAGCTACAGGGTTTTTCTTTCTTCTGATGAGAACTTCTAAGGTTTACTCTCTTAGCAACTTTTTTCCTTTTCTTTTTTAAAAATTATGTATACAGTTCCCTGTGCCACAGAATAAATGCTCGTTGCTTATCTATTTTACTTAGTTTCTGAGAGTGTTTTAGCCTGCCACGCAGCATGTGGGGTGTAGCTCCCCAGCCAGAGATGGAGCCTGTGCCCTCTGCACTGGCAGCGTGGAGTCTTAACCCCTGGGCCGCCAGGGAGGTCCTGCGATTCTCAAATGTACAGCTCAGTGCTGCTCACTGTACTGCCCAGAGACCTTTCATTCAGATGTCGTGAGATCTCACGCAGACCTGTGTTGTTGGGATGTCGTTTCCAAAACAGTGGCAAGCACTGAAACATACACGTAGAGAAATATGAGAGCGGGGCAGACGCTGGTGTGTGTGTGTGTCCTTCCAGGCAGGCACTCAGTGAGTGCCTGCCATCCGGGGGGAGGGAGCCAGCTGACGGGGCAGTGAGCGTCCACCTGCTCCGTCCGGGACGTGTTTTCCCGAGCGGGTTCGGCTTGCCTCTCTCTTGGTTTTCTCTTTGCTTAATTGCAGGTGATGATTCAAACAGAGCCTTCACCTGTCTGTGCCCGGCTTTCATCTTTGGCAGACAAAGCAGGCTGAGGCCGGGGCCTTGATCTGCGGCGTGCTCAGGGTCTGTGTAGTAAAGGCACTGCGTCACCCTCAGGCTTTTAAGGTGTGTTTTTTTTTTTTTCCTACTAGGTTAAATTGATGAGCATGTATAATAAATTGAAGCTTTGTTGTTTGGAAGATTTTAAAAAATTTGTTATTCTTTTATCAGTTCAGAGGCTGCTGGGGGGTGTAGCATTTCCCTCCACGTCTCAGATCTGCCCTGAGATTTGTAATTGACTTGGATGGGCTTTGATATTACAAATATTTTCGTATGTTTCTCCTTCTCAAATAATCACCCTGAACCCAGGCATCCGAGAGGCTGGCTATGTAGCGTTGAGTCACCGCAGAGTCTGAGCCGGGCCCAGCGGCCCACTCCCCTTTCCTGTGTCTCTCTGCCCTGAAGTGAGGGGCCAGACACACCTGTGCTGACCTCCTTGAGTGACCCTTGGGGCACCTGGGACGTGCCAGAGCCACTCTCTGCTGGACATGGGGGTCACGCATTGCAGACCATGCTTACACCTGTGCTGACCTCCTCGAGTGACCTTTGGGGCGCCTAGGACGTGCTGGAACCACTCTCTGCTGGACATGGGGGCCACATGCTGCAGACCGTAGTCACACCTGTGCTGACCTCCTCGAGTGACCCTTGGGGCGCCTGGGACATGCCAGAGCCACTCTCTGTTGGACATGGGGGTCACGCATTACAGACCGTGCTTACACATTTGCTGACCTCCTCGAGTGACCTTTGGGGTGCCTGGGACGTGCTGGAACCACTCTGTGCTGGACACGGGGTCACGTGCT
This sequence comes from Litocranius walleri, assembly GCA_006410535.1. Taxonomy (NCBI): domain Eukaryota; kingdom Metazoa; phylum Chordata; class Mammalia; order Artiodactyla; family Bovidae; genus Litocranius; species Litocranius walleri. The sequence goes on from SJYG01000851.1 coordinate 319,555, forward strand.
GCAGACCGTAGTCACACCTGTGCTGACCTCCTCGAGTGACCCTTGGGGTGCCTGGGACGTGCTGGAGCCACTCTCTGCTGGACACGGGGGTCACGTGCTGCAGACCGTGGTTTTCTTGTTTGTTTCTTTGGAGTTTCATTTCCATTCAGAGAACAAGTGAAAGGATTGGGTGAATATCTGATGTGTTCTTAGGGCTGCTTGCCTTTGCGAAGCACCCCAGATCCGAAAGGCCAAGTACGCACAACACCTGAGCTGGTAAACCTGAGAGGAGTCGGTTTGGGACCTGCTTGTCTGGGGTGGTAAGCATACTGTTGTAAGCAGAGGGTGTGTAGGCCCTGCATTCCGTGTGGAGAGGGGCTCATTTACAGGATGCTGTTAAACATCACTCAGCCCTGGCGTGGCTGAGTACAAGATAACATGTGTGTGTGTCTGTGTGATATGACAGGTATGTGTGTGATGTGGCGTGTGTGATGTGTGCGTGTGATATGATGTGTGTATGAATGACATGTCCACTGTGGGCTGGGAGGAGAGAACAGGGGCCAAATGGCCTTTCCTTTGATTCAAGCAGGGCGCCACGCTCGGCGGTGTGTGGGGAGGTCACAGGCGACACGGGGAGGTGTCATTGGCGTGGGTTTCAGGCTTCTCTTCTCCTTGGGGTGAGGTGATTGAACTCTGCCTGTGCTTGCTGAAATGCTCAGCTCCTCTTAATTCTTTGTAAACACAACTGAGTTCCTTGCCCCTGCCCCATGGCTTACTTCTGGTTTCATTCACTGGTACGATTCAGCCTTATTGTATCTCTTGGAAATAATATGAGAAAGTTACGCTGTTTTACTCCATCAGATTTAATAAGTTTGGATGCTTTCCAAGTATGAGGCATTAATCACACTTAAACCCAGGCCTCAATAGTTCATGCACCCGGAGTATTCATGTCAGAGACATAAAACAACCTGCTTTAATGCCCACAGTTTTCTTTAAATTGAGCATTTGCCTTGTGTTAATAAAACTTGCTTTGTATTGAGGGGCTGGGATAAGGACTGGGGGTGGGGATTTTTATGTCATGTAAAGCATTTCATGGCTGAATTTCCTTTCCCTATCTTAAAGCTTTGCAGGAATGATTATATATGTGTGTGTGTGTGTGTGTGTGTGTGTGTGAGAAAGTGAAAGTGCTAGTCACTCAGTTGTGTCTGACTCTTTGTGACACCACGGACTGTTGCCCACCAGGCTCCCCTGTCCGTGGGGTTCTCCAGGCAAGAATAAGAGTACTGGAGCAGGCTGCCATTCCCTTTTCTGGGGGATCTTCCCAACCCAGGGGCTGAACTGGGTCTCCTGCACTACAGGCAGATCCCTTATCATATGAACTTCCAGGGAAGCCCATACGCACGGATAATACAATATGTATGTACACACGCATGGTGCAGGGTAAGGAGACAGGAGTTGTGCCTCAGCTGTGTGCAGAGTGTGCTCTCCATCAACGAGATGGCGAGCAGCGTGGTCTTTACCACCAGATGGCCTTCCTCCCCTCAGCATCTGCATTTGAGCTGACGGTGGAAGTGGACACGGGGATCTGCCTGCTGTCCAGTGGGTGGGTGTGATGTTCGTGGACCAGATGGCTTGCTGTGAGTGTGGGTAGGGCTGCAGGGAGGCAGAGACGTGAAAATGAAAAAGGACTTCCTTCGTCACCCGTGTGTTTGCTCTGTCCCTCAGGTTGGTTTGGCTGGAGTTTCGCCCCTCCCCCCTTATTTTTTTTTTAAAAATCCAGGTCTCTGTACTGCCCGAGTCTCAGGTCTTCCCTAGACATTACTTCCAAGGCCATCGTCAAGTTGAAGCCATCCCCAAGGAGCCCTCCAACATCCCAAAAGTCCTTCACTCTGGGGGTTAGTTCTCGGAGTCCCTTTAGTTCATGGCCTCTCCTCCATCATGAAGGGAACGCTGTCTGAACCATTCTTGTTTGCTTTGGCAGGAAAGTCTTCACGTTGTAGCAGTTATTTTAGTGTCTACTCAGTGACAAGAGCTCTCATCTGTGCATATTTTGTTGATGGGTCTTCCATGTCCTTAGAGAGACTGGCCCCAGTGGACTGAGTGCGCCCGAGCGTCGGGTCTCCTGGGGGAGGGAATGGCCTTCCTGACACAGGGTGGGCTCCTCCCCGCTTCCGACCCTCCACGCGTCTCGCCCTCCTCGTCTCTGACCCTCCACGCGTCTCGCCCTCCTCGTCTCTGACCCTCCACGCGTCTCGCCCTCCTCGTCTCTGACCCTCCACCCGTCTCGCCCCCCTCGTCTCTGACCCTCCAGGCGTCTCACCCTCCTCGTCTCTGACCCTCCAGGCGTCTCATGCATCGTCTTCAATCAGAGGACTTTTTGGAAGCCTGCGTCAACACTTTTTATTTCTTTGGGGTAAAACTACACATGTGAGCTGTTTAAATTTCAATCTGAGAACAGAATAAACTGTCTGGACTAAAACAAAACAAGTGAGCAAAGAAACATACCCAACAAGTTGCAAAGCCCAGGAGGAGGGGGCAGTTCACACTCATGTAGCAGCTGATTCACTGGAGGCAGATGAGATAGCTGGACAGTGTCTTTTGTCTCTCTCTTTTATAAGCTATGCTGACAAGTAGTCTGTGTTTAGAAACTATGGCTCAGATCTATATGGAATTTGTTGGTTTCAAACTGTGTGAATGTCCAAAATTAACACCACCCTTGGTTTTAATGTTCAGAGTTTAGAATATGATGAATTGGGGTTGGCTTTATCTAAGTGGTCATATATAAATCCATCTCCATGTGTCTGTACTGTGTATTCAAGTCCAGCATAATGTGGGGCACTGGTGCGATCAGCAAGATGAAATGCAGCCCATCCGCACACTTTGCAGGGCTGACTCTGGGAGGGAAGGCGCGTTTCTTAGGAAGTCTGTAGTTCAGTGTGGTAGTCGTGACTTTCCTGGAAAACATTTCAATCCACATGACGTCATGCTGTGAAGTAAGCTGTGTTATGTGACTTGTTCCTTCAACAGTAGTTAAGGAGATGCTGGTTGAATGCTGGTTAGGATGTTGGGGACAGAGCAGAGAGGGGACAGACCAAGTTCCTACCTTCTTTCCTGGAAGGGGAAGGCAGAAGAGGGTTACACAGGAAGAAGCCCTGTTGGTCAGGATGGACAGCCACTGGGAAGAGATGCTTGTCCGGCAAGGAAACGGAGCACGTGGGTGGAAGGTCAGAGAAGACCCACTGATGCTGGGCACTCGGCAGAGACCTGAGCGCAGCAAGGGAGCAAGCTCTGGAGGCAGAGAACATTCTGGAATCTGGAAGGAACATTGGGTGCAAAGACCTCGAAGTCAGAGTGTGCTTGATGTTTTCAGGAAGTGTCTCTTGTTCTCTCAGCATGCACTGACTGTGTGCGTGCTCAGTTGCTAAGCCGTGTCCAGCTCTTTGCGACCTTGTGGACTGTGCTCCTCTGTCTACAGAATTCTCCAGGCAAGAATACTAGACTGGGCTGCCATTTGCTTCTCCAAGGGATCTTTCCGACCCAGGGCTTGAACCCACGTCTCCTGCATTGCAGGCAGATTGTTCACCGCTGGGCCACCAGGGAAGCCCGCTGTCTGTAAAAAAATGTATAAAAACACATTTTAAATTTAACCGAAGTTTTCAGGTATAAATAGATTGCTTCCCTAGCCAGGTTTATAACTATCCAGGAGCTGAAACCATGTCTTAGATGTATCTTGCACCTTCATCGTGTTTAGCCCATAACAAGTCCTCGACAGATGCATGTTAGAGTTAATGGACTCAGTGATTGAAATATTAATATTAGCTGAAAAGTGATGGACGTTTAGTTCATATGGAACATTTTCCAAGGACGAGAAACAAATCCAGCTATCTCAGTCCTCCTTTGTCAGCCGCCTTTCCAGTGAGATGTTTTGTAGCCTCATCAAGCTCAGATTAATAATTGAATATGGTCCCAGGAAATGGCCCACTCCTGGATGTTGGCGAGAATGTTCTCTTCCTGGGGAATGTCCACAAGATAAACGTTCTGTCCTCTGAGTCTGTGTGGCTGCGTGGGATCAGATGGGCCGTTACGGCTTCCTCATGATGCACGGTGGTGACACGATGCAGATTTTGGAAGTTAATTCTGGGCTCGCTGCCGTTTTTGTTAAAGTCGCACGTGTATAATACCAGTGATGTGCTCTGAAGAGACTGTGTCTGGCGACTGGGGTGAACTCAGAGTGCCTCACGTGTTCGGGTTTAGAGGAGACCTGGAGCAAATCGTCAGCACCGCCCAGCCTGGTGAAGCAGGCGTCGTCTGCGTGCGTGGGTGTGTTTTTGTGTGTTGAGCAGCTATCATATGTAGAGAACATTCCAGAAGGGCCCTGAGGTGGAGGGGTTCTTGGACTGATCGGTGAACACAGGAAGACCCTCTGTGGTGTTCAGCATTGTGGGCAGACGGTGGCTGGGCGCCAGGGCCCCTGCTGCGTGTGCTGGTCTCTGTTGGTCCCCGGAGAGGCCCCCTTCCCAGGGCCAGGCTTCAGGCTGCACGCGCATGTCGCCACTGCAGCGCCGGGGGCACCCGTGGGTACTGCTGGAGAGTGGGCCTGAGGGGCCCTTGCCTTTAGCCAGATGCCGTGGGGAGACCGTGGTGATGACGGAGACGTGCAGGTGGCCGCAGGCCAGTGAGGAAAGCCGGGAGGGGAGTCTCAGCAAGCGCAGCAGGCCCGGAGTGTGGCCACGAGGCGGCTGGTCAAGTCCTCGTCCTCACTGTCATCCCGTCGGGAAGATTACACCATGCCCAGCCGCTCCGCCTCAGAGAGGCACCGCTGCTGGGTAACAGCACGGGGGCAGGACCGTGGGGTTTGTAAGCCAGGGCCCCGAGGCCTCCGCGTGCTTGCTTCTGAACACGTCCTTCTCCTGGACTCTTGGTTCCTGCGCCTGATCCGCCGGGGGCCAGGCGGTGCTGACCGGAACAGCTCTAGGTGGGCCGCGGGGATTCTGGGACGGACAGGACAGGACTGCCCCTGCACTCAGAGCGTGCGCGTCCCAGTCCAGGGGACAGACAACGAGACAGTGAGCCACTGATGAGCCGCTGAGAGCAGTGAGCATGCTGCGGAGGAGTGCAAGGCGGGCCAGGGAGAGAGTCAGGGCTGGTGCCGACGGGAGAGCGAGAGGCCCCTCAGAGGGGACAGCACCTGAGCTGGGCCTGAGTGGTGGGAAGGAGCAGGCCACGCGGAGCTCAGGGCCGGGGCACCCCGGGGCAGGAGGAGACAGCACGGGCACGTCCGGAGTCGGGGACACGGGCGGCATGTCCTGCGGTGTGGAAGGAGAGACAGGGACCAAGGATGTGCTTGGTGCTTTGACCTCAAGCCCCTGGAGGATGGTGGCGCCGCTCCTCTGAGATGCTGAGGGGGCCTGAAGCCGGGGTCAGGTGGGAGGAGTGGGGCAGACACAGCTGCTGCTGCTGCTCTTGATGGAATTTCCACCAGGACTGATGAATCTGTGGGCTTAATAAGCCTGATTAGGACCATCATTGATGATCCTCCAAATAAGTGATGGAAGTACAGTTCTGAAACAATGGAAAGTTTCCTTTTGGGGCAAGAATATTTTCTGCTATCTTAGGTCCAAATTCTATACTAGAGCAGCATTCAAAGGTTTCTGATTTCTAAAGGCTTAGGGAAATTTTCTCTGCTTTCCTGGAGGCAGCTGTGCCACTCTGTATGAAGCATAGACTCTTTTGTTGTCTTTGTGCAGCTGATGGGAAAGTTACGCACTCAGAGTTGTTTCAGAATATCACCCACAGCCCTTCCCTAGGAATGCACACTAGCTTCACTTTGATATAAATTTACAACTATTTAGTGGCCTTAATAATTAAATGGCATATTTTGGAGGGAAATAATTCTGCACATGGAAATGCATTACAGTCTGAAAATGAGATACTCTTCTTATTAATCTTGGCCAGAGTCAGATCTCCCCAGCAAGCTGCTTAAATTTGGTGAAAATGCTAAATCAGGACTAAGAAAAATAGATGCTACCCCGCCCCGTGACCTAAAGCAAGGGCTGGCCGACCAGGCTGGACATGAGAAGAAATTATGAATGCTGGCTTGCGTCTCCTTCTTTTCTGCACACTTTCTGCCTCGGGAGGAGATCGGTGAGACTGGTGCTGCCTTTGGGGAGCAGGGAGATGCGGGGGTGGTGGCGTCTTCCGAGCTCACACAGAGCAGCCGAGACTCGCCTGGACACCTTGACTTGTGTCTCCCGCAGGTGGCGCCATCATGGCCCAGGGTCCCAAGTCGTGTTGGCCACGAGGCCCGTCTGTCTCTTAAAGCCTGTCTTAGGTCATTTCTCTCTCAGATTACTGTTCCCTTCTAATTCGTACTTCTAACACCAACTGCTTCAACTAACAGGAAAAAAAGCTGTCAAAAATCTTTTAAAACCTTTTGTAGAATTTATGTATCCACCATCAACCTTTGACTCGATAGACAGAAATTGTTAATTGGGCAAGTTGAATAATTTTAATATTGATTTAAGCTTTTATATGTTTTTTAAAAGATGTTTTATCCTAATGCCATCATGAGAATCAGGAGGGCAAAATGATTTTCTAATTTATCAAACCTCTGTATTAAATGGTGTAAACCGATGTTGAGACCTTTGATATTTAACTTGCGCTTCAGCATTTTTGCTTTTAGATATTTTAGACTTTCCTCTGACTGGATGATCAGAGACCTGGGTTCATGTTTCTGGAGTGATGTCCAGAAACCTTTGATTTAGCAAATTATGGTCACGAGTATCATCTGAATTGTAATTTTGCCCGAACTCGGTCATTTTCGGTAGTTTTCCTCTGGCATTTACATTGTTGCTCTTGTTCAGCTCAGTCGTGTCCAACTCTTTATGGCCCTCTGGACCGCAGCACGCCAGGCTTCCCTGTCCTGCACCGTCTCCCAGAGCTTGCTCAAACTCATGTGCATCAAGTCGGTGATGCCATCCAACCATCGCATCCTCCGTCATCCCCTTCTTCTCTTGCCCTTAATCTTTCCCAGCGTCAGGGTGTTTTCAAATCAGTCAGTTCTTTGTATCAGGTGGTGAAAGTATTGGAACTTCAGCGTCAATCCTTTCAGTGAATATTCAGGACTGATTTCCTTTAAGATTGACTGGTTTGATTTCCTTGCTGTTCAAGGCACTCTCCCGAGAAGGCAACGGCACCCTACTCCAGTACTCTTGCCTGGAAAATCCCATGGATGGAGGAGCCTGGTGGGCTGCAGTCTATGGGGTCGCTAAGAGTTGGACACGACTGAGCCACTTCACTTTCACTTTTCACTTTCATGCATTGGAGAAGAAAATGGCACCCCACTCCAGTGTTCTTACCTGGAGAATCCCAGGGATGGGGGAGCCTGGTGGGCTGCCGTCTATGGGGTCACACAGAGTCAGACACGATGGAAGTGACTTTGCAGCAGCAGCAGCAAGTCACTCTCAAGAGTCTTCTCCAGCACCATGGTTCAAAAGCATCAGTTCTTTAGTACTCAGCCTTCTTTATGGTCTTACTCTCACATCCATACATGACCACTGGAAAACCATAGCTTTGACTATCTGGACCTTTGTCAGCAAAGTAATGTCTCTGCTTTTTAATATGCTGTCTAGGCTGGTCATAACTTTGCTTCCAAGGAGTAAAACATCTTTTAATTTCATGCCTGCAGCTGTCATCTGCAGTGATTTTGAAGCCCAAGAAAGTAAAGTCTGTCACTGTTTCCATTGTTTCCCCATCTATTTGCCATGAAATGATGGAATTGGATGCCATGATCTTCATTTTTTGAATGTTGAGTTTTAAGGCAGCTTTTTCACTCTCCTCTTTCACCTTCAAGAAGCCCTTTAGCTCCTCTTCACTTTCTGCCATAAGGGTGGTGTCATCTGCATATCTGAGTTTATTGATGTTTCTCCCAGCAATCTTGATTACAGCTTGTGCTTCATCCAGCCCAGCATTTCACATGATGTACTCTGCATATAAGTTAAATAAACAGGGTGACAATATACAGCCTTGACGAACTCCTTTTCCTATTGGAACCAATCTGTTGTTCCATCTCTGGTTCTAACTGTTGCTTCTTGACCTGCACATAGATTTCTCAAGAGGCAGGTCAGGTGGTCTGGTATTCCCGTCTCTTTCAGGATTTTCCAGTTTGCTGTGATCTACATAGTCAAAGGCTTTCTTATAGTCAGTGAAGCAGATGTTTTTTTAGCCATGAAATTAAAAGACACTTGCTCCTTGGAAGAAAAGCTATGACAAACCTAGACAACATATTAAAAAGTAGAGACATTATTTTACCTGCCAAGGTCCTTCTAGTCAAAGCTTTGGTTTTTCCAGTGGTCATGTATGGATGTGAGAGCTGGACCATAAAGAAAGCTGAACGCTGAAGTGTTGATGCTTTTGAACTGTGGTGCTGGAGAAGACTCTTGAGAGCCCCTTGGACTGCAAGGAGATCCAACCAGTCAATCTTAAAGGAGATCAGTTCTGAATATTCATTGGAAGGATTGATGCTGAAGCTCCAGTACTTTGGCCACCTGATATAAAGAACTGACTCACTGGAAAAGACCCTGATGCTGGGAAAGATTGAAGGCAGGAGGATAAGGAGATGACAGAGGATGAGATGGTTGGATGGCATCACTGATGCAATGGATATGAGTTTGAGCTCCAGGAGCTGGTGATGGGTGGGGAAGCCTGGCGTGCTGCAGCCCATGGGGTCATAAAGAGCAGGACAGAACTAAGCGACTGAACTGGACTGAGACACTTTTCTGGCATTTACATGGATGATATAAAATGCTTCCGTTAAAACTGTGTGTGTGCATGGAGGTTCAGCCGTGTCCAGCTCTTTGCAACCCCATGGACTGTAGCCTTCCAGGCTCCTCTGTTCCTGGGATTTCCCAGGCAAGAATACTGGAGTGAGTTGCCATTTCCTCCTCCAAGAGATCTTGCCAATGCAGGGATCAAACCCGTGTCTCTTGTGTCTCCTGCACTGGCAGGCAGACTCCACTAGCTCCAGAAACAAGTGTGACTTACTCAGTGGTTCATTTTTAACGTAACCTATTGGTACCTATATAAAGTGGAATATGTGAGAATTTGGTAATACTGTGTGAGACAACCCAGATCTTGGCTTGTTTGGGGTGGAGCTCCATGGTTTTAGGAAAACACTCACACAGAGACAAAGGCTGAGTCCTCCAGGGTTCCTTGTACCTCTCCCCTCCCTGCAGTATGTCGGGCGGGCAGATAGATCCTTTGCCGTTTCCAGAAACATCTTTGCTGTCTGCATGGCCGAAAGCTCTGTTTCACAGCCATCCCCCTAACCTCAGGGAAGGCTCTGCTGAGACTAGGTGTGTACAGTGTGCGTCAAGGCGGTGCTTGTTATCTCCCCCACTGCTATCTCCATCTTCAAAAGCAGACGAGGCAGTGTGGCCCGAACCCCGTCATCTGGACGCTCAGAGAGGGAAAGGCGCACAATCGCGCAGCCACAGTGTGCCCACAGGGCCGGTAAGGGCACAGCCACGTGGAGCTGGAGTCTGCTTTTTAAGGAGCACTGTCATTGACGACATTGTTCAGAATCACACTGCTCAGGTCCAGGAAGAGCTCTGTTTCCACCAGTGTTGACTTTCAAGAAGGATGATGTAACTCAGCTCTGGCTTGATGGACAGGAAGTCTCCCTGTCCATCCATCCACCCACCCCTCCCCCATCCATCCACCCATCTACCCACCTATCCACCTATCCACCCAGCCATCCACCCACCTATCCATCCATTCACCCACCCCTGCCCCATCCATCCATCTATGTGGGCAGATAGAGATGCAGTGCCCACTCATGCCTGCTGCCAGTTCTTACTACTTAACTCACATCTTTTTCTCAGTCATGGTTAACTTTGGTCTATTATATCTGTACTGTTGTAAACCATCTGAAATCCTCTTTGAAGATAGTAAAAAATGAAAGAGAACCTATTGGTGCTCAGTGGTTAAGGTTGATAATGGTGTAATATGCTAATACGCTCCATGAAAGTGTATTTTAATTTCGCTATAAGCCGAAATTTATGTGTTAAATTCAAATGAATTAGCAACGTTGGGAATTTCAAGCCCTGATGGTAAGTGGTGGGCTGTAGGGGCAGGAATCCTGCTTTGTGTAGACAACCTACTATAAGTAAGGCCAGTCATGTGTATTCATGCACCATGCATAATTTTAGCTTACTAAATATGACTAGTCAAAACTGAGCTGCCTGATGAGAGAGTTTCTACATGAAATCCCAGAGTCCCTGCTGCTAACCTTTGTGCGCCTGTTACTGTGTGAAACTTGCCTCTCGCTGCAGCCTTACCGCTCTGGCTAGTGAAGAATTGACAGGTACCTCCTTTGTCTTTATCGGCCGACGTTTGCTGGGCCTGCACTGTGTGCCTAGCACATAGACCATGGGGACTCAGCTGCAAACAGAGCGTAGGCAGCCTTTGCCTCCTGCTCCTGAAGCCACGTCGTTAAGAGAAGTCTTCATCTGTCCACCTGCCTGCGGAGACAGAAGCGCCGGTGCCTAGGAGGCGCAGGCCCGGGTGACGTTCGTGTGGGGTCTGCGCCGGGAGGGGCTGCGTTCCTGGCTGGGCTCCCCTTCTTGCTGGGCGTGGCTGCCCCCTGGCTGGGAAGGCCCTCCTCCCAGCCCTGTCCAGCCGACCCCTCCTTCAGGACCAGCACTGTCCCGTCTCCTGAGAGCCCTGCTGTAGCATCCCGGCTGCCTGACCAGCCCTGTGGGCTCTCCCTGCTTGCGTTACCTGCTAGCATTTCTCATCAAGCAGTTATTTATTTTTTAAATTGGAGTAAAGATCTAAAAACAGAGCCCTGAAATACTCCTTAAATACTTACGAAAAACTCTCATTATTTGAAAAAGATCCAATGGTCCGAATGTAGCATGTTCTCGGCAGAAAATGCAAACAAACAGGAGAAAATAAAACCCACCCACAACTCCGTTATCAAGAGATGAATACTCTTTTAAAGCAACGGTTCCTTTCTTTTTAGCTGCTCCGAGTGTTTGCTGCTGTGCGGGGGTTCTCTCCTCGGGGAGAGTGGGAACTGCTCTCTAGCTGCGGAGCACGGGCTCTCGCTCCATGGATCCAGTTGTTGCAGCGAATGTGCTCAGTAGCTTTGGCTCGAGGGCTAAGTAGCTCTGCTGCGGTGTGTGGAATCTTCCTGGATCAGGCTGCTTTGGAAGGCGGATCCTCATCCGCTGAGCTTCCAGGATGCCCAAGAGATGAACACTCTAACATGTAGGAGTAATAAAAATCTAATAAGCTTCTAGGCTGCAGTTTCTCACCTATTGCTCTGTTGCTAAGTCAGGGCTGACTCTTTGTGACCCCGTGGGCTGCAGCACGCCGGGTTCGCCTGTCCTTCACCATCTCCTGCAGCTTGCTCAGATTTCTGTCCATTGACTTGGCAATGCTATCTCACCGTCTCATCCTTTGTCACCTCCTTCTCCTGTTGCCTTCAGTCTTTCTCAGCAGCAGGGTCTTTTCCAGTGAGTTGACTCTTCCCATCAGGTGGTCAAAGGATTGGAGCTTCAGCTTCAGTTTCAGTCCTTCCCATGGATATTCAGAGTTGATTTCCTTTAGGATTAACTGGATTGATCTCCTTGCAGTCCAAGAGACTCTCAAGAGTCTTCTCAAGCACCACAATTTGAAAGCATTAATTCTTTGGTGATTAGTCTTCCTTATGGTCCAACTCTCATGTCTGTACATGAGTACTGAAAAAAATCACAGCTTTGATTACACAGACCTTTGTCAGTAAAATGATGTCTTTGCTTTTCAATATTCTGTCTAGGTTTGTCATAGCTTTTCTTTCAAGGAACAAGTGTCTTTTAATTGTTTGGCTTCAGTCACCATCCCTAGTGATTTTGGAGCCCAAGAAAATAAAACCCAAGGGCTTCCACTTTTCTGCCTTCTCTTTGTCATGAAATGATGGGACCAGATGCCCTGATCTTTGTGTGTGTTTTTAACTTATTTTTTTTATTGAAGGATAATTGCTTTACAGAATTTTGTTGTTTTCTGTCAAACCTCAACATGAATCAGCCATGCTGCTGCTGCTGCTAAGTCGCTTCAGTTGTGTCTGACTCTGGGCAGCCCACCAGGCTCCTCTGTCCCTGGGATTTTCCAGACAAGAATACTGGAGTAGGCTGCCATTTCCTTCTCCAGAATCAGCCATAGTCATACATATATCCCCTCCCTTTTGAACCTCCCTCCCATCTCCCGCCCCATCCCACTCCTCCAGATTGATACAGAGCCCCTGTTTGAGTTTCCTGAGTGTTTTGACTGTTGAGTTTTAAGCCAGTTTTTTCATTCTCCTCTTTCTCCCTCATCAAGGGGCTCTTCAGTTCCTCTTCACTTTCTGCCATTAGAGTGGCATCATCTGTATATCTGAAGTTGTTATTTTTCCCAGCAGTCTTGATTCCAGCTTGTGCTTCATCCAGCCCGGCATTTCACATGATGTACTCTGCATATAAGTTAAATAAGCAGGGTGACAGTATACAGCCTTGACGTACTCCTTTCCTAATTTTGAACCAGTCAGTTGTCCCATGTCTGGTTCTAACTGTTGCTTCTTGACCTGCATACAGGTTTCTCGGATAAGGTGGTCTGGTATTCCCATCTCTAAGAATTTTTCACAGTTTGTTGTGATCCACACAGTCAGAGGCTTTTTTGTAGTCAATGAAGCAGAAGTAGATGTCTTTTTTCTGGATTTCCTTGCTTTCTCTATGATCCAGTGAATGTTGACAATTTGACCTCTGGTTCCTCTGCCTTTTCTAAGTGAAGTGAAGTGAAGTGAAGTCGCTCAGTCGTGTCCAACTCTTTGCGACCCCATGGACTGTAGCCCAGCAGGCTCCTCCATCCATGGGATTCTCCAGGCAAGAATACTGGAGTGGATTACTCACTAAACTGAGGTGATAGTCTTTGGTAAAGGAAGGAATTATCTTGGTCATGTTCTAAATATGTTTGCTACACTTTGAGACCTTATATGCATCTCCCAGAACTGGGACTCTCTGTTTTCATCCACTTCTTGTGTTTCTCAGCCACAGAGTCATCTGTTAGTTAAATATTTCCTGACAGGCACTGAAATATCTGGCCTCCCTCTTTTTGCACTCTTCTTCCATGGAATAAGGTCACAGAACCCTCCCTCACTGGCTAGGACGGTCTCACTCTGAGGCATGGTTTGCTGTAGTCTGGAAGCATAAATCCCGGCTCTAAGATTCCATGGAATCACTTGGAATTGTGGATCCGTGCCTTGGTTATCAATCAATTGGCAGTTGATCATTGATGTCCCTTCCCCAGCCCTCCTGCCTGTGGGTAAAGGAAGGGTGATGGGAATTGCTGGGGTCCGTGACCCTGGAGCAGTCGCTGGGGTCATTTGCGTGGCCTCTGCACGCAATCACTGAGGACACCGAGGTCTGGAGAGGCCAAGAGACTTGTCCAACTTCATAAATCAGCCAGTTTTGTGACTTGAGAGTGGATGTAATAAAGTATTGATGGCAGAACGTTTTGAAATTGAACTGGAATGAGGTTTCTGGATTACCTGTGGACTTGAATTACCTGATGCATCTCTTTCTCACTGTGGGACAGGTATTCTGTGATTCCATATAATAAAGGTTCTTTTTGAAATGGGTTTGGCCCAGAGAAAAATGGCAAAAATGAGTAGCAGAGTAATGAATTTTGTGTTTTTTTATAGATCAAAATCTAATTTTAGATTTTGGTATCACTATAGCAACATGCTATTTCTAGCTTATTATTATTGCATTTTTGCTCTAATTTTAAACCTCTATTTGGAGAAGAAAGTTGATAAATTGGAACTTTTAGGCTCAAAAGGAGGAACTTGAATGAGACAGAATAGCGATTGACAAATAGCAACTTGAATCACCTGAGGGGAAAAATCAGTAACGTAGAAAAAAGTTTGGAAGTGGTTGTGGTGGTTGTTCAGTTGCTAAGTCGTTCAGTTGCTCAGTCGTGTCTGACTCTTTGTGAACCCATGGAATGCAACACGCCAGGCTCCCCTGTCCTTCACCATCTCCCAGAGCTTGCTCAAAGTCATGCCCATTGAGTTGGTGATGCCTTCCAACCATCTCATCCTCTGTTGTCCCCTTCTCCTCCTGCCTTCAATCTTTCCCAGCATCAGGGTCTTTTCCACTGAGTCACTCTTTGCATCAGGTGGCCAAAGTATTGGAGCTTCAACTTCAGCCTCAGTCCTTCCCATGTATATTCAGGACTGATGTCCTTCAGGGACGCGGTTATTCATGCTGTGAAGTAACTGTTGGCTTGAAGGGTGGTCTCCCCATGCTTCCTAGAACAGGCACCTCGTATGCTGGGTCACTTGACGAATCCAGAGGAGGACGGTTTCTAGGATGTGTTGAGTGCTCGCTGCTTGCAGGCTCTGTCCCATCTCAGCCGCCTCCGTCATCTCGTGTCTGCCCAGCCCCGCACAGACTCCCAGAGGTTTTGGGGCAAGGGGAGGCCTGCCTGAGGGCCTTTGTGCTTACTGTCTTCCTTCCACGTGCGCGTCCTCATCCTGTTGTGCGTGTGGCCCTCGCTCGTGTCCTCAGGATTGCGCCTCCTCTTTACAGAGCACCCCTCTCGCCCCTGCATCTAGACTCACCTCATGCCCACGTCTCCCAGCTTCTGTGTCCGCATCTCCGAGGATGGCATCACCTGGCCCACCACATGAGCCTGAGCTCAGGACTCCTCCCTGACTCTCCCCGTAGCTGAGGTGCTGCCAGGTCCTTCGCATTTCTCTCCCAAAGACCCACAGGTCTGTCCGCGGCCGGCCGTTGCCTTCGTCTCGGGCTTTGGCATCTCTTGTCTCCCAGCTGCCGGGCCCACGGCTGCCGTTTCAGTGGCTTTGGAACGGTAAGGAGACCTAGCTGCTGTGGCGTGCCGCTGGCTGCTCCTTTCACGGCTACATGCCGTTCCTTTGTGTGGGTTTGTCACAGTTTATTCATTCCCCAAGTGAGGACGTTTGATGGTTTCTGGTCTTGCTGCCGTCAACTGTTCTGCTATTACCAGGCTTGTGCATTTTATTTCAGGCACGTGCCCAGGGGCTTCTCTGGGTTGTATCTACCTGGGAGGGGGACTGTGAGGTCACAGTGCGTCCAGATGCTCCACTTCACAAAATGATAGTGGATTTCTTTCCAAAGAGCTGTGTCAGTTGGTCTCTGTGGTCTGTTGGTCCGTATGCTTCCTGAGTTTTCACGTTGCCAGAATCCTTAGCTTTTATTAATTCAGTGGGAAGAGACTAGTGTCTCACTGTTCTTAGTTTGCCCTGAACTGATGACTAGTGAGATCAAACATCTTCTCATGTCTTTACTGGATTTTCTTGGTGTATCTCCTGTGGTTGGTAATGGTTTTGCTTCTTCCTTTCCAATTCTGGTGGCTATGATGCGCTGTAACTCCTGACTGCATGGGCTCTGACCGCCCATGAGAGCTGAATTCGAGTAGCAGAGCTGGCTGACCAAGCGTCTCCCTGGCTTCCAGGGGTGCAGCTCCCAGGGTGTTCCCAGGAAGGACTGTGGTGTGGCAGGCAAAAGGCCTCCTGCCACTGTGTCATTCCCTAAGTCAGAAGACTTTGGAATTCCTGGGGGACGTGCCCAGTGTCCTCTGTCCTCTGGAAGCAGCTCCCAGGGGTTGTGCTGGTTCCGGTCGCCTTGTGGTCCCTTTCCGCGGAGGGTCTCCTCTGCTTCACGCGACCACTGGGAGGACGCTTTCCCAGAGAGCAGGCTAGGCGACAGGAGCGGGGCTCCTCCGTGCCTTCTCGGGAGCTCAGCGTCCCTGGGGAGGGTGTCAGCCACTGCCCTGGGCTGGGGTTCCTGCGGGAGCTGTTCTGCACATGAGCCTGGCAACGTCAGCAGTAGCATCCTGTTCATGTGCACACACTCACACACTCTTACACATACACACACAAACACTACACACTCATGTACACACACTCATAGATCATATACTTCACACACTCAGTCTTACACACTACACACACTCTTACACAGACACATACTCTTACACTTACAAAGACTCATACACTATACACTCTCATACACTCATACTTACACTCATACACACCCACACGCTCTTACACACTACATACTTATATACACTCACACACTGCTGCCCACATGTTCTTATATACATTCTACTCACACATCCTCATACACTTTCACACTCTTATCTTACACCCTCACACACACTCATACACACTCACAAACCCTCACACATGCTACACAGTCACATCACTACACGCATTACACACTCGCACACATACACTATACACTTACACACACTGCACTCACACAACTCACACACTCATATACTACACACACTGCACACTCAGACCACACACACACTCTTAAACACACACTGACACACACACCACACCCACTGCACACGCACACACACACTCGTACATGCTACACACACACACACGCTCACACTCACACACACACTCTAGTGTGCTGCTGGGCGTGCTCTGTGTCTGGCCACACCTGCAGCGGCT
The DNA here is from genome assembly GCA_006410535.1 of Litocranius walleri. NCBI lineage: Eukaryota > Metazoa > Chordata > Mammalia > Artiodactyla > Bovidae > Litocranius > Litocranius walleri. Next base: position 336,059 of record SJYG01000851.1, read on the forward strand.
CCACATGTGCTTTGGGAGGCAGTGCGCCTCCCCCGCCCCCTCTCGCCCCCTCCTCTCACCGCCTCTCCTCCCGTCTCTGCCGCGCCTTCTTCTCTCTGAGTGGGCCTGCCTTCATGTCTCTGCTTGCCCAGGACAGCCTCATTTAAAGCAGTGTCAGAGACACCTGCACAGTGTTACCTAATCCCGGGCAATGCTGCTAAACCTTTTGCTCCAAGGAAAATGTTAACTGATGGTATACTGCTAATGGTGCAGGCCTGCCTCTCTTAAAAATAATTATAGATCAATAAATTATGGGGTGAATTATAAAGTAATTGACTGCAGTGTTCCTTTAAATATTGATGATAATTGATTTAATTTATAAGACCATTTCCTTCCCTCTTTTCATAACTGTTGAGTACAGCACTGGTACCAGCCCTGAAGACAAGCCCGCTTCTTGTCTGGGTGAGTATCATGAGGCGCGCCCTGTGTGGGTGTCGTGAGGGGCGCCCTGCTTTCTGGCTGTCCTGGGTGCGGGTGTCATGAGGGGCACCCTGTTCTCTGGGCCCTGCTCCTGCCCAGGGGTGAGCGTGCGCACGTCCAGAGCCGCAGGGAGGTGTGGCTGATGGCAGTCAGAACCGGCCCAGTGTGGCCGGGCCGACACACATGCGGAGGCGCCTTCCGGGAGACGCTGGCCCGCTGGTGCCGAGAGACCCAAGCAGGCCTCCAGCCTGGCAGCTCAGCGCACACCGGGCCCTGTTGGTGCCAGTGGCAGACATGGGCTGTGCAGGACCTGTGTCCTGCTGCTCCAGGGCGTCACAGCCCGCCCGAGGCCCCGCCGTCCCCGGGTCACCCCCGCCCGGGAGTCTCCCGCAGAGGAGAGGGACCTCGGCCTCTGCAGGCCTGGCTCTGAGCCGCGTTCGAAGCGACTGCCCCCTAAGGGCGGCCTGGGCCCGCGTCCTGCTGCCCGGGGATGGCCAGGCCACGGAGGCGTTGGTCCTGTAACCCAGGCTGTGTCTGTACCGGGTGTGTGACTTGTATCATAACTAGCATGTGCGATGATTCGTTTCTCACATGCCTGTCGAGAACTGAGGGCTGACGGCACTCATGCGGTGGAGCGGGAGGGCTACCTCCTCTCCTGATGGCCCTGGAGGAGGCATTAAGGACCTCATCAGTTTCTGGCACCCTGAGTTGATGAAATTACTGAATTCCCAGGCAGAAGTTGTAAGGAAAAGGGTTATGCTTAGCCCTAATCAATTTCAACCTAATCTATTTCTTCCTTTTTTTATGTATTCACATGATGTAACATTGATTGTTTCAAAGGGCATAATTCAGGGATATTCAGTACATCATTGCACAACCATCAGCTCTGTCTAGTGCCAAAATGATTTTCTCATCCCCAGAGGCAACCCTCCACCATAGGCACTTACTCCATCCCTCTCTCCTCCAGACCCTGGAAAACCCTGCCTTCTTTCTGTGGGCATGACCTGTTCTGGACACTTCACGTAAATGGATCCATACTCTGTGAGACCTTGGGGATGCCTTCTTTCACCTGCAGAATGTTTTGAAGATCCTCCTCCCGCAATGCTTTGGCATGAGTCCCTCAGCCCTTTTTTATGGCCAAATGGTATTGCACTGTGTGGCTAGACCAGATCTGTGTAATGTCAGTGGTTCATGGACAGTTGGGGTTCTTTCCCAGACTCTTAGCTGCTGTGAATAATGCTGCTATGAGCATATCTGTACGAACATTTGCTTGAGCCTCTGTTTTCACTGCTTTGGGTACATACCTACCAGTGGGGTTTGGTGAGTCACATGGTAACCTCTGTTTAACCTTTTGAGGCCCCGTCAGATTTTCCAAAGCTGCCGCATCCCCTGCGTCTCCACCGGCAGCGTGTAAGGGTTCCAGTTTCTCCCTTCCGCCTGCAGTCACCTGCATCCAAGGCTGGGCTGTGGTCAGGCTCCCGGTCGGGAGGACCACGGGCTGCCGGCCTGAGAGCTGGCCTGGGGGGATCTGTGGACAAGCCACCAAGATCTGAGTAAGCCTTAAAGTCTTTGTCCATGTTCTGAAACCTACAAAGTCGTCATTGAAAGGGTGGTGGCCAAATATGAGGCATTCTCATCCTCTCTTTTATCTGCATTTCTGTTCTCAGAGAAAGTTCCTGCAGTCATCTCAACTCTTGCTTCACAGAAAATAACTTTAGCCAGAGTTTTGAGTGGGATAAAATGGGATCAAAAGATCAATTTCCTGATTTATTTATTATTAAGATTAAATGTAGTCACGACCACCCATCTGTCTGTGGATTTGGTTGTTCCTCAAAATGGAGGGTGTATTATATTCACACAGCAGGCGTCTACTGCTGAATAATGGCATGAGCCTCAGAGACTGTAAAATAGAGATAGTTAGAACCGATGTACAGAACTCAGTTCTTTAAACTTTGCCGTTGACTTAACTGAAGCTTCAGTTATCTGAAGTAAACTTACACAAATATGAAATATAATGTTTCAGATTGCAAGGTAATATGTAATGTAGTATTTGTAAAATACTCTAATATTAACTAGTGATGATTTGATTTGTACAGTCATGAGTTGTTAAAATGACTTCATTTTAACATCCACCAATGTAGATTAATAATGTAAGCTCAGATTTAAAGATTAATGGGGGAAACGATGCTTGTTAATACTTTTCCAAGTATTGGGAGTTTGGTATGTTTTGAAAAGAGTAAGTTTTGGGTGTCAGGAAATGGGTTTTCTCAGAGCCCATTGCTAGTAGTGGGCGGGCCTAGATACTGGCAGAGAGCATTAACTGTATACCTTACAAACATTGAGGTGGATAACTTGGAATAAAGTTTTACAAGTTTTTTAAAAAATGGTGGGGCAAGCTGCTCAGGCCACAGGGTGGGATTTCTGGGGCTTGGGACCCCCTGGTGCCCTCTCCATGCTTCAGAACCTTGGGGAGGCAGTGTGCCCGCTGGCCGCCACTGGATGACGCTTCAGAGTGGTAGGGAAGCCCGAGGGGCGTCATCAAAAAAGGTAAAGGTGAGGTCGTCCGGCGGCTGGTTGGGCGGTGATCCTTGGCGTGGTGCTGGTGCCTCCACGCTGGCCGCGGTGACCCCTCTTCTTATCTGCAGCTGTTTCCTGCTGGGTCGCTGCTCTGCAGGTCAGGAGTGGGGAGGAGGCGGGGAGATGGCCTTCAGTGAGAGTCCCGCGCTGCCCATGGCTCTCTCGCGGGCGGTGGTGGGCTTCGGAGGAGGCAAAGGGGCCTCTAGGGGAGCAGACTTGGCCTGGACTTCCCGTGGCCAGATGAGCCTGGGGTCATGCCTGTCCTCCTGTCTTTATTCAGCTCGTCGAGCAAACCAGGGCAGTGCGCGGAGGGCAGCAGGCTGGGCCGCGGTGGAGAGGAAGCAACCGGGTCGGGACTCTCCAGTCTCGACGGCAGTGCTGGCGGCCCTGGAGGCCAGCGGGCTGCCCCTGTGGTCGGCTTGGGCACCCCCTGCCCACCCTGCGCCCTCCTGGTCCTGCTCCCCATCTCTCCTCGTGGTCGCTGCCTCCCTGTCTGTCTCTTCCCCCGCTGGCCACTGTTTGCAGCGCCCTAGGCCTGCCGTTGCCCAGGTAGAGACCCAGCAGCGGAGCCGCCCTGCGGAGGGGTGGAGGAAGGGCTTCGGGGGAAGGGCCCTCTCAGCCTGTGTGAGGCTGCTGGCAGCCCGGTGGTATCAGGAGGCGGGCATCCCCGAATGGGTGTGCACAACAGGGCCGCAGGCCACGCCCTGAGGGGTCAGGTCTGAGTCTCCCCTAAGGGGGTCCCAGGAGAGGGCGGAGCTGGGAAGGTGGCTGGTGGGAGGGGGCGCGCCTGCTGGGGGCCCTGGCTGCCGCCTGTCTCGCCTGTCCCGCCAACCGCCAACCGTGGTGCGGAGATGCTGCACCTGCCCGGGAGGCACAGGGGCTCCTTTGCTTGCTCCGTCCCCATCTCTGACACCGTTGTTGGACCACAGCACGGCCTGTGCAGTGACGCATCACTGTGAGCGGGACCGGCGTGGCTCGTGGGGTGGCCTCAGCATGGTCTGTCTCCCAGGGCCCAAGAGCCAGGATGGCGGAGCCTATAGCGTTGGGGCACCGCTCTGTGGTCACGAGCATTTCCGGGGATGGGCGTGTCCGCCCTGAGAAGCAGAAGTCAGTTCGACTTGGAGGTCTTTGCTGTTTTCTTTGCCAATCAGTCTGACCCTCCAAGTCCTTTGTAGAGCCATGACTTTAAGTTTATCTCCTAGGAGGGGAAACTCTCTTGCTTTTTTGATGATCCAGCAGATATTGGCAATTTGATCTCTTGTTCCTCTGCTTTTTCTAAAACCAGCTTGAACACCTGGGAGTTCATAGTTCACGTATTGCTGAAGCCTGGCTTGGAGAATTTTGAGCATTACTTTACTAGCATGTGAAATGAGTGCAGTTGTGCGGTAGTTTGAGCATTCTTTGGCATTGCCTTTCTTTGGGATTGGAATGAAAACTGACCTTTTCCAGTCCTGTGGTCACTGCTGAGTTTTCCAAATTTGCTGGCATATTGAGTGTAGCACTTTCACAGCATCATCTTTCAGGATTTGAAATAGCTCAACCTCATGCAAAGAGTTGACTCATTGGAAAAGACTCTGATGCTGAGAGGGATTGGGGGCAAGAGGAGAAGGGGACGACAGAGGATGAGATGGCTGGATGGCATCACTGAGTCGATGGACATGAGTCTGAGTGAACTCTGAGAGATGGTAATGAACAGGGAGGCCTGGCGTGCTGTGATTCATGGGGGTCGCAAAGAGTCAGACATGACTGAGCGACTGAACTGAACTGAAGGAGAGGGAGGAGTACCCTGTCCCCCTCCACAGCAGAGTCTGATTGAGAAAGTGCCAATTTGTGCTCTGGGTTTCACAACAAAGCATCTCACCAGCAACCCCAGCTGGAAGTGGCTTTTCTTACTTAAAAACAGATGGATATGGAGAGAGCTATCGTTCAGTCGCTCAGTCGTGTCTGACTCTTTGCGACTGCAGCACGCCAGGCTTCCCTGTCCTTCATTTTCTCTCAAAGTTTGCTCAAACTCATGTCCACTGAGTCGGTGATGCCATCCAACCATCTCCTCCCCTGTTGTCCCCTTCTCCGCCCATCAGTCTTTCCCAGCATCAGGGTATGCTGGCAGCCCGGTGGTATCAGGAGGCGGGCATCCCCGAATGGGTGTGCACAACAGGGCCGCAGGCCACGCCCTGAGGGGTCAGGTCTGAGTCTCCCCTAAGGGGGTCCCAGGAGAGGGCGGAGCTGGGAAGGTGGCTGGTGGGAGGGGGCGCGCCTGCTGGGGGCCCTGGCTGCCGCCTGTCTCGCCTGTCCCGCCAACCGCCAACCGTGGTGCGGAGATGCTGCACCTGCCCGGGAGGCACAGGGGCTCCTTTGCTTGCTCCGTCCCCATCTCTGACACCGTTGTTGGACCACAGCACGGCCTGTGCAGTGACGCATCACTGTGAGCGGGACCGGCGTGGCTCGTGGGGTGGCCTCAGCATGGTCTGTCTCCCAGGGCCCAAGAGCCAGGATGGCGGAGCCTATAGCGTTGGGGCACCGCTCTGTGGTCACGAGCATTTCCGGGGATGGGCGTGTCCGCCCTGAGAAGCAGAAGTCAGTTCGACTTGGAGGTCTTTGCTGTTTTCTTTGCCAATCAGTCTGACCCTCCAAGTCCTTTGTAGAGCCATGACTTTAAGTTTATCTCCTAGGAGGGGAAACTCTCTTGCTTTTTTGATGATCCAGCAGATATTGGCAATTTGATCTCTTGTTCCTCTGCTTTTTCTAAAACCAGCTTGAACACCTGGGAGTTCATAGTTCACGTATTGCTGAAGCCTGGCTTGGAGAATTTTGAGCATTACTTTACTAGCATGTGAAATGAGTGCAGTTGTGCGGTAGTTTGAGCATTCTTTGGCATTGCCTTTCTTTGGGATTGGAATGAAAACTGACCTTTTCCAGTCCTGTGGTCACTGCTGAGTTTTCCAAATTTGCTGGCATATTGAGTGTAGCACTTTCACAGCATCATCTTTCAGGATTTGAAATAGCTCAACCTCATGCAAAGAGTTGACTCATTGGAAAAGACTCTGATGCTGAGAGGGATTGGGGGCAAGAGGAGAAGGGGACGACAGAGGATGAGATGGCTGGATGGCATCACTGAGTCGATGGACATGAGTCTGAGTGAACTCTGAGAGATGGTAATGAACAGGGAGGCCTGGCGTGCTGTGATTCATGGGGGTCGCAAAGAGTCAGACATGACTGAGCGACTGAACTGAACTGAAGGAGAGGGAGGAGTACCCTGTCCCCCTCCACAGCAGAGTCTGATTGAGAAAGTGCCAATTTGTGCTCTGGGTTTCACAACAAAGCATCTCACCAGCAACCCCAGCTGGAAGTGGCTTTTCTTACTTAAAAACAGATGGATATGGAGAGAGCTATCGTTCAGTCGCTCAGTCGTGTCTGACTCTTTGCGACTGCAGCACGCCAGGCTTCCCTGTCCTTCATTTTCTCTCAAAGTTTGCTCAAACTCATGTCCACTGAGTCGGTGATGCCATCCAACCATCTCCTCCCCTGTTGTCCCCTTCTCCGCCCATCAGTCTTTCCCAGCATCAGGGTTGTTTCCAATGAGTCAGCTCTTGGCATCAGGTGGCTGAAGTATTGGAGATTCTGCTTCAGCATCAGTGAATATTCAAGGTTGATTTCCTTTAGGATGGACTGGTTTGATCTCTTTGCAATCCAAGGACTCTCAAGAGTCTTCTCCAGCAAGCAAAAGTTAGTATGTTTTAAGAACTCAGTGTTGATGTTAACTGATCTTAAGGTATCCCTGCTCAAAATAAGATCATTGTAGGCAGAATAGTTTCAGAGTTTATTTTCAGACTGTATTTGTTTTTAGTAGTACTTTAGGATTAATGTGATGAAAGACAACTGTCGTGTGTTTTAAAATTTTCACTGTTCAGGCTAACAAAGGGATTGCGTCCTACTTGTCTGATCGAAGCATCTTTCTTTGTGTCAGCACCAGATGGCGCCATGGTGCAGGTCCTTAAAACACAATTTCATTTGAAAAATGAATTTGGGAATCAGAGCTGCTGGCACCCTAGTTTCAATAGATTTTGTTCAGTGTTTCAAATAGTGGATCAGAGAGTCAAAAATTGAATTTAATATTTTTTTTCCCGATCTCCATTCTGATCTATTGTTGTGGTAGAAAGACTCTTTCCAACAAATTCTGGATTTTGACGGGCTGTCTGGGGTGGAATTTCCATGGCTTTGCCCCACAGCCTCTCTTTTTCTGTTCTGTTCTTCCCTTCTGCCTGCAGGAGAGTGAGTTACTAAGAGTAAGTTACAGTACAAGATTGGTGGCTTATTTCACTAGAGGAATGGGTGCAAAGGAAGAATAACATTTGAAGCAAAGAATTGAATTGCTGATGGAACATAGCTCTCGGTGACTAGCTAGTTCAGAAGATTTTTTCATTCAAGACTGACACTTACTTTCACCCTTATTTCAGCGGTGTTCTTTTTATCTGGGTATAGAATAAAACTGTGTCATTTGCTGTGATAAAGATATTTTGCTCAAGGCAGATTTGGTTTTCCTTGTTTTCACAAGAATGCTATAACTAAGAATGGCCCCCGTGAATTTACAATGAATGAAAAAATGTTTTCAGAGCGTTGATTTGAATTCAGAGAGGAACTGTGTAAAAATAGAACAGGAAAAGACATCTGAATATCCAGGAACGCTATAATTGATGCATTTAAATCCTAAAACACTATTTATCATTGTCACTAATGCAGATATAATATGTACTGCTGATGCTTCAAACGATAGGGTAAATTCCATTGTTGAAGTTACAGAGTCTAGTGTATGTTCTTACAGGTTATCCTTTATTTTTATAAAAATATTCCTCTTGCTGAACATATATTTTGAGATTAAGAAGTACCTTTTCTGTCTCCGAGAGGAATTTTTCTCACCCCTCAGTTCTGAAATCAGACGCGTGCTTTAGAAAGACAACCCTGCGGTGTGTGGAGGATGGAGTGGGGGGCATGAGGGCCAGCGGGCACCTCCCTCCCTCCGTCTGTTCCTGCAGAGGCCGTCCAGTGAACACCTGCTCTGCGCCCGGCAGTGGGGCACAGCGGCCAGCGACGGGAGGAGAGGAGTCCATTCGTGGGGTGTGGAAGGTCCGAGGACACCCAGAGTATGAGGGTCTTTGGGGACAGAAGGCAGGGAGCCCTCACAGTTCCCCTCTTCCCTGGGGTCTACAGCCCTGAGACAAGCGTGGGTTACACTTACCTGGGTGGAGCTTTTCTGATTCTCTCTGTTTCTGCCCACCTCACCTCTTGCCACCCTTGGACACAGGTGTTTTGCTGATGCCTTGCACACACACCGCACCCCAAAGTTAGTTACTGGTGGGGTTACTAGTAATACGTTTTAAAATTGCAGGCAGCCCCTGGGGTTAAATCTGATGGTAGACTCAAATACTGATGGGTTTCCTTGATGGGAGTATTACTAAAGGAACTTGTATGTGAACTAATGTTCATACAGACACCGTGTCTGTAACATGGCAAAACCCAAAAGCACTGATTTCTGGTGCCTCTTCTCCCGATTACAGTGGAATAAAGGCCTGCATTTTTCATGGTGTGGGAAGGGAAATAAGTCCTTTGTTAGAGTATGGGACGTTTACTGACTCAGCCGTCCAGAGAGCATGGATGGTGGCCCTGTCTGCGCTGGGCTGGGTCTCTGTGACACCTCCCAACCGTAAAGCATCTGGTGGCCTGTGCTGCCTGCCGGCGCGGAGACCCTGCCTTCATCTGTACAGCTGGGCTACGTGAAGCCCTCGAGTGGTTCTGGGCGCATAGTAGGAGCTTAACCCCTCTTAGTTCCCTTCATTCATAAACAGGTCACAGGCCAGGTCCTGGGATGCAAGACCAACGCCAGCAACTCAGCCTGCACTCCACTCCCACCCGTCAGGTGAGAAAGGCTCCTGCCCCGGGAATCCCATGTGGGGTCTCAGCGTCTTTTCTGCTTCCCGGCTTTGAGGACACAGGTGTTGGTTTGTAAAGCTTCCAACACTGAGAGCCAGCCTGGTCCGGGCTCTCGGGGCCCAGGGAGTGATGAGCGATGGCCAGGGAGGGCTGGCCTTGTCTCGGTGAGGTGCGGGGGTGAAGGCGCAAGAAGGCAGAGGCGGCCTGCGCTGCAGGAGGAAGCCAGCTGTGCGGTGTTCATGGTGTCCTGGGCTGGTGCTTCCTTAGCTGTCCGGAAGAGAGCAGGCGAGCCCGGGGCACATGCTTCACTGGTTCCCGCGTGCCCCTGCCCCGTGCCCTCTCCTCATCCCAGTGTTTGAACGAATCTCTGAGATGTGCATCTCGCGCTGCCTCCCGGTGCGTGGCCCTGTGGCCCCAGGATGACCAAGAGCCTGGACGTTAGTTACATAGGCTGTGCCCCGTGGCATGAGGGACCTTAGTGCCCCGACCAGGGATTGAACCCATGCCCTCCACATAGGTGGCACGGGGTCTTCACCACTGAAGCGCCAGGGAAGCCCCAAGATTCTGGACTTTGATCCCAGAGTAGGGGATGCTGGGGGGTTGTTTGCTTCCAGTTCTGACCCAAACCACAGAGGACAGAGTCTGTGAGGACGTGCGTCTCCCCAGCAGACGCTTGCCCTCTCTTTGCAGAGCCGAGAGCAGGACAGAGCTTCGATGCAGGCACTAAGTGCTGCAGGCCGCGGGCAGGACTTCTGGGACTTGGGGCCGGGCCCTGGGCACGCTGGTGAGCTGGCAGGGCGGGGGGCGTCTTTCAGCACCCGGTGCATGTGCTGCGAGTCCCCGGTTTATGAGATGGCTTTCGTGCAGGGTCACGCGGGCAGTGCCCGTCAGAGGCATCCCCGAGCTGGGGAGCTGCCCGAGGACCCTGGGCGCCTGGTCAGCACGGCCGCTCCTGCTCAGCGCGCCAATATTCTGATGCCGGCGGGGTGCCCGTGGTGCTGGGCAGTGGTCAGGGCAGATGGAGACAGGCTCCGTGTGCTGCAGCGGCGTCTGCCCGTGCGGTGGTGCCCTGGGATCTGCGATTCTGGTGTCCCTCTTCCCAGTGAGCGGTCTGTCTGGGATGAAGGCCCCATCAGAGGACTCACCTCTGAGAGCGAGCCTTCCTCTCTGGTTCCTCTGTGTGCTGGAGGGGCCAGGAGAGTGGCCAGTGGTTGCTGAGTCCCACGGTGCTTGTGTCCGAGCACCAGTGACGCCGGGCTCTGCCCCGCCTCTCACCACTGCAAGAATTCCAACCATTCCAGGCAGGAAAACCCACTTCAACTCCTAAGCTACAAGCAACAAAGACACAAAGCTGCCCTCGGAACGCAGAGAAAGGGAGGTATTTGCGTGACGTCCTTCTTTTCATCCTCCGGGTGTAAGTGTGTGATTTTAATGACTCATCGATGGTAGGAACCTAGGGGCCTCTCTGTTCGGTCTGTTGGCTTATTGACCAGACAGCTGCAGCTTACTTGTCATAACAAAATTTCACTGTAGGAGAAACTGTAGAATTTCTGCTTGTTTGTTTCATGTATGGGCATTTAGTTCATGTAACAAGTCTCGTTGTGAATGGGCCTGGATGACATACATGGCTGAGGCTTTTGTCTCAGAGACGATCAGAATAGTAAGTGTAGTCACCACTGAATTATGTCTTGGACTGAAGTAGATTCTCACCATTAATTGAATGTAGGCCCTCTGACCTTTCTGCAGGAAGCAAACTAAAGGTATAATAATTTTTATAAAGATGAGCTTTCTGTACTTCCAGTAATTAAAAAAAAACACTGAAATAATTTCTAGAGAATGGGAACAACTCTGACTTTACTGTCCTTGAAATAAGTACAGCTTGGTTTTCAGGGTTGTCATCCCCTCTTTCTCTCTCACCGCCACTCCCCTGCCCCCTGCCACAGCCTTGGACCAGGTGAGGATGATCCAGGAAAATGAATGCAAAGATCACTCACATTCAGGAACAAACATCTAACTGAGTCAAACTTAGATTTCAACCAATGTTGTTTTTAAAATGATCTCATTCAGATTCTTTCCCAAAATGTCAAGCCAAATAGAAGCCAAACCAACATTTGAGAAAACTAAAAGCGTATCTTCAGAGGCACTTTTTTCATCTGAGACTAAATACTTTATGTAACATTTATAAAAACCCAGGAACTAGAATATGGAAAGCAGGCTAAGAAAATCAAAGGCTCCCAATGGGCTTTTGAGATAAGATAGCCTGGATTAAGCAGGAGGAAGTCGCACATGGGCCTCAGCTTGTCTATTTCAGCTTCTGCTTTCTTTTATCATTATTAGTTTTTGAGTTCTGTCTCTTTTTCATGCTTTTTGCTCCACTTATTGGATGGGCTACCAGTGTTCCTCCTGAACACTGTGAGTTCAAGATTTTTCTTTTTATCATTTTCTAATTGATGTTTGAGGATTGACTGATTGGGGCTTCCCTGATGGTTCAGATGGTAAAAAATCTGCAATGCAAGACACCTGGGTTTGATCCCTGGGTCAGAAAGATACCCTAGGGAAGGGAATGGCTACCTACTCCAGTATTCTTGCCTGGAGAATCCCATGGACAAAGGAACTTGGTGGGCTACAGTCCATAGGGTTGCAATGAGTCAGACATGACTAGTTTGCTTCATGATGTAAAGACTGGGCCAACTTCTGAGTTCAAAAATCTGATGACCTGGTCAAGTGCTACATATGTAAGAAGTGCCCAGTGACTACTGATGGTGGTTTAACACCGAAGCAGACTTGAAAGGGTGTCGGAACTTGCCTCTGCTGAGGTCTGCCCTCAGCGATGCCTGGCGGTCCCTTGCCTCTCACTGCCCTATGAGAATCCGATGGCTCCAGGTTGGAACGTGGGAAGAGCAGATGCTTTCCAGGTGCCCTGAGCCACATCCTATGCTATGCAGTTCGGGGACAGCCTTGCAGAACAGATCAGTTAAGTGTTCAGTTATCTTTAGTGTTTATAAATTTAGGTGAAATAGCCAGTTTGACCTTTGGATGTGAAATCAGTGTCTTGATGTAGCAGTGCAGAATCTCTTGTTTAGGATGGCTGCGTCAAAGGTTAGAGATAATCACTCTGTTTTGCAGTTAGATGATGTACAAAAAAGCATGTGCCTCTGTGCATACACTTATCTGCATGCATTTTTATGAAGTAAGTTTAAAGACACAGATGCATCTTCTTATATGCCCTACCTGTGCAGCCATGGAAAGGTAATTAGCAACATATATAAAGTGTGTTAGTTGCTCAGTCGTGTCCGACTCTGCAACCCCATGGACTGTAGCAGGCTCCTCTCTCCATGGGAGTCTCTAGGCAAGAATGCTGGAATGGGTTGCCATTCCCTCCTCCAGTGGACCATGTTTTGTCAGAACTCTCCACCGTGACCCGTCCATCTTGGGTGGCCCTGCATGGCATGCCTCAGAGCCTCACTGAGCTATGCAAGCCCCTTTGCCATGACAAGGCTGTGACCCATAAAGAGAGGCCTGGCGTGCTGCAGTCCATGGGGTTGCAAAGAGTCGGATATGACTGAGAGACTGAACAACAGCAAAAGCAAGTACAGTACTTTGTCAGTAAAGACAGGAGTGCTGTCTGTAAGCGAACCTACCTCTGCTGAACTGTCGAAGATTGTTTAGAATTAAGGGCAATAGGCTGCTGGCTACATGACTGAGTGGCTTAGAGACGTTTGATCTTTGAAAGAAGTTATCAATGATGTGACAGAAATCTTGAAAAACACCCATTTCAATGGGAAACTATCGTCAAGGCTTTGTACTAACAGGTTAGCTGCTAAGACAAAGCCTTGGGGAATATAATATTATGCTTGACGGTATTAGTTGCGACAATAAAAAATGCAAAAAGCCACCACTCCGGTAATCTCAGTTGCTTCAGGTAGAACTTTATCGTGAGTGTATTCCACAGTTAGTGGGTTTCCTAATTAGGTGAGAACTGGATTTTCCTAGTTTGCATCGAACAATTATCAATGCTGGTTGTGCTAGTGAATTTGCAGAGGTTTCATTTAGGGCTCGCTCTTGCTTCTGCCCCTGGGATATCACGGAGCCCTGTGGGGAGGGAGTGGGCAAGGCTGTGGGGCTGTGGACGGCTGGAAGGTCATGCTGAGGAAGGCTGCGCCCCTGGCAGGTGGCACGTTGCCCTGAAAACCCTGGTGCTCTTCAGTAGTGTGCTGGCTCACCGTGCTTGTACTCAGTCACTCCGTCTCGCATGGCTCTTTGTGACCCCGTGGACTGCAGCCCACCAGGCTCCCTGTTCGTGGAGTTCTCCAGGCAGAGGTGTTGGAATGACTGCCATTCCTTCCTCCAGGGGATCTTTCAGACCCAGGGACTGAGCCCACGCCTTCTGCGTCTCCTGCACTGGCAGGTGGATTCTCTACTACCGCGCCGCCTGGGAAGCCCTACTCTGGCTGTTATCTCCCCCAAACAAACAGATTTCGGGCAATTGATGGATGAGGAACCACTTCATTTAACAGAGAAAGCCTTCTTGGAGGAAGTGGTGCCCGCCTTCGTCATCACAGCCGTGGGCCATTCTGGGAGCTGGTCTGGGAGGCGTCTGTTTTGGTCCTTGGGGCTGAACTCGGGGTGGGGGGAACCATGGCCCCGTCTCCTCCTTCACTGTCTCCTGCAGATACCAGTACCAGACCAAGAGCCACTGTTCTTCTGTTCTCAGATAATCAGATTGTGCAGGTAATAGAGCTTTGCTTCTTCTGAAAATAATGTGAGAGCAGTGTTTTTTTGTAGTGGACTGGAAGCCAGCATTGTCCTGTTGCTTTCTGTTTATGGCTCGGAAACCACTTCTTCACCCCGTGGGTCTCCAGTGATCAAGAGCCGCATGTAAGGGCGCTTGCCTGATGCCATCTGTCTCCAGACTGATAGTTGGCCTGTGCTCCTCAGAGTGAGTGAGCAGCCGTTTAAATCCTCACCTACTTAGAGGGGAGCTGGAGAAGCCAAATTCTGGCTTGCCTGCCTCCCTTACCTCCTGAAAACAAACATCCAGAAACACGTTGCTTCTGGGCAAAAAGGCACTGCTCCTTTGTGTTCTCTTGGAGCACGCTGTGCTCCCTGAAGCTACGAGATATTTCCCCATTGTCTGTGTGAAGCTCTGTCTGTCTCCTGGGTGTCTACCTGTGTCTGTCCTGCATCACGTGTGAAAACGCAGCAGCCCTCCCCAGCCTGTCAACGTGATAGAACAGCGGTGGCTCTGAAGGGAGATAATCAGAGCTTATTCTGATTAAAAGGAAACAAAGTATTTTAAGTGGCTGGTAGGCGAGAGGAGTCAGGTGGCCAGGGCATCTGATAGGCAGGATCTCAGCCAGTGTTGACAGCTGAGGTTTTAGCAGAAAATTCTGCAGAGTAAAGAATGCTCTTCTCTTCCAAACATCAGCCATTGTTCCAATATTATCGACTTTTCAAGAGGGGTTTTAGAATGTGTGCAGACTTCAAATATGGAGTCCTTGAGTTCAGTTTTTTGAAGCCTGTGAAACCTAGTGTGGCAACCAGAGCTGGACATTTTATCACAAAAAATAACCCACAGAGAAAAATGCTCAGTGTTCTTCCAACAGCTTCTTACTGCAAAGCTTGTTAAAGCCTCATATGTACGTGCACACGCACACGTGCCGTGCTCCATACGTTTGCGATAAAGTCATTGTGATACAGAGATTTACAATAAAGATGGGGAACAGAGATTGGCCCTTATAGAGCTGATTTCTGTCTAGTTGTTTTTTTCTGTGCTTTATACATATATAGACCATATAGATTTTTGAAAACAGCATCACCTTCACATGGAGGAAAAAATCAGTATAACCAGACTCAGAGTTTTAGAAAATGCTAATATTAAGGAAAAGATTTCTTCTCTTCTTTATATAGTCAAGCTTGACTCACTCATCCATTTATTCACCCAACAGCTATAAGAGGCAGCTGTGTTCCAGGCACTGTCCGAGTGTTTGGGACAAAAAAGGAGACCAGATCTGTGCCTTAATAGGACCTGAATTCTTATTTGAGGAGACAGATAATAAATAAGCAAGTAAGATATGTCAGAGTAGTTAAGTGGAGAAAATAGAGGCGGTGTGTGTGCCGGCTGGGTAGGTGGGGCCACGGCAGTTGCTGTGGTCTGTGCTGGCTGTGGTCATGGCAGTGGGTGTGGTCTCTGGTGGGTGTGGTCGCTGTGGCGGGTGTAGTCTCTGTGGTGGGCGTGGTCACAGGTGGGTGCGGTCTCCATGGTGGGTGTGGTCTCTGTGACAGGTGGGGTCGCTGTGGTGGGCGTGGTCACAGTGGTGGGTGTGGTCTCTGGTGGGTGTGGTCTCTGTGACAGGTGGGGTCGCTGTGGTGGGTGTGGTCACAGGTGGGTGCAGTCTCCGTGGTGGGTGTGGTCAAAGGTGGGTGTGGTCTCTGGTGGGTGTGGTCACAGGTGGGTGCAGTCTCCGTGGTGGGTGTGGTCACAGGTGGGTGTGGTCTCAGTGGTGGGTGTGGTCTCCGTGGTGGGTGTGGTCTCGGGTGGGTGTGGTCTCCGTGGTGGGTGTGGTCTCCGTGGCGGGTGTGGTCTCTGTGGTGGGCGTGGTCACAGTGGTGGGTGTGGTCTATGGTGGGTGTGGTCGCTGTGGTGGGTGTGGTCACAAGTGGGTGTGGTCTCCGTGGTGGGTGTGGTCAGAGGTGGGTGTGGTCTCCGTGGTGGGCGTGGTCACAGTGGTGGATGTAGTCTCAGTGGTGGGTGTGGTCTCAGTGGTGGGTGTGGTCACAGTGGTGAGTGTGGTCACAAGTGGGTGTGGTCTCCATGGCGGGTGTGGTCACTGGTGGGTGTGGTCACTGGTGGATGTGGTCACTGGTGGGTGTGGTCTCTGGCAGGTGTGGTCTCAGTGGTGGGCGTGGTCTCAGTGGCGGGTGTGGTCTCAGTGGTGGGCATGGTCTCAGTGGTGGGTGGGGTTACAGTGGTGAGTGGGTCTCAGGGGTGGGTGTGGTCTCTGGTGGGTGGCTCTCGGGTGGATGTAGTCTCAGGGGTGGGTGTGGTCTGAGTAGTAAGTGGGTCTCGGGGCGGGGGGAGAGGGTGAGTGGGTCTCGGTGGTAGGTGGATTTCAGAGGTGGTGAGTGGCGTCACGGCAGTAATTCATTCAGAGGGGAGGGGCTGGGTCACACAGTAATTCTGCATTTAGTCTCTGATGGGCTGTTCCCACCAGAAGACCCCAGGGCTCTAACTTCTCCATGTGCTCACTATTTGTTACGTTCTGTGTTTTGGTGATGGGACGTCTCTGAGGACAGGTGGGAGGGCCAGGGCGGAAGTACGCCCGAACGCAGGGGAGCAGTGGCCGTGGCAGCTTGGGTGGGGCCGCACTAGCTGTTGTACCAGCTGTGCTTTGCAGGCACGATCTTGTGTGTCGCTGATGGATGTTGGGTGTGGGAGAAGAAATGTCCTGGAGGAGCCTGGTGATTTTGTCAGAGCGGCCGACAGGAAGGGCATTTCCCTTATTTGCTGAGATGGAGATAGAATAAGTCATCTTCGTGTGCCTACAAGCCTAGGAAAAGCTGTGGTGTAACTGGTGTGTGTCTGACCCAATCCTGAGCCGTCACGTGTAACACTGGTGTCCCGAGAGCAGGCGCCCAGCACAACGTGGGAATGCTGGACCTGTTGCCTGGCGGTGGTTCAGAAGGGGCCCAGCTTTTCACCACCCTGGTCCCCTCGAGCCTGTTCCTTTTCCTGCCTGCCCCCCAGTCCCTGTCCCTGGGGCCAGGATCTCCCGTGAGGGCACCTCTGCTTTCCCTCTGGTCATCGTGGTCTCCCACCCGTCTGCGTGGTGATTTCTGCGGATGATTCCAGCTTTCCGCAGCAGCCACTGATACTTAATCGTTCAAGCTCTCAGGCCGAGGATGCAACGCTTGTTACACTGTTGCTCCTTCCGACCCGAAGTTTATTTCTGGTCCCAGAGTGTAAGCCATCAGTGTCCTGGGAACGGTGCGGGTCCAGTGAGGGCGCAGGAACCTGTCCAGAGACAGGTGTCTTCCGGTTGCGAGCCGTCTCCCG
>SJYG01000851.1:356456-427558 GCA_006410535.1 Litocranius walleri
CCCGTGCTTGTCCTCGCCTTTTGGCTCCTTTTCCTGACCAACCTCCAGGTTTCCTAACCAAAATGCTTCCTAAATCGCAGGTGTGCTCTCAGGGCTGGGACTTCACCCTGCTCTAGTCACAGATTCCAGGAGACAGGAAATGGTTTTGGGGGACCTGCAGTCCTTTTCAGACCGTGGGCATGCAGGGCTAACCTGTGCTCCTGCTGGGAGAGGCATATGCGTCGAGGTTCCGTTCACCACTTTTGAAAAATACACGTGGTTGCCACTTGTGCAGAGACCATAATGAACAGCTGTCTGTATTCTCCTGTGAATCCCAGAAATTTTACCTGGACACCGGGATGTAGCCATGGTCACAGAGTTCTTGCGCGAGATGTGTTCATGGTACAGATGAAGATGGTGAATGCCCAGTTCCAGCGCCAGGCCCCGGGGGATTCTGGCTGTGACCCCTGCTCTCATGGGCAAGCAGGCCTGGGGCCCCCAAGGGTGGGCATTCCTCTTTGCTCTACCCTCCTCTCACTGCCCCCATCCCGTCGCCTCCTCTGTGAGCCTTTTCCTCCAGGCACCTGGCAAGAGGACGTGATCTGCCCCAGGGCAGGGGCCTTGTCCTGTCCACTGAGGTACCGGGCCCCTGGGCACGCCTGCTCCCCTTGGCTCCCAGGTCTGTGTCGGGTGACCGCCTGGCTTCTCAACCACACCTCGAGCTTTCTGACTCCACAGCTTTCAACAGGATGTTTTCTTGCTAAAAATCCTTTTTACCCAGCTCTCCAAAACCGATCCCCTTCTTGAGGTTCCCGCTCAGACTTCCTCTTGATTTGATTTGTTTTGGCGGTGCTGCGTCCTCATCGAGACACACAGGCTGGTCTTTGTGACGGTCGGGCTTCTCCAACTGTGCTGCATGGGCATGTGGGATCTCAGTTTCCCCCACCAGGGGTTGGACCCTCATCCCCTGCGTTGGAAGATGGATTCTTAACCCCTGGACCACCAGGGAAGTCCCTGACATTTCCTTGCATGAAATCTTCCTGAAATGTTCCTCCCTTTCCGCTGAATCCCTGTAGAGTCTCTGTGTTATTGTTGAAACGTAGTTTTCTAACCATATTATGAGCATCCAGAAAAGTGTCTTTTATGCCAGCTCAGTGATCGGTCCCGTAAATGGAGATTTAAACAAGCTTTGTGTTGCAGGCTGTTGGGTCCGGCTTCCGGGAGGATGCCATGAGTCATTGGCCCACAAGGCAGATACTTCCCTGGTGGGGCAGGTGCTTGGTCCGAGGACAGAGCCATGGCGGCCGTGGCCAGGATTTGGTCAGAGGGAACGCACTCAGTTCCCGAAAGGCATTAATCACGGTGCTGGGGCCTGGCAGACGTCTCAGCGTCGGTGGGCTTTGGTGAACGGTTGGACAATGCAGACAAAGGGCATCATCACGAGGAAGGGCCAGGATGGGCATCTCGGGGCCCGCGGGAGCAAGACACGCATCTCACCTTGGCCAGGCTGGGGACCCGCAGGGAGTTCAGTGGTCTGGGCTGTGAGCCCCTGGGACCCAGGGTGTTGGGCCAGCCAGGTCACCGTGGGATAATTTTCTGAGCCTTTTGTCTCTTAGTCTTGTAATTCTGGTCCTCATGCTTTTAGCAACTGTCTCTTTCTTAAAAGACACGGGTCCTCAGATCAAACTCCCAGTAGCACTGTATTATCTGTGGCGTGTCCTCTGTGTTTCCAGGTCAGCACTCCAGATCCTCTGGGAGGTCAGTGGCTCTGTGGGCCCATCGCCTGGGAGAGGGGCGCCGTCTGGCACTGCTCCTGGTCTCACGTCCCAGGGCTCCTCTCGCTTCTGGGGCCTCGGGAGGACCCGTGTCTTGTCTGAGATCTCCACTCACGCTTATTTGGTGATGGGTTTCATTCCAACCCGGGAACTGAACCCGGGTCTCCTGCACTGCACGTGGATTCTTTACCAGCTGAGCCACCAGGGAAGCCCTGGGTCAGGAAGATTGCCTGGAGGAGGGAACGGCTACCCCCACCAGTATCCCTGGGCTTCCCTGGGCGGAGAAGCCCTGTTGGGCTTCCCTGGGTTTGCCTCCTGGGTTGGAAAGATCCCCTAGAGGAGGGAACGGCTACCCCCACCAGTATTCTTGCCTGGAGAATCTCATGGACAGAGGAGCCAGGCAGGATGCAGTTCATGGGGTCACAGAGTCGGACATGACTGAGCAACTAAGCAGGCATGCACATCTCTTCCTCAGTCCTGAATCTCGTGGCCTTGTTCTTACAGCCCTTCACGCCCAGTCCAGTCCCCTTCAGCCTTGTCCTCCCACGCTGCTGGGCTCTGGGGCGGTTCTGTGCCCCCTCTGTCTCCTCGTCACTCCTCAGCCTCCTGACTGTGTCCACTCCTGTGGGCTCAGCCCTCACTGCCTTTAGTGGTGTGGTTTTGTGACATGGAAACACATATCCTTTGAAAACAGAACCAAGAGCATAATGCCATCGGTTGTACATCTCACGTGTGTATCCACAGCCCACCCAGGAGCTGGTGAAGGTCCCTTGTCGTGAACTGGGGTATAAAGCGGGATCGTGTAGGAGCCCAGACTGCAAGCCTCTGCGATGGCTGTCGGTGCGTGGAAGGGAGCATTCTTGACCAGCGCACACCCGCACGCTAGCGTCTCGCCTGCTCTGTGCTGTGTGTTACGGTGTCGTGCTGACTGGCATGTGCAGCCCAGGGCAGGGTGCTGTGACTGCTGACTCCAGGGGGGCGGGGGGTGCCCTGGGGCTGGAGCCTGCAGCCCGGCTCTCTGCACTGCTTCTCCTCCCAGAGCCTGGAGGATGAGCGCGTCCCCAGCACCAACCTCGGCTGTGTCCAGCGGGGCGACTCGACCCTCCCTGCCGTCCATCACGCAGCACTGCGGGACAGTCATGAGCCTGCGGTCACACTCGTCTGCGGGGACCGCAGGTAAACCCCACCTCTGCAGTGTGGGGAGAGCCTTCTCCTCTCAGCTGCAGGTCACACGCACAGGGGTGGACAGCCCCTCTCTGCTGTCTCTCGGGGTTTCCAGTTTAGCCTCTGGATCGCGCTGTTGCTGTGTGTTGTTGCCGCTCAGGCGCTTAGTTGTGTCCGACTCTTTGCGACCCCATGGACTGTAGCACCCCAGGCTTCCCTGTCCTTCACTGTCTCCTGGAGTTTGCTCAGACTCATGTCCTTTGAGCCAGTGATGCCTTTAGTCTGAAATATTTACTATAAAATTGTGTGTGTTATGAGAAGAGATGTCTTTTCATTTGTACTTTTTCCTTACAATAGATGAAGATTGGGGAAGACATTCATGGTTATAAGCCTAGAATTCTAAACTCTGCGTTCAGATGGGTGTGTCTTTCCCTTTCTCCCTTGTCTTTCACTTCTTTTTTTTCTTCAGCTGTTTGTAAGGCCTCCTCAGACAACCACTTTGCCTTTTTGCATTTCTTTTTCTTGGGGATGGTCTTAATCAACATCTTCTGTACAATGTTAAGAATGCCTGTCCATAGTTCTTCAGGCAGTCTGTCTATCAGATCTAATCCCTTGAATCTATCTGTCACCTCCACTGTTAAAAAGCAGAGACATTACTTTACCAACAAAGGTCTGTCTAGTCAAAGCTATGGTTTTTCCAGTGGTCATGTATGGATGCGAGAGTTGGACTATAAAGAAAGCTGAGCACTGAAGAACTGATGCTTTTGAACTGTGGTGTTGGAGAAGACTCTTGAGAGTCCCTTGGACAGCAAGGACATTCAACGAGTCCATCCTAAAGGAAATCAGTCCTGAATATTCATTGGAAGGACTGATGCTGAAGCTGAAACTCCTGGGCCCCTGATGCAAAGAACTGACTCACTGGAAAAGACCCTGATGTTGGGAAAGATTGAAGGCAGGAGGAGAAGGAGACGACAGAGGATGAGATGGTTGGATGGCATCACTGATTCAATGGACATGAGTTTGAGTAGCCTCCAGGAGTTGGTGATGGACAGGAAAGTCTGGAGTGCTGCAGTCCATGGGGTCACAGAGTCGGACATGACTGAGTGACTGAACTGGACTGAACTGTATAATCATAAGGGATTTGATTTAGGTGATACCTAAATGGCCTAGTGGGTTTCCCTACTTTCTTCAGTTTAAGCCTGAATTTTGCAGTAAGGAGTTCATGATCTGAGCCAGTCAACTCCCAGTCTTATTTTTGCTGATTGTATAGAGCTTTTCCATCTTCAACAGCATAGAATATAATCAGTCTGATTTAGGCATTGACCAGATATTGACCTGGTGATGTCCATGTGTAGAGTCATCTCTTGTGTTGTTGGAAGAGGGTGTTTCCTATGACCAATGTGTTCTCTTGACAAAAACTCTGTTAGCCTTTGCCCTGCTTCATTTTGTACTCCAATGC
Source organism: Litocranius walleri (assembly GCA_006410535.1). NCBI lineage: Eukaryota > Metazoa > Chordata > Mammalia > Artiodactyla > Bovidae > Litocranius > Litocranius walleri. The sequence continues at coordinate 360,834 of SJYG01000851.1, forward strand.
CAAATGACTTTCTGCTTTTGTATTCTAGTCCCCTATGATGAAAAGGACATCTTTTTTTTGGTGTTAGTTCCAGAAGCTCTTATAGGTTGTCACAGAACCATCCAACTTCAGCTTCTTCGGCGTTAGTGCTTCAGGCACAGACTTGGATTACTGTGGTAACGAATGGTTTGCCTTGGGATCGAACAGAGATTATTCTGTCGTTTTTGAGGTTGCACCCAAGTACCGCATTTCGGACTCTCTTGCTGACTCTGAGGGCTATTCCATTTCTTCTAAGGGATTCTTACCCACAGTAGGAGATATAATGGTCATGTGAATTAAATTTGCCCATTCCCATCCATTTTAATTCACCGATTCCTAAAGCATCACTGTTCACTCTTGCTGTTTCCTGCTTGACAGTGTCCGATTTGCCTTGATTCGTTGACCTGACATTCCAGGTCCCTGTGCAGCACTGTTCTTCACAGTGTCGGTGCTCACTTTCACCACCAGACACGTCTACATCTGTGCCTCGTTTCAGCTTTGGCCCAGCCTCTTCTTCTTTCTGGAGCTGTTTTTCTGCTCTTCCCCAGTAATTTAATCTTGGACACCTACTGACCTGGAGGGCTCATCTTCCGGTGTCATATCTTTTTGCCCTTTCACACCATTTATGGATTCTCCCGGCTAGAATACTGGAGGTTTACTATTCCCACCTCCACTATTCCCAGTGTTCTCATCACATTTGAAGTGCTTCACGTGTATTTAAATATCACTCCCCCCCCACACACACACACAGAAACCCCCCAATGCTTGCAGTCATGTCCAGAAAGCTCTGCCCTGGTCTCTATCGCCTCGCGTCAGCTGCCCTTTCGCACACATGAAGGGGCAGCACAGTTTTACGAGCTGAGGTTACCTGGGTCCTTTCCTGTCCTGGCTATAGATCAGTGGAGGCGGCCCCTCCTCCCTGGTAGGTGCAAACAGATCTCTATAGTCCTCAGCTACACCCTTAGGTCAAGCGGGCACCTTGAAGCAGCGTGGAGTGACACACCTCTTAACGTGACCCGAAGTCAGGACATCAGCGCACGAGGCTTTCTCCCTCATATTTATTTGATCGCTGTGCCCATTAGGAGGCGGGTTTGTTTTCGGCCCCTGAGCCTGCACGGAGTGGCCCAGCCTTAGCCTCACACGCTGTTGGCGGTGGGCAGCCTGCTGCTGGGTGCGCTGTGAATGCTGTGTGGGCAGGAAGGAGGCCCTGCGCTGAGGACTGACCTCTGGGAGAGGCTGGGGACATGGATTCCCAGCCTGGTTGTCAGCTGGCACTGGCCCTTGGAATGGGAAGGCTCTTTGCTGTGCTGAGCCTCAGTCTCCTTGCCTGTAAGATGGGGCAATGGGACCCGCCCAAGGACTCAGAGCTCAGGCAGCTAGAGTGCGTGACAGCTTTTGGGAAGGGTGCTCCCTGTGAGGGTGGGCCAGTGGGTGGCGGTCTCCACGTCCATGTGCCAGGCTGTCCTTCCCCTGCACAATAGGCTCCCCACAGACACTGCAGCCAGGCTGCTCACCTGCCTCCCCGATGCAGACGCAGGGGGCTCGCACGTGATGGAGCCGTCACTCTTTCACCTTCTTTGTTCATCGATGTTTGAGTTCGGTGCCTCTGAAAGTGTGTTCCCAGATGCCCAGGCTCCAGGCACGGTGGATTCGTGCAAGGATATCTGGAATGATCTTCTTGGGTCCAGTGAGAGCTGGGTCCTGGTGAAGAGGAGACTCTGGCACCCAGACCCAGCCTGAGGCTCCTGTCTCCGGAGAAGAGCCCGGGGAGGGCCTCAGTGGCAGCCCCAGCTCACACAGAGGAGGAGCCCTCCCTCCAGCCCAGGGCCAGCTGGGTGGTGGTTGCTGTTCAGTTGCTCAGCTGTGTCCGCTTCTCTGCGACCCCGTGGACTGCAGCACACCAGGCCTCCCTGTCCATCACCGTCTCCCGGAGCCTGCTCAAACTCGTGCCCATTGAGTTGGTGATGCCATCCAACCATCTCGCTCTCTGTTGCCTCCTTTTCCTCCTGCACTCAGTCTTCACAAGCATCAGGGTCTTTTCTAGATCCCCCCAAACCGAGGCTCCACAGTCCAGAGAGAAAAGGCAGTCTTGGGGAGAACTGATTTTTTTTAAAGCTTTGAACTGTCAGGAGACCCCCAGATCTTGCTGAGCTTCTTTCTTTTGCAGAATGAGTGTTTTGATCGAATTAAATACAGGGGAACAACAGTCCTTTGGGGAACGCTTGGCCCCATGCAGGTCTTAGTGTGGTCTTGATTTCACGGCATCCTCAGAAATCTACTCAAGTGGTGCTGTCTCCACGCATGCAGCACAGAGGAAAGGAGGGTCTGGACATGAGAGTGGACGTGACTGTTGGACCTTCTCACCCCAAGGATGGCAGAAGGGAGCAGAGTGCGGAAGGGTGTTCACACGTGTCCCCAGATGCATAAGCAGGGGACAGAGGACAAAGTGCAGGAGGGAACCCCACGGCCTGGCCCCGTCTGCTCTCGGGGGACCAACCTCTTGGCCTTCAGTGCCAGGGAGGAGACATCGCACACACCTGACGAGGTGAACCGAGGACACGCGCTGGAGAACAGGCATGGTGGCGATTTCACTCAGTGCAGATTGAGGATACGGTTTCTAGAATCACAAGAAGTTGTAGGACTAAAAAAACATACTAGCCTGCGTCTGAGTTCATCCTTGCCTTCAAAAAAACCACACCATCTGTTGCTAAATAAATAGATAATATGATCCAAGCCGCTAAGGACGGACACAGCATGCTGGATAACGGGGGAGAAGCCGTCCTTGGTCAGATGGTGTGAAGGCCGTCAGCATTTTAGCAAAGTCTGTGGGAAGCATACGAAATATGGAGAAGTGAGAGGTTTTCCCAGTGGTGTGAGGGATTCAGTGTTTAGTTGGCCAAGTCGATAATGAACAGCTAGCAACCGCTTGCTCATTTTGGCGACTGCAAACCGAAGCTGCCTCCCAGTGGGCCCTGCTGCTGGCTTCCGCCCTGCTCTGAGCAGGGACGCGCTGGTCCCAGGAGCTCCTCGGTAGCTGGTCCCTTTTGCCCAGTGGGAAATAAGCTGCCTGCTTATGAAGGAGACACAAGAGACGGGTTCAATTCCTGGTTGGGAAGATCCCCTGGAGGAGGAAATGGCAGCCCACTCCAGTATTCTTGCCTGGGAAATCCCATGGATGGAGGAGCCCAGTGGGCCACAGTCCATGGAGTCAGACGTGGTTGAGTGGCTTAGCAAGCCCTTTTCTGTCTCTGGAAGAAGGTCCACATCAGGAATGATGGAGCACAAAGCCTTTTCAGCCACATTGGAGCTCACCTGAGTGCGCAGGCCCACGTCGAGTGAAGACCTCCTCCTCTCTGGATGGTGTCCTGGTGAGGCTGTCCCGCCAGGAGGAGGGTCCCTGCTCTCCCCTCGTCGGCAGGGCTGCAGTGTCCCCAGGGAGGTGCCTGGACAGTGCAGGGCGAGTGTTCGAAACACAGCATCTCAGACCCTGCTGATGTCCTGCTGCGGCGATGGAGGCCAGCCAAGGAGAGAGATCAGAGCCTCAGAGGAGCCAGCTCAGGGTGCCCTGAGCCCCCCGGCCCCTCTTCCATTCGGGGGTGTCCAGACAGTCCCCCTCAGGCTCCGGGATGCCCCACAGCAGAGTCGGGGGGCTGCCTGCGGTCTCCAGGGAGCTGTCTCGGTTGGCTGTGGGGCCTTCCAGGCCTCTCCATCGGCCACTTTGCCTGCTCCACCCCTGGGAGCGGCTCTGGGTGCCTCTGGGACACCCTGTGCCTCACGCCTGCTCCCCGTGGGACCCTCGCTCTGCCACGGGGCTGTCAGCTGGCCGTGCTCCCCCCGCCGTCGCTCCAGCTCCAGGAGTTCGGGGGACTCGGGTCGTGCGCCACCTGCGGCGTTCACTATGTGGGCAGCGAGGGTTCCAACACCGGTGCCAGTGGTGGCTTCCAGAGGGGCCCCCGAGCTCTGCAGTGATGCCTGCCGTAAACACACAGCTCCAGGGAGCTGCGCGCGGGCCTGCGGTCTGTCTGCATGTCTTTCTCACGCACCCCTGCGTTGTCATGTAGCCTTTTAAGAGAGCTTTAGGTCATCAGAAATTCCCCTTGTCCTCTGCCATCTTCCGTGCTTTAACCCACTTAAAAGGCTTGCACGTGGAGTTCCCGCGGCCACCTGCCACTTGTTAACGCCAGTATCTGTCGATTGTCGGGTTCCAGGGTATTGCGAGCAGCGGGGCAGAGAAGGGCTGTTCCCAAGGTGCCTTCTTCTGTCGGGAGAACCCAGCATCCATGGGAAGGAGATCCGTGAGTGCTTGGCGGCGTGGGCTGTGGTGGGGGTAGCTGGGGGAGGTCTGGGGGGTCGCAGAGCCTCGGTGAGTTGTGACCAGGGTCCTCTGGGACCCATGTCAGTGAGACCAGGGTGGGGCCTTCCACCAGAGGGACCAAGTGCAGGAGCCTCCGCGGGAGTCTCGGAGCCCTGAGACCCGAGACCGCGCACACACCCCTGTGCGTTCTGTGCGTCCTTCGTGGTTTGCTTCTTCCAGCGGTGAAGCCAGAATGCATCCTGGCTAAGCACGCCCTCTCCCCGGAAAGCAGGGATTCCTCCTCATTGCTCTCTGCACGGGTGACTAAAGGAGAAGGTGCGTTTCATACTGCAGTTGGTTCAGGAACACCACATTTGATGAGACTTGACCTTTCCTTGTGAAGACACTTCTCAAACAAGGAAGGGATGTGGAAAAGCCCCCTTAACTTTATAAGGTCTGCATAAACGGAAATGAACAGTGAGCAGTGTGGCTTGTGGAAAAACTTTAGATTATTTCTTTTTCAAGGCATGTGCTTGCGTGCTCCGTCGCTCAGGCGTGCCTGACTCTCTGTGACCCCGTGGGCTGCAGCCCGCCAGGCTCCTCTGTCCATGGGGTTCTCCAGGCAAGAATCCTGCAGTGGGCTGCCACGCCCTCCTCCAGGGGATCTTCCCGAGCCAGGGATCGAACCCATGTTTCCTGTGTTCCCTGCTTTACAGGTGGTTTCTTTACCTCTCAGTCACTGGGGAAGCCCAGGATTAAGACATGGATGACTGTTATCTGTGTTAATTTTCAACATCTCTCCTGAATAGAGAAATAGTACCTGTCAAATAAATGCAAGGATGTATGGTGTAAAAATGTGACAAGGCAGGCGAAACTGCCATTCTCCATATGATTATCTACAGAGAAGACCCAGCGGAGTCGCTGAGTGAATGACTGAAACCAAACAGGGCCTAGTAAAGACCCTGGATTATTAATAAGATTAATCTACAGTTTGCAGTAGTGTTTTTCCTCATCAATAGCAAACAGCTGGATTATATGTTATAAATAAGGCACCATTCGAATGGCTGCCTAGCTCTTCAGCATCCAGAACTTAACCTGACAGAGAATGCATAAAGACCTTCTGAAGAAAGTTTAAAGACTCTTTTTTGGAGCACAAAAGGGGATTTTAATTAGTGGGAGGATATCTTGGTTCCATGTGCGGGCTGCTGAACATGACCATCCAGAAGAGAGAGCCCCAGCCACGTATCGAGGGTCACTAAAGGGCCGGAGCAGACGCAGGGCAGAACCTAGCCCAGCCCGAGGAACCATGAAGGTGACCAGAGCTGGCCAAGCGCCGGGAGGTCCCACTGATGGTGGGAAACGGAGGTACCTGGGTGGGTGGGGTCCGTGTGCCGGGGGCAGGGGCGGGGCCTCCCCAGGGGGCAGGGGCAGCACGGCAGCCCCCCTTCCCACCCAGGCCCTGGGAAAGAACCGGAGACCACGATGGGCGGAGCGCGACTCCAGGTCACTCCCGGCGTGTCCTAGTGTGAACGCACCCCTCACACTGCGGTGGAGCAGGCCGCCCTCCGGGGCCTCCTTACTTCCTGAGAGGGCGGTGGGTGCAGGCTCTGGAGTTTCAGCTGAAGTTCACTCCCGAGTCCTCTGAGGGAGCCAAGTCTTCATCTGAGAGCTCTTTATGACAGTTTACAACGTGCTGCATAAACGGAGAATCTCATCTAAATAATCCCCTTCTATCCTCGCTGCTTCTACCCCTTAAATATCTGATGATGTTTATCTTGTCTTCGCTTAGTCCACGATTAGGAGCGCTGTACACACTTGGCGGCCTTAATCTTTTCCTCCATCACGCACCCCTGCGTTGTCATGTAGCCTTTTAAGAGAGCTTTAGGTCATCAGAAATTCCCCTTGTCCTCTGCCATCTTCCGTGCTTTAACCCACTTAAAAGGCTTGCACGTGGAGTTCCCGCGGCCACCTGCCACTTGTTAACGCCAGTATCTGTCGATTGTCGGGTTCCAGGGTATTGCGAGCAGCGGGGCAGAGAAGGGCTGTTCCCAAGGTGCCTTCTTCTGTCGGGAGAACCCAGCATCCATGGGAAGGAGATCCGTGAGTGCTTGGCGGCGTGGGCTGTGGTGGGGGTAGCTGGGGGAGGTCTGGGGGGTCGCAGAGCCTCGGTGAGTTGTGACCAGGGTCCTCTGGGACCCATGTCAGTGAGACCAGGGTGGGGCCTTCCACCAGAGGGACCAAGTGCAGGAGCCTCCGCGGGAGTCTCGGAGCCCTGAGACCCGAGACCGCGCACACACCCCTGTGCGTTCTGTGCGTCCTTCGTGGTTTGCTTCTTCCAGCGGTGAAGCCAGAATGCATCCTGGCTAAGCACGCCCTCTCCCCGGAAAGCAGGGATTCCTCCTCATTGCTCTCTGCACGGGTGACTAAAGGAGAAGGTGCGTTTCATACTGCAGTTGGTTCAGGAACACCACATTTGATGAGACTTGACCTTTCCTTGTGAAGACACTTCTCAAACAAGGAAGGGATGTGGAAAAGCCCCCTTAACTTTATAAGGTCTGCATAAACGGAAATGAACAGTGAGCAGTGTGGCTTGTGGAAAAACTTTAGATTATTTCTTTTTCAAGGCATGTGCTTGCGTGCTCCGTCGCTCAGGCGTGCCTGACTCTCTGTGACCCCGTGGGCTGCAGCCCGCCAGGCTCCTCTGTCCATGGGGTTCTCCAGGCAAGAATCCTGCAGTGGGCTGCCACGCCCTCCTCCAGGGGATCTTCCCGAGCCAGGGATCGAACCCATGTTTCCTGTGTTCCCTGCTTTACAGGTGGTTTCTTTACCTCTCAGTCACTGGGGAAGCCCAGGATTAAGACATGGATGACTGTTATCTGTGTTAATTTTCAACATCTCTCCTGAATAGAGAAATAGTACCTGTCAAATAAATGCAAGGATGTATGGTGTAAAAATGTGACAAGGCAGGCGAAACTGCCATTCTCCATATGATTATCTACAGAGAAGACCCAGCGGAGTCGCTGAGTGAATGACTGAAACCAAACAGGGCCTAGTAAAGACCCTGGATTATTAATAAGATTAATCTACAGTTTGCAGTAGTGTTTTTCCTCATCAATAGCAAACAGCTGGATTATATGTTATAAATAAGGCACCATTCGAATGGCTGCCTAGCTCTTCAGCATCCAGAACTTAACCTGACAGAGAATGCATAAAGACCTTCTGAAGAAAGTTTAAAGACTCTTTTTTGGAGCACAAAAGGGGATTTTAATTAGTGGGAGGATATCTTGGTTCCATGTGCGGGCTGCTGAACATGACCATCCAGAAGAGAGAGCCCCAGCCACGTATCGAGGGTCACTAAAGGGCCGGAGCAGACGCAGGGCAGAACCTAGCCCAGCCCGAGGAACCATGAAGGTGACCAGAGCTGGCCAAGCGCCGGGAGGTCCCACTGATGGTGGGAAACGGAGGTACCTGGGTGGGTGGGGTCCGTGTGCCGGGGGCAGGGGCGGGGCCTCCCCAGGGGGCAGGGGCAGCACGGCAGCCCCCCTTCCCACCCAGGCCCTGGGAAAGAACCGGAGACCACGATGGGCGGAGCGCGACTCCAGGTCACTCCCGGCGTGTCCTAGTGTGAACGCACCCCTCACACTGCGGTGGAGCAGGCCGCCCTCCGGGGCCTCCTTACTTCCTGAGAGGGCGGTGGGTGCAGGCTCTGGAGTTTCAGCTGAAGTTCACTCCCGAGTCCTCTGAGGGAGCCAAGTCTTCATCTGAGAGCTCTTTATGACAGTTTACAACGTGCTGCATAAACGGAGAATCTCATCTAAATAATCCCCTTCTATCCTCGCTGCTTCTACCCCTTAAATATCTGATGATGTTTATCTTGTCTTCGCTTAGTCCACGATTAGGAGCGCTGTACACACTTGGCGGCCTTAATCTTTTCCTCCTAAATCAATCCTTGAAGCCAGCCTCTTAATATTGTTGTTGCTCCGCTCTGCTCTGAACCTCGTCCAAGTTGTCTGTCTTTCTTGCATTGAGCTGCTGGGCCGGGGGAGCCGGAAGCAGTACTGCTCTAAGCGCAGATTCTCTGACGTGCCCCGGCCGGCCAGGCTCTGGCCCAAGCCTCCTCCGCTGCCCCGTGGCCTCTGCTCTCCGCCAGCCCTGTTTTTTTCATGGGGGATTGTTGCTCTCCAAACACCTTCCTGACACCCAGAGACTGACATTCACATCAGGAGGAGAAAGAAGTGCAGGAGCCCAAAGGGTTCTTCCTTCACAGTCTTTCCAGCGCCTGGAGGCTCCTTTCTCCTTCCCCGACAAGAACTGTTTGACATGAATCTATCCCTTTGTATTTTCCGAGAGTTTTCATGCAAGATGCCTCCAGTTCCTCTGCAGGAAGGTCTGAGTGTCTCCTGTGAGAGGCCCTTCTAGAAGGAGGGTCCACGGGCTGCTTCCAGTCATCTGCTGTCCTGTGCTACCGTGCGTCTCACAGCTCTAGCGGCGGCTGAGGCCTCCTCCCCGTTGATAAATCTGGTGTCGTGCTCTCTTCCTAAATGAAATCTTAAAACCTTCCCTGTAATACACACTGCAGTTTGACAGCCTTTCATCGTCTTATTATTCACCCTGTCATTGCAGCCTTTCTGCACAGCTGGAGTACCCATGACTTATTTACATGTTATAAATACAGCGTGAGTTACCAAGTGAGGTTTTACGACCTGCTTTATTCTGATTACTTCTAATGTGTGACCGGGGCTTGCTACTGCCAAAATTGGCCTTGTGTACAAAAGGCCACTGAGCAGAAAGTGAAAGTAAAGGTGGGGCTACTGCTTGGGTGAGGAGTGCACAGGTCCGGGGGTGCTGGTCCCCCAGACCGCCAGGGGCATGGCAGTCCCCAGAGCTGCCAGCACACAGCCTGCCATTTGTGAGCAGAGACGCTGGGGCCAGGCAGAGCTTCTCCCCAGGCCCAGGAGGTGGAGGAGCTTTACAAGCTCCGTTGCCTGCAGGATAAAGGCTCAAGGCGGCTTCCAGACCAGCTGCAGTTTGCCCTTTAAGCTTTGTCTTCTCCCACTTTGTGTCCCAACACAAACCTGCAGGATCTCCCAAGCTTTGTCTCCCTGGACGTTTTCACAGACTGGTCGTTGGCAGTAAGTGTCCTCTCCCTCTGCAGCACGCTTCCTCCAGGACGTCTTCCCGTCCTATCTGTGGAGGGACTCTCTGCCCTTCTGTGCCGGTCACAGCCATGCGAGGGGTCCTCTCGCAGCTGTGCAAGTGCCCCGATTCTGCTGGGGCAGAGTGAGCCCCCAGTCAGCTCACAAGCTCGAGGACTGGCCCGGCTTCCGCCCTCCTCTTCTGTGCGGGGTGTGTGCAGGGTGAGGGCCCAGCTCCGGTGGAGTGACTGTTTGGAGAAGATTCCTCGTCTCCTGTCTCTCTTCACTCTTCTCCACATTCACGACATCTGATCTTGGGGAAACAATGCTGCTAACCGACACATTGGAAAAGACCCTGATGCTGGGAAAGACTGAGGGCAGGAGGAGAAGGGGATGACAGAGGACGAGATGGCTGGATGGCATCACCAACTCAGTGGACATGAGTTTGGGTGAACTCCGGGAGTTGATGATGGACAGGGAGGCCTGGCGTGCCATGGTTCATGGGGTCGCAAAGAGTCGGACATGACTGAGCGACTGAACAACAACCGCTACAAACTATCAGAAGAAACCTTTTCTGCACTCAGGTCCCAGTGTGTGCCCATTCTGTAGGGAAAACTCTTGGTTCTTGCTCTCCAGGATTTTGGACGGGCAAGTCCAGCCTGCTCTGCGGGAACAGCTGGTCGGTGGTGGTGTCACCTGGCGGTGGCTGAGATCGGACATCCTTGAGGAGGTCGCCACGTTGTTAGGCTCCCGAGAAGACACAGAGACGTGGGGTAAAGGCTCCAGGGCTTTGAGGGTCCTGACGGCTTCCCTGGGGGCTCAGCGGGGAAGAGTCGGCCCTCCCGTGCAGGAGACAGGGCCCAGGAAGGCCCGAGCCCGTTCGCCACAGCCTCTGAGCCTGTGCCCTGGAGTCCGGGAGCTGCGACAAGAGGAGCCACTGCGGCGGGCTGCCCGCACACCACAGCAGAGAGCGGCACTCCCACAGCTGGGGGAGCGCCAGGCCAGCCAGGGAAGCCGGCACAGGCACCGCTGGAGGAGGCAGGGATGGGGGTGGGGGGAGTGCGCGTGGGCTCTGTGGGGCTCCCGTCGCGACCTTATTTGAAAAACAGGGTCACGGCAGATGTCACTCAGTTCAGGATCTCAAGATGCGGCCAGCCTGGGTTAACCAGTGGGCTTTAAACCCGAAGGCACAGACGCAGAGGCACACGTGGAAGCCCGTGACGCCAAGGGCAGAGGGTGCAGCCTGGGAGTGCCGGGGCTTGCTGGCGGCCGCAGGAAGCAGGAGGGCCCAGAGGAGGTTCTCCAGAAGGAACAACCCTGCCGACGCCTAGATCGCAGGGCCCAGTGCTCCAGAACTGGGGAGCGGACGCTGGGGCTGTGGGCATTCATCCGCAGCACTTTCCTCTCACGGGCCTTGTATGCTAATGCTGTGCGGCTCCGTGTCGGCGGCCAGAGACACGGGCCCGGCCCCCCCGGAGGTGCCCTCGCTCACTCCAGCTCAAGGGCCGCTGCCTGGTCTGTTCAGCTGTGTTTCAGCCACGAGCAGTTTACTTCTAGACAGGAGTGGAGAGGGAAGAGCTCTGGGCACGCCGCGCGGGGAACCCGACTCTATGTATAGTCCACTGACCGGGAGTAGGGGGCATGTGTCCCCCAGAAGCTGCGGTGCTGACGCTGCCTCCCTCTCCAGTTCTGGGTGATTGGACCCTTGGTGTGTCGAGCAGCTGTAACTCGAATGTCTGTCCCCACCTCTGGCTGGGTCCTGGAGCGTCTCTGAGGTGGAAGAGGGGAGCAGACTCCACCTGCCAGTGCCCGTGGTGTTTACGGGACTGTTGGAGGCCCTGGGGTGTCTATTGGGATAATGTTCTCCTTGGACGGTTACAGTCCATCTGAAGAGCTCTGACTCCAGCCCGTCCTTCGATGGAGTAAGAGGAAGGCACCAAGGCTGCGGACGCGGCATGGGATGCCCGGGGTCTCCACGCGCCAGGGGGCTGACGCTGGTTCTCACGCCACAGCTTCACTCGCTGTGGCCACGCGTGGCTGTGATATCCATTACCCTGTGGAACAGAGTGACCACGGACACGTCTTTTCTGCTTAAACAGCCTAGATCATGGTGAGGACCGTCCGGTGCGCGCACACCCCCGGGTCTGAGGACGCTCCGCGGACACTGCACGTTGTGAGCTCCACATGCAGGCAAAGCGTATCTGCGAACGAGCGGGGCGCGCACCAGGCAGGCCGTTCGCGCAGCCTCTGGCTCTGTCGCTCACTGTGGACTGTGATCGCTGAGGAAGGCTTTCTCGTCTCTCCTTGCTGTTCTCTGGAGCTCTGCATTCAGGCGGGTGTATCCTTCCTTTTCTCCTTTGCCTTTCGCTTCTCTTCTTTCCTCAGCTATTTGTACGCCTCCTCAGACAACCATTTTGCATTTCTTTTTCTTGGGGATGGTCTTGATCACTGCCTCCTGTATGATGTCACGAACCTTCGTCCACAGTTCTCAGGCACACTGTCTATCAGATCTAATCTCTCGAATCTATTTGTCACTTCCACTGTATAGTTGTAAGGGAGTTGGTTTAAAGGCAGGAGAAAGGGATGACAGAGGATGAGATGGTTGGATGGCGTCACCAACTCGATGGACATCAGTGTGACTAGGCTTTCAGGAGCTGGTGATGGACAGGGAAGCCTGGCGTGCTGCAGCTCATGGGGACGCAAAAAGACGGACACCACTGAGTGAGTGAGCTGAACTGCACTGACGGTTTTTGAGATTATTCATTTTCCTGTTTTCTGAGGGCTGAAGAATGATGCTTTTGAACTGTGGTGTTGGACAAGACTCTTGAGAGGCCCTTGGACTGCAAGGAGATCAAACCAGTCCATCCTAAAGGAGATCAACCCTGAGTGCTCATTGGAAGGACTGATGCTGAAGCTGAAGCTCTAGTACTCTGGCCACCTGATGAGAAGAGCTGACTCACTGAAAAAGACCCTGATGCTGGGAAAGACTGAGGGCAGGAGGAGAAGGGGACGACAGAAGATGGGATGGTTGGATGGCATCACCAACGTGATGGACGTGAGTTTGGGCAAGCTCTGGGAGCTTTGTCCATTGGTGATGGACAGGGAGGCCTGGCGTGCTGCCGTACATGGGGTCACTCAGAGTCGGACACGACTGAGCGACTGAATGACAACAGTGATAAGATCCTCTTGATTGTGACGCTCAGGATCACTTTCTTTTCCTCTCTGTGTACCTTTATCCACAGTCTAACACATCGGGATCTTGCGGGGCAGGGTGGGGTATTGTTATCCCAATTATTGTGAGGACATTCCAGTTAAGCTTTAGAACAGGAAGCACCATTGGAAATACATGCTGGCAGGGAAGATACCACCAGTTCTGGAGGGGAGTAAAGACCCCGGGATGAGACCCTAGCAGCACCATCACAGCCAGACCAACTGCTTCCTCCCCGTGCGGGGGACGGAGGCAGTTTAGGGCGGGGAAGGATACAGAGAGGAGTCAGTGATAGAATCTGGCTTTAAAGGGGCTTACGGCATAATGAATGAGCTGGGACATAATTACAATTACGATACAAGTTAAAACGCAGCAGGTTTTGTGGGAGGGATAAAAATAAAGAACTGTGGGGGCTTAAGTGGGAGTGATCTCTTCTTTGGGGAGGATCAGAAAGCCACTGTTGCGAGGCATTGAGCTGTGGGTTTGCTACTGACTTCCAGAAGCCAATACATTTTGTAATCTTAATTTTCTAGATGTTCTCAAAGCAGGCAGCCTATTCAGCTCTCTCAGAGTTGAACTTAAAAAGCAGGGAGCAAATTAGGATGGAGAAGCTTCTCGCCTGGGACACAGCGTACTGCACGACACTGCGCACTTTGCATGCCTCTGGAGCTCGGTAAAGGTCATGCTTTCCGTCTCATCATACTGAAAAGACAAAATTTTTCTGCATTGGGTTGCTGTAATAAACTCCCTTTCTTTTTAATTGCTCGGCATTCGTAACCACTGCTTATGCTCCAGAAGAAGATACTTTGATGATTGCTTAGAGTGTGTGAGAGGGGGAAGGTAGGGAGAGAAAGAAGAGAAAGAAAAAGAAAAAAGAAGAAAGGAGGAAAGGAAAACCAAAGGGCAGGCAAGCTGAGAGAGACATCTTAGAAATGAGATCATCTTTTCATGTGTGCAATTTAACGATTTCTTTCGTTTGAAGCAATGTAAAAAGCAAGTAATTATTGTTATTCTTAATATCCTAATGCCAAATTGTAAACCAAGGGCTCTGGAGAAATAAATGGGGTGCTAGGACTTAATGATCCTGTGTGCAATAGATCACGAGTGATAAGATATATTAGTGCCATTATATAATTTGATCAGGTAGCCAAGAAGCATGTCAGCAAGCTCACTTGCATTTATGTGTCTGTTTGCTGGGTGCTCGGAGTTCCTCACCCTGGAAAATAAAAGCAATTTGCAGAAATGCACGTGGCTGTGGGGAGCCTCCTCGGGTGAACACCTCGGGCGTTCTGGAAGGCTCTGTCCCAGGAGTGGGTATCAGAGGCTCCCCCTGTAGCCGGTAAGGCTGCTTCTCCAGGCAGCCCTGGAAATGCTAAGCGGGTAATTAACAAGTCACAAGGCACAGGTGTGCCAGGTGGAGTTTGGTAAATTGCTTTTGATCTAAATTGAGATGCTTTGGGGATTTAACTTCTTAGACAAAAAAGGGCATAAATAAATAATCAGGGTTTTGAGGTTGGGGCTTGCCAGCGAGCTCTAAAACATCTTAATGCACTGGAGGCGAGCCCTCGACTCACCCGCAATGCCGTCATGTCGGTTCACCCGATCCGCTTAGAACTCCGGCTTGGCAGCGTGTCCTGGGAGTGTGGAGGCGCGCGCGTTGCTCTCAAATGCCTGCAGTTTCCTTGCTGACCTCCTAAGAGCGAAAAGGGGTAGAGATATGAGCCCCTGAGTGGTTAGGATGTCAGCCCATCATCAGGGGTCGTGCTGACTGTGGGGTGGGGGAGTGTGCCAGCCAGGGGAGGCCCTGGGGTGCCCATCCTCAGCACTGGGCACGAGGCCTGTGTGTGCAAGGCTCACGTTGAGTGCCCATGAGGACCTGCTGGACGAGGAAGCCACAGGGGTCAGAAGGGTGACGCTCGGCCCTTGGAGGCAGGACCGCAGGGATGATGGGTGCTGGCAGCTCTCTCGAGCCTTCCGGGCCACTCTCAGGCTCTGTGCTGGACTTGGGGGCCACCCTCTGTGGGCCCTGACTTCTCCTGGAGCAGCAAGGGGCCCGCGGGAGACTGGCTCCCTCCCTGCCCGGTCGGGGCTGTTGGGGTCCGTCCTCCTCCCAAGGCCAGTGGTCTTTGGAAGTGGTTCTCTCTGGCGCCCGGATGCCGGCAGCCAGGTGGCCCACGTGGGGTGACTCCGGGGGCACTTCACCTCCACAGGACCCCTGGGGCCACAAGCCTGCAGGGCCCGGATCGCACGTGCGCTCAGCTGCTCTGTTCACAGAGGGCTCTTCTCCCCACTGCGTCTGTGCTGACACCACAGACGCCTCACCCAGGCGGTCGTGCATCATCCTAGGACTGAGCCCTGACGTGTCGAGGTCGTCTTAGTCAGTAAGCACATGACCCTGGGGAGAAACCCACTCCCCCGCTGGAGCTCACTTGGGTCGCACGTACCGTGGAATTAATGCATCGACTATTTTGACTGGTTTGCTTATTCACCCACTGGAACCTTCAGCAGGAAGTGGAGCTGTGCTGGGCAGAGAGGACACGCAAGCATCAGAAGGCATTCTTGCCAGAGCGTGGACCTTAGTTAATTCCACTAGAACGTGACTGTCACCTTCCTGGAGAAGCAGAGCGTGTGAGGGTGTACAGAGGGGCTGGGGAGCTTCGTGGGTGCCTGGCATTCAGTGGAGCAGAGCCCAGGGCGGAGGAGTCTGTAGGAGGAGCAGCCTGTGCAAAGGCCCTGGGGTGGGAGGAGGGTCAGAGACATGGGGTGTGGGCTTGGCGGAGGCTCATGCGGGGCAAGGACAGGTGTGGGGTTGATCTAGGGGGTCTTGGAAAGGCATTGGACATTTGGGGCACACGGTGACCAGCTCAGATTGTGGTCATAAGATCACTGAGGCTGCTGGGTGGGGGTGGGCGTGTGTGCGGGGTCTCGGGTTCAGCTGGTGAGACGGGCTGTCAGGAAGTGCATGACAGCGGCCCCTTTATTGGAAACCTGGCAGGCCTTTGGGAGCAGCTTGAACGTGAATTTCGGGTGCTCTAGAGGGCGGCGTCCAGAAGGAGCCCTGGGGTTTGGCCCCTGCCACTGGGTGAGGCAGGGGTCCTCGGGGGAGGCCGACGAGGGAGGAAGTTGTCACTTATTTCCAGAGTCTTCCGATGCCCCCGCCATTGACTCTGACCCTGAAATCGTGTGCAGTTTCTCTGAGCTGGGCGCTACGCGCACAGCAGATGTAGTCTGAGGGTCTTACTGTGTTTTGGTTCATGGAGATTTTCAAACATGAAACCATCAGGCAGAAATGCAACCCCGTAAGACCTGTCATCGCTGGGCCACTTGTCATCACTGGGCCAGCACGATCGACTGCCAGGGAGTCAGGAGAGGAGAAAGCGTGTGTCCCCGGGTCCGAGAAGGCCACTTTGCCCCGGGCAGGCAGCTCCCTGCTGTGGGCACAGTGCCAGTGGGGGCCGGGTTCCTCCTCCCCCTCCCGGGGAGAGGTTCACGGGTCAGCTCGATGTCCCCGGTTATTTAACGTTCAGAGCCAGCATAACTGGACAACGGTGGTCTGGTAACCACAGACTGTTCAGAGAGCTGGACACCTTAATCAGCACGTTTTTGTTGTTTTTTTCTCCCTCAAACGATGCCCTGTGTAGCTGGGGAAGAGGCATGTTTTCCCTCCGCTGGAGGGATGAGGCTCTCGCTGAGGAGCACACCCTCCTCTGGGGTCTCCGTGTGCCGGCACCCCCGTTGCCGTCTCCGTGCCTGCTTTGTGAGGACTTGCGCGGGGATGGTGGTTGCCCGTACCGCGCCTTGGCCCCCTAGGTCACCACAGCCAGCCTCCCAGGGCCAGCCTTTGCAGCTCTGCCTTTCTCTCTAGCCAGTCAGCAGGTCTGAGCTCCCTGCAGCATCCGGCTCCAGCTCCGCCGATGGTGTGCTGGGTCCCGTCCGGTGCCTGCGGTCTGCCTGTACCAGGGGGCCGGGCTCGGGCAGAGAGCCTGGGGAAGGATGCTCTGGCGGGGGGATTCCCGGGGCCTGCTGTCGGGGCCCCAGCTTGGAGCCTGGAGCAGCTTTTCATGCAAGCAGAGCAGGACCGCCCTGACCTGGCTGTGGGGCTGAGCCCAGAGGTACGGAGGTGAGCGCGCACCTGCTGGGAGAGCCAGGGAAGCGGGGGGCCTCGGCGGCTCCACACCACGCTGCCGCTCCCAGCCCTCAAGTCCACGCGGGGTGCCCGCACCGTCTCAGACACCCACGCCTGCGGGCCAGGGCCGTCTGGCTGGAGCGGCGGGCAGGTGCGGCTGGGACCTGCCAGGAGCCCCACGACCCGCTCCCACTCTCCGCGCCTGGCTCCAGGATCTCTGACTCCCCAGAGCCTGCAGACGCTTCCTCCTGCCCCGGTGTCCTCTCTAGGGGCCTCGCTTGGGGTCTTGTCGCCCTTGGCCTTAGCCGCCTTCTCTGGGGGTTGTCAAGAAGCACCTACTTTATAGACCAACGCTTCAATGCCTCTGGAAGCTTCAAGTTCAAAAACACTTTCCAGCAACTCCTTTAATGTAAAAAATCTTTTCTCAGATGGATGATCCCTGCTGTTAGGCCTTTCCCTTCTTCATATGACCTGTTTTATGAATATGTCATGTTGATATCATATACTTATGTACTGTTATATGTAATGTTATATATGGACGTCCCCGGTGGCTCAGCTGGTAAAGAACCTGCCTGCAATGCAGGAGACCTGGGTTCAATCCCTGGGTTGGGAAGATCCCCTGGAGAAGGGAAAGGCTACCCACTCCAGTATTCTGGCCTGGAGAATTCCACAGACTGTATAGTCCATGGAGTCACACAGTTGGACATGACTGAGCAAATACACCTTGATATTACATATATTTTAAATCAAAGCAGAGGACAGTTAACATTGTCATTATTTTCAAGCAGTAATGAGAGCTGATACAACGGGCTTACGGCAAAGCCGTGTGCTTTTGAAGCAGGCAAGCCTTAGGAGGTTGTCTGCAGATACCTGAGTTGCTCGTCATACGTTCAGGGGCTCACAGGTCCTGCCAAGGTCAGGGGGCTCACCATGTGATTTTAAGGCTTATTTTAACTTTCCGAAAACTCAGCACTGACTCCTCAGTGTGACATCTGCGTGTTTACATGTCAGGGTGTTCTGTTTCAGGAACTGTAGTCTAAGCCCTGAGTTTCTTCATCTCAGATGTACTGGGAATCACCAGTCATGGCTGACTCTGCGACCCCAGGGACTGTGGCCCGCCGGTCTCCTCCGTCCATGGGATTCTCCAGGCAAGAGTACTGGAGTGGGTGGCCATTCCCTTCTCCAGGGGGACTTCCCAACCCAGGGACTGAATCCGGGTCTCCTGCATTGCAGGCAGATTCTTTACCATCTGGGCCACTAGGGAAGCTGCAAGTAGACTGTTCTTTTCCTAAACAGCGGTTAAAGAGAAGTCCCGTGAGCATGGTGAGCATGGCTCATCACCACCCCCCCGCCCCGCCCCATCCTTCCCTGGTGCCGAGGTCCTGGGCGGAGCCCTTCGGCTCAACTGTTACCTGGGCAGACTTGCTGCTCGATGAAGTCCAGTGAGATGCGCCGTTGACCCTGATCCAGATGGCCTTAGGAGAAGAGTTCATTACCATCTTCTGTTTCCCAGATGAAGCTTTAAATCTAACTGGATCTTGAAGTAACTGTGAGATGGTTTCTCTAAGTGAAGGGCCTCTCATTTAAATAATGTTCTTATTTGCTTATGTGTGTGATTTACTGCGAGTGATGAAATTCTTTGCGGCTGGCAGACTGCACACTGAAGGCACCCTCTGTGTGGAGCACTTTGAGCAAGTTATAAACCATTCTGGACACAGAGAAGTTTAATTGTTACCACATTCAATAGTGCAGCAGCAAGTCCCAGACCCTAGGACCCCCACGTGGGCTGCCTTTCCCATAGTGGAGGCTTGAGAAACACTTTCACAGCACTCACGCTCACCTGCCACCTACATCAGGATAGAGCAGCTATTTTATGAAGGTTCAGCTTCTTCAGGAGAGTTTTCAGTGGGGAGGCTTGAGGGGAGGACTCCTAGATGGTATCGCTCGTCTCGGCCTCTGAGCAAGAAGGGTCCACCCAGACCTGTACCTGGGAGGCCTCTGAAGTGGTGGACAGGGCATGAAGCGCGGGAGGGTGGGGCTGGCTGGCAGGAAGTGACTCAGGCTGCTGGAATGTCCTACTTGTTTGTTCCCAGTCCTGTTTGAAGGGTTTTTCTACTTTTAATGGAATAAGTTACTTAACTCAGGGCCTCAAGCTCTACCTTCAGATGGATTTGCAGAACATCCAGAAACAGAATGTCTGCCTAAGCACTTTTCCATAAATTATATATTATCGTTTAGTTGCTAAGTCGTGTCAGACTTTTTATGACCCTAGAGACTGTAGCTGGCCAGGCTCCTCTGTCCATGGGATTTTCTGGGCAAGAATACGGGAGTGGGTTGCCATTTCCTTCTCCAAAGGATCTTCCCCACCCAGGAACTGAACCCAGGTCTCCTGCATTGCAGGCGGATTGGAGCTAGAGTAGACCTCTAGTGTATATACATATATATATATATTTATAAATTTAAAAAATGGATTTCCATGAAATTTGCTGTGAGATGAGACATTCAGATGTTAGCCAGTGTCCGGGCGGCAAGTTACGACGGCCGTGGCTGGCACTGGGCGTTGCCCATAACGCTGTGAGCCCCCAGATGTGTGAATGGTCCTCACAAAGGACGAAAGTGGCACCGTGGCGACACGTACGGAGGGGCCGACACCACGGCTGAAGAGCATAACCGTCTCTTGATCTTGGAAGAACTGAGCCTGAGTTCCTCAGGAAGGCCTGGCTGCATCTTCTCCCCACTTTCTTCTCCAAGAGGCAAAACTGAGCCTTCTTAGCCCTCCTCTGTGTGTGTGTGGTCACGCAGGCATGTCCGGCTCTGCGACGCTGTGGACTGTACCCGCCAGGCTCCTCTGTCCATAGGACTCTCCAGGCAAGAACACTGGAGCAGGTTGCATGCCCTCCTGCAGGGGATCTTCCCAACTTATGACTGAGCAAATACACCTTGATATTACATATATTTTAAATCAAAGCAGAGGACAGTTAACATTGTCATTATTTTCAAGCAGTAATGAGAGCTGATACAACGGGCTTACGGCAAAGCCGTGTGCTTTTGAAGCAGGCAAGCCTTAGGAGGTTGTCTGCAGATACCTGAGTTGCTCGTCATACGTTCAGGGGCTCACAGGTCCTGCCAAGGTCAGGGGGCTCACCATGTGATTTTAAGGCTTATTTTAACTTTCCGAAAACTCAGCACTGACTCCTCAGTGTGACATCTGCGTGTTTACATGTCAGGGTGTTCTGTTTCAGGAACTGTAGTCTAAGCCCTGAGTTTCTTCATCTCAGATGTACTGGGAATCACCAGTCATGGCTGACTCTGCGACCCCAGGGACTGTGGCCCGCCGGTCTCCTCCGTCCATGGGATTCTCCAGGCAAGAGTACTGGAGTGGGTGGCCATTCCCTTCTCCAGGGGGACTTCCCAACCCAGGGACTGAATCCGGGTCTCCTGCATTGCAGGCAGATTCTTTACCATCTGGGCCACTAGGGAAGCTGCAAGTAGACTGTTCTTTTCCTAAACAGCGGTTAAAGAGAAGTCCCGTGAGCATGGTGAGCATGGCTCATCACCACCCCCCCGCCCCGCCCCATCCTTCCCTGGTGCCGAGGTCCTGGGCGGAGCCCTTCGGCTCAACTGTTACCTGGGCAGACTTGCTGCTCGATGAAGTCCAGTGAGATGCGCCGTTGACCCTGATCCAGATGGCCTTAGGAGAAGAGTTCATTACCATCTTCTGTTTCCCAGATGAAGCTTTAAATCTAACTGGATCTTGAAGTAACTGTGAGATGGTTTCTCTAAGTGAAGGGCCTCTCATTTAAATAATGTTCTTATTTGCTTATGTGTGTGATTTACTGCGAGTGATGAAATTCTTTGCGGCTGGCAGACTGCACACTGAAGGCACCCTCTGTGTGGAGCACTTTGAGCAAGTTATAAACCATTCTGGACACAGAGAAGTTTAATTGTTACCACATTCAATAGTGCAGCAGCAAGTCCCAGACCCTAGGACCCCCACGTGGGCTGCCTTTCCCATAGTGGAGGCTTGAGAAACACTTTCACAGCACTCACGCTCACCTGCCACCTACATCAGGATAGAGCAGCTATTTTATGAAGGTTCAGCTTCTTCAGGAGAGTTTTCAGTGGGGAGGCTTGAGGGGAGGACTCCTAGATGGTATCGCTCGTCTCGGCCTCTGAGCAAGAAGGGTCCACCCAGACCTGTACCTGGGAGGCCTCTGAAGTGGTGGACAGGGCATGAAGCGCGGGAGGGTGGGGCTGGCTGGCAGGAAGTGACTCAGGCTGCTGGAATGTCCTACTTGTTTGTTCCCAGTCCTGTTTGAAGGGTTTTTCTACTTTTAATGGAATAAGTTACTTAACTCAGGGCCTCAAGCTCTACCTTCAGATGGATTTGCAGAACATCCAGAAACAGAATGTCTGCCTAAGCACTTTTCCATAAATTATATATTATCGTTTAGTTGCTAAGTCGTGTCAGACTTTTTATGACCCTAGAGACTGTAGCTGGCCAGGCTCCTCTGTCCATGGGATTTTCTGGGCAAGAATACGGGAGTGGGTTGCCATTTCCTTCTCCAAAGGATCTTCCCCACCCAGGAACTGAACCCAGGTCTCCTGCATTGCAGGCGGATTGGAGCTAGAGTAGACCTCTAGTGTATATACATATATATATATATTTATAAATTTAAAAAATGGATTTCCATGAAATTTGCTGTGAGATGAGACATTCAGATGTTAGCCAGTGTCCGGGCGGCAAGTTACGACGGCCGTGGCTGGCACTGGGCGTTGCCCATAACGCTGTGAGCCCCCAGATGTGTGAATGGTCCTCACAAAGGACGAAAGTGGCACCGTGGCGACACGTACGGAGGGGCCGACACCACGGCTGAAGAGCATAACCGTCTCTTGATCTTGGAAGAACTGAGCCTGAGTTCCTCAGGAAGGCCTGGCTGCATCTTCTCCCCACTTTCTTCTCCAAGAGGCAAAACTGAGCCTTCTTAGCCCTCCTCTGTGTGTGTGTGGTCACGCAGGCATGTCCGGCTCTGCGACGCTGTGGACTGTACCCGCCAGGCTCCTCTGTCCATAGGACTCTCCAGGCAAGAACACTGGAGCAGGTTGCATGCCCTCCTGCAGGGGATCTTCCCAACTTGGGGATGGAACCCACGTCTCTTACGTCTCCTGCACTGGCAGGCGGTGCCTGCGTGCTCTTTACCGCGTGCCACCCGGGAAGCCCCCCGCTCTGGGGAGGTTTGTAAATATTTGAGAGAGTCACACTGAAGATCGGAAAGACAACGTGGCCCGCTCTCAGGCTTTCTCTGCGCTCCTGCCTTTGGGGAGCGGCGCCGTAATTAGGACAAAGGGATGCTTGAGATTATGCCTTAAATAAACTGGGACAGAACTCCGTTCAGCTCCGCCAGTTATTTTTATCTCTGAGGCAGGAGCACCGATATCAGTGTTGAGCTTAACTGGGCTCTCATAGAATGGAGGCAAGAGGGAGCTGGGGCGATGGTAGGCTCAGAGGCCTTGATGCCGAATCAGGAGAGGGCTCCGAGTGTCCTGCTCCCGGGGGACGCAGCACTGTGGCCTCTCTCGACTCGGGGCTCCTCCTCTTCCGAGAGACCCCCTCCCCGCCGTCTCCCCGTCTCCCTTTCTGAGTGAGTGGGACTGTTGGAGCCAACGTGGTGGCAGGCGGGCCGACTGGGCTGCGTCTGCCCCAGGACCTCTGCAACCCCCGCGTGAGCCCCAAGGGGCCCTTTCTCCCGCCAGCCTTCGGGCTGCACGCCCTCCCATCATGGGGTCTGGGCAGGCGGCCCGCATCACCACCGGGTTCACAGGAGAAGGGCCGGGTCCTGTACTCCCGGTCCACAGGGACCTTGAGCAGAAGGAGAGGGCGTCCTGGGACGGCAAGGTTCTCTGGGGTGCTGAGGTTCTTTTCTTTTCTGGGTGGGAGGGCCCAGCCTGGGAGACAGCCTATAACCAATGAAAGGGTTCTTCTGCTCACTCAAGAAAAACAAGACACAGCAACACGGAGAGGGGTGGGGAGAGACCTGGAGGATTGAATGTGGGTATTTTTTTCCCCCTTGTTTCAAAATTGACATTTTAACAGGTGTTGGCACGCATCTTTCAGTCACTCACAGCCTTGTAAGCCTGAGCACACGAATCTGCTTCCTCGCCTATGAGAAGAGATGATGTTACCACTTGTTTCCAGGCAGCTGGGAGGCTGAGAAGGGTAGCGGCTATCCGAAGCCTTGAGTGTAGCCCCCGTTTACGGTGGACACTCACGACCTGGTCACTGTCGGCTTGTCTTTAAACTGAAGGATTAACACTGCTGTGTTAGTTTCAGGCGTCCAGCGAAGTGATTCAGTTACACACACAAACACACACACGTTACTGCTTTCCAAGAGTCTTTTTGACTAGAAGTTATTAAAAAAATCTTGAATATTTTCAAAACTGTGCTGTGCAGTAGGTCCTGGGTGGTTGTCTGTGGTGTACACAGTGGTGTGTGTCTGTTGGTCCCAAACTCCTGACTGATGGCCCCCCACCCCCCGCTTCCCCTCTGGTGACCATAAGGTTGTTCTCGATGTCTGTGAGTCGATTTCTGCTCTGTAATTAAGTTCATTGGTGCCATGTCTTTTTAAGATTCCACATATAAGTGATATCATATGATGCCTGTCTTTGGCTTGCTTCAGCTAGTATGGTCGTCTCTAGGCCCATCCCTGCAGCCGCGGACGGCATTGCTTCATTCTCTGTCATGGCTGAGTGGTAGCCATTGCGTATGCGGCACAGCTTCTTTGCCCACTCTTCTCCTGGTGGACGCTTAGGCTGCCTCCATGCCCTGCTGCTGTGAACACTGGGGTGCATGGATCTTTTCAAATTCAAGTTTTTGCCTTTTCCAGAAAGATGCCCAAGAGTGGGACTGTGGGATCGTATGGTGACTGCAGCCATGGAATTAAAAGACGCTTACTCCTTGGAAGAAAAGTTATGACCAACCTAGATAGCATATTCAAAAGAAGAGACATTACTTTGCCGACTAAGGTCCGTCTAGTCAAGGCTATGGTTTTTCCTGTGGTCATGTATAGATGTGAGAGTTGGACTGTGAAGAAGGCTGAGTGCTGAAGAATTGATGCTTTTGAACTGTGGTGTTGGAGAAGACTCTTGAGAGTCCCTTGGACTGCAAGGAGATCCAACCAGTCCATTCTGAAGGAGATCAGCCCTGGGATTTCTTTGGAAGGAATGATGCTAAAGCTGAAACTCCAGTACTTTGGTCACCTCATGCGAAGAGTTGACTCATTGGGAAAGACTCTGATGCTGGGAGGGATTTGGGGCAGGTGGAGAAGGGGACGACTGAGGAGGAGATGGCTGGATGGCATCATGGACTCGCTGGATGGCATCATGGACTCAATGGATGTGAGTCTGAGTGAACTCCGGGAGTTGGTGATGGACAGGGAGGTCTGGCGTGCTGCGATTCATGGGGTCGTGCAGAGTCCGACACGACTGAGCGACTGAACTGAGCTGAACTGAACTGATGGCAGCTCTATCTTCAGTTTTTAAGGAGCCTCCATTGTGTTCTCCACGGTAACTGCACCAGTTTACCTTCCCACCAGTGTAGGAGGGTTCTCTTTTCTTCACGCCTTCTCCAGCACTCACTGTTTGTAGATTTTTGAAGAATGGTAATTCCGACTGTTGTGTAATTGGTAATTCTGACTCACTGGAGTTTTGATCTACATTTCCCTAATGATTAGTGATGCTGAGGACCCTTCCCTATGCCTGCTGGCCGTCTCTCTGTCTTCTTGGGAGGAATGTCTGTTCAGGTCTTCTGCTCATTTTTTGACTGGATTGTTTGCTTTTTTGGGGATATCGAGTTGCATGAGCTGTTTGTATATTTTGGGAATTAAGCCCTTGGTTGCGTCGTTTGCTAATATTTTCTCCCAGTCCATAAGTTGTCTTTTCATTTTGTTGATGGAGTTTCTTTAATGTGCAAATGCTTTTAAGTTTGATTAGGTCCCATTTATTTATTTTTGCTTTTATTTCTTTTGACTTGGGAGACTTGGTCATTTTTAGTTCTTATTGTTGCAACAATAACCTAAAAGGGGAGCAGACTCTCAATTAACTTCTATCTTAAATATTTTAATAAAGACGAAGGGATTTTGAAGGCAGTTTCTATAAAAGTCTCCTGTTAGCAGATACGTGTCACATTTTGCTGTTACTTGGAGTTAGGAGTAGAGTGCTGAGTATCATCTAACGTAACTCTTCTCTCTAGTGAAATACTTGGTTGTTCATCTTCAACTGGGTTTTCCTCTGAGACATTATTTTTACTCCTGAATGTTACCTTAAGGTTGGGCTGAGGTATGGGAGGCCGCTGCTGCTGTTACTTGTCTAATATTAAAACTGGGAAGAATCGTAGGCACATGGTGTCCACGTGATGTGTGTGTGCGCGTGTTGATATGTGTGTGTTTGAGTGTGTCCGTGTGTGTGTGGCTGACTATAAATGACTGTGAAAGCTGACGCCACCCTGCTTCCGTCCGTCCATCGCCCACCATCCCATCCACCCATCACCCCGCCCCACCCCGATCTGGCCCTCGAGCGCCTGGCGCCTCTGTCGACCTTGCCTCCCCACCCTGGGCTGCACATCACCAGCTCTTCGTACTTTGAATCTCACTTGGACGTCACTTCCTCAGGGAAGCCTTCTGGGTCCCAGACTGTGATTCCAACAGGCGATGTGAGGTTGTCAGCCAGCCAAACGCTGTCCTCTTCAGAAGCCACACGGCTCCGCCCTTGTATCTGCATGCCACCATTCTCACCAGGCGACAGACTCCAGCCTAGGGTTTCTTTAGCCTCTTCTTGGCTCCAGGCAGGGTGCGGTGCCCAGCCCTCGCCAGCACGCTGCCCTGTGGCCTCTGCTGTGGGATCCCCGTCTCTGTGGGATGCTTGGTCATCGCCCTGATTGCCCTTGGGCTTTGCAGATGGTTTCCTCTGCTGGGAGTGACCGCACCTCCGCCCTGCCCCAGCTGGCTGTGTCTGCTCTTCTAGGTGTCCCCGTTTGGGGGCTGCCCAGGGCTGTGCCTGCACCCCATGGCCAGGGCCTCGCCTTTCTGACCACATCCAACGTGGCCCATCTGCTCCCAGAGGCGCCCACCCGATTCTTGCTGCTCCTCTACGAGGACGATTGGCCAGAGGGAAGCGATGGTCTTGCTCGTCTCGACGTGATGAGCATTGTCCGTAATGGAATTTTGAACCTGACGTGTGTTTTCCCATTACTTTTCTCACTGAGTTATTTTGAGCTGTCTTATCCTCTCCTTTGTCAGATCATCCTTTATGTCACATGTGGACCGTTTGCTTGGCTCCTCCTCGGTTTCCATCCGCGCTCACCTCCCGCAGCCGTGAGCGGGAGCCACGGGGAGTGGCCTGCGGGGCTGGAGGATGACCCCCTCTGCCCTGGTGCATCCCACCTGCTGCTGGCACATTGCCCAGAGCCCCCTGGCAGCACCCCGTTGGCAGACAGGTATTCTGCAGAGCTGATGCAGGCGACCTCCCGCCTCTTCTTGGCAGTTAACCTGGGATATTGATTAGTTCACTAGCCATACCTCAGTGATTTGAGCCTTTTCTTAAAGAGAGGAGAGAGGGACCAGTTTGCAGCAAAGAGCAACTTGGGATCAATTCACAGCCCAGGGACAGCATGGGGGTGATGACCAGGGAGGGTCCCTGGAGAGACAGGACCCCATGGACTCTGGGAGGGGTCGTCTGAGGGCCGTCCCAGCTGCCTGGGCTGCCACTCACCTCCACGGTGGCTCGGACCGTCGTGTTGACTGCTACACACTGAATGAATGTGCCCTGTTCCTGACAAGCAATGGGTCCTGGCCCAGATGCATCCCCAGCAGTGGCTGAGCCTCCGTGTGGCTCTGGGTACCCAGCTCCCGGGAGCCACAGGGATGGGTACAAGACCTGCTCTGGTCATCGGGAGGATGGGCTGCTGGCCTGGACCTGGGAGGAGCCATTGTTCATGAGCCTGTCTCCATGAGTGATGGCCGGTCCTTCCCAGGGCAGCACCAGGCTTGCTGCACACGCAGGATGTGAAGGTCCCATAGGAAGAAGCGGGTGAGGCCTTGAGAAGTTGGGGAGGGAGAAGAGAACCCCGTTTCAAGGTGGGCTTGAGGCAGCTGGGTCGTGAGAGCCATGGCTGACCCCACCCGCACATCTGGATCCCGGCCCCGGGGTGGGGCACTCCGTGGCTCCTGCTTTCCTGGACTCGGAGTTCTCCCTGCTCCTCACTGGGGTCCCCTGTCACCCCAGTCCCCAAGAGTTCTTTGCACCGAGCTTTGAAACTCCAGTACTTCAGCCACCTCATGCGAAGAGTTGACTGGTTGGAAAAGACTGATGCTGGGAGGGATTGGGGGCAGGAGGAGAAAGGGACGACTGAGGATGAGATGGCTGGATGGCATCACTGACTCAATGGACGTGAATCTGAGTGAACTCTGGGAGTTGGTGATGGACAGGGAGGCCTGGTGTGCTGCGATTCTTGGGGTCGCAGAGTCGGACACGACTGAGCGCCTGAACTGAACTGGACTGAACTTCCCTGTTGAGGTGACTGGAGCTTCTCTCTCCTGCTCAGACCTTGCCTGCTGCTGCCATTTCTGCTGCTCTGTGGGTGGGAGCCACCCTGAGCCCACCTCCCCATCGGGGGTGCCAGATATTTGCAACCACCTGCTGACCCCAGCCCAGGGCGAGGCAGGCATTCTCAGATCTGAATGGTGTGTGGGTGGTGGAAAGGCCTTGTCACTAGGGGCCTTTGGGAAGTTTTCGTTTTCTAACCCAGTGTGCTGTGCCCAGACACAGTTGTGTGCGACTCTTGCAAAGCCGTGGAACCCACCAGGCTCCTCTCTCCATGGGTGTTCCCAGGCAGGAATAGTGGAATGGATTGCCATTTCCTTATCCAAAGAATCTTCCTGACTCAGGGGTGCACCTGTGTCTCTTGTGTCTCCCACATTGCCAGATGGATTCTTTACCAGCTGAACCACCTGGGAATCCTAGCTAACCCAATAGCACTGTAATTTTGGAAAGTTCAGGTCTTGTATGGAAGATGTACCATGGCAGACAACTGTGGACTATATTATTTGTCAAGATGACCTCGTAGCAGACCTCGGATTTCTCCATGATCAGCAAACCAGAGTCACCTCTGATTTCAGCCCATAATCTCATTGTGGGTCGTCGCTTCATACTCCTGCTCTGTTAGCCTAGGCATCAAAGCGATACCAGTAACTGTTCTTTCCTGAGCCTCTTCCTAGAAGCCAAGACCCGTGAGCACCATTTCCATGAACTGTGCCATGAGGCTGCCCTACACAGGGTGAGCTTCCTCACATCTCAGACCAGGAAGCTCGAGGTCACATGGCCACTGACGTCCAGAGTCAGGACTCACACCGAGAGTCCAGCAGCTGCATCCGCGGCTCCCCCGCTCCAGCCCAGGGGACCTAGAGGTGTTTCGCTTACCCCGTGTAACCCTGCAGGGGTTCAGCACAGCTGTCGTCGCCGCTCCAAGCCACCCTCCTCTGGTCTTGGCTCAGAGGATCCTGGCCAGTTTCTAGCATTGCACCCTTTCTGACGACCCTTTCAGGGTGGATTCTACCTCATCAGTGCTTCCATCCATGACACCCACTGGACAGATGCTTCCAAATCATAAGGTTGCTGTGAAGTTACCGAAATAGTTCTTAAGGATGCGGATATTTATGCGTGGATATTTATATATGTTTCATCAGAGAGACGTGGTGCAGACAGTTGTCCGTCTGTGACATCTGGAGACATGGACAGTCCGCTGGGTTAGACACTCACCTTCCCTTCCCTTGTCTTGAGACTCACAGCTATAACTAAAATGTCAGGGACTGATTGGGGTCGCAGAGTCGGACACGACTGAGCGCCTGAACTGAACTGGACTGAACTTCCCTGTTGAGGTGACTGGAGCTTCTCTCTCCTGCTCAGACCTTGCCTGCTGCTGCCATTTCTGCTGCTCTGTGGGTGGGAGCCACCCTGAGCCCACCTCCCCATCGGGGGTGCCAGATATTTGCAACCACCTGCTGACCCCAGCCCAGGGCGAGGCAGGCATTCTCAGATCTGAATGGTGTGTGGGTGGTGGAAAGGCCTTGTCACTAGGGGCCTTTGGGAAGTTTTCGTTTTCTAACCCAGTGTGCTGTGCCCAGACACAGTTGTGTGCGACTCTTGCAAAGCCGTGGAACCCACCAGGCTCCTCTCTCCATGGGTGTTCCCAGGCAGGAATAGTGGAATGGATTGCCATTTCCTTATCCAAAGAATCTTCCTGACTCAGGGGTGCACCTGTGTCTCTTGTGTCTCCCACATTGCCAGATGGATTCTTTACCAGCTGAACCACCTGGGAATCCTAGCTAACCCAATAGCACTGTAATTTTGGAAAGTTCAGGTCTTGTATGGAAGATGTACCATGGCAGACAACTGTGGACTATATTATTTGTCAAGATGACCTCGTAGCAGACCTCGGATTTCTCCATGATCAGCAAACCAGAGTCACCTCTGATTTCAGCCCATAATCTCATTGTGGGTCGTCGCTTCATACTCCTGCTCTGTTAGCCTAGGCATCAAAGCGATACCAGTAACTGTTCTTTCCTGAGCCTCTTCCTAGAAGCCAAGACCCGTGAGCACCATTTCCATGAACTGTGCCATGAGGCTGCCCTACACAGGGTGAGCTTCCTCACATCTCAGACCAGGAAGCTCGAGGTCACATGGCCACTGACGTCCAGAGTCAGGACTCACACCGAGAGTCCAGCAGCTGCATCCGCGGCTCCCCCGCTCCAGCCCAGGGGACCTAGAGGTGTTTCGCTTACCCCGTGTAACCCTGCAGGGGTTCAGCACAGCTGTCGTCGCCGCTCCAAGCCACCCTCCTCTGGTCTTGGCTCAGAGGATCCTGGCCAGTTTCTAGCATTGCACCCTTTCTGACGACCCTTTCAGGGTGGATTCTACCTCATCAGTGCTTCCATCCATGACACCCACTGGACAGATGCTTCCAAATCATAAGGTTGCTGTGAAGTTACCGAAATAGTTCTTAAGGATGCGGATATTTATGCGTGGATATTTATATATGTTTCATCAGAGAGACGTGGTGCAGACAGTTGTCCGTCTGTGACATCTGGAGACATGGACAGTCCGCTGGGTTAGACACTCACCTTCCCTTCCCTTGTCTTGAGACTCACAGCTATAACTAAAATGTCAGGGACTGGCCAGCTGAAACAAAAAACACGTCCGTCACTGTTCCGTGGATTGGCAGTCCACGATCACGGCACCAGCCGATTTGGAGTCTGGTGGGAGCCCACGGCCTATTCGTAGCCAGCCGTATTCTCACTGTGTCCCCCCATGGCGGAGAGACTCTCCTCTCTTTATGATTCATTTTACTGAAGTATGATTGAGCTACAGGGTCAAGAGACTCTGCTCCCAAGGGCACTGCCTCCACCACAAGAGCCCCACCCTTGTGGCGTGGTCACTTGCTCAAGGCCCCACCTCCCAGTACCGTCACTTTGAGTGTTAGTGTTTCAACATAGGGCTTCCCAGGTGGCTCAGAGGTAAAGAATCTGCCTGCCAGTGTAGGAGACGCGGGTTCGATCCCTGGATTGGGACGATCCCCTGAAGGAGGAAATGGCAATTCACTCCAGCATTCTTGCCTGGGAAGCCCATGGACAGAGGAGCCTGGTGGGTACAGTCCATCAGGTAGCAAAGAGTTGAACATGTCTGAGCACACCCACACACAAAAGCAGGCATGTGTATGCACACACACATGTGTGCACACAGAATGCTTCTGAACCCACAACATGGAAGACTTTCAGCACCAGGGGTCTTACCCGTGATGGCAAGAGACAGGAGAACAGGAGGAAACCAGGCTCTGGGGCACGTCCGGAGTCCAGCTGTGCCCACACCGAGTGTCTTTGGCAGTGGACACACAGTGGGGCTGCCATTGGCTGCTGCCTGGAGCGCCAAGGAGGGCAGGGCTTGCATCAGAGCAGCTCAGGGTGGGCAAGCAGTCAAGGGCTCAGTGTAGGTGAGGAGAGAGTCCCGTACGGAGGGAGCGGGTCACTGTGTCAGGATAGGGACAGTGTCACTGAGCCCACAGACGGAGTCACTGGGGGTCATGACCCAAGCCGTGAGGAAGGCAGGTAGGCTGAGTGACAGGTGACAGATCCTTGGATCACATGTCCCCTGGGGTCACCTCATTCTGCCATCTCAGTATTTGGGGACAGCAGAATCCCGTTTGAACATTAAATCTCACTCAGCGCCTCCATGAGAAAACAGATAAGACCACCCCACCTGGGAGAGTTGGGGTGAGGCCTGGACCCCCAAGCCCCAGAGCCTGAGAACCCACCTCTTATCCCTGGTCCCCTGGACTCAGCACTCCTGAGGATATGCTGTGGACGCCGTCCTGCATCCTGCGTCTGCCCTGCTAACGAGCTGTCCTCGCAGGTGCTGGCCTCCCTCTCCTGGAGATGCAGCTTGGGGCAGATTTGGTCCAGCGTCACAGAAGATCTGTGAACTCCATCACAGGTGGGCAGGAAGATCCCAGCAGTCGCCATGGCAGCATTTCAGGTTAATTTCTCGTGGGCATGTCTGAAATGCAGCGTGGCACGGTGCGTCCGACTCCCGGGTGTGCAAGTGGCCCGGGCCAGAAACGCATTTGCTGCAGATGGTGCCCGATTCCCTCTCCCAATGGGGCTTCCTCATCACCGCTCTGTGACCCGGGCTCCTTGGAGGGTGGTGGTTACAGTGAGATGGGCTCCCGGTGGGTGGGACAGGCGGCCCTGGGGTGCAAGGTGTTCCAGAGGGGCTGCTGAAGACCCTGAGTTTCTTTCTCTAATTCATGTGAAAATTTTTGTTGAAGTATAGTTTGGGCTCCAGAATCACTGCAGATGGTGACTGCAGCCATGAAATTAAAAGACACTGCTTGGAAGAAAACTTACGACCAACCTAGACAGCATATTCAAAAGCAGAGACAGTACTTTGCCGACTAAGGTCCGTCTAGTCAAGGCTATGGTTTTTCCTGTGGTCATGTATAGATGCAAGAGTTGGACTGTGAAGACTGAGCGCCGAAGAATTGATGCTTTTGAACTGTGGTGTTGGAGAAGACCCTTGAGAGTCCCTTGGACTGCAAGGAGATCCAACCAGTCCATTCAGAAGGAGGTCAACCCTGGGATTTCTTTGGAAGGAATGATGCTGAAGCTGAAACTCCAGTACTTTGGCCACCTCATGTGAAGAGCTGACTCATTGGAATAGACTCCGATGCTGGGAGGGATTGGGGGCAGGAAGAAGAGGGGACGACCGAGGATGAGATGGCTGGATGGCATCACGGACTCGATGGACGTGAGTCTGAGTGAACTCCGGGAGTTGGTGATGGGCAGGGAGGCCTGGCGTGCTGCGGTTCATGGGGCTGCAAAGAGTAGGACGCAACTGAGCGACTGAAATGATGGTTGATTGACAGTGTGTTAGTCTCTGCTGTACAGCAAAGTGACTCAGTTATACATAATGTATATTCATTCTTCTTTAGATTTTTTTATCAGAGAGTATTAAGTAGAGTTTCCTGTGCTATGAGCTCACGTTTCTTCTTCATAAAAGACTTTAGGCCTTTCCGTGGTGTTTACAACACAGTCCAAGGCCCGAGAACAGTCTGCACTCAGTGAGCTGTCCCCTGCCCTCTGCCAGCTCAGCGTGTCCTATTCCCCCTTCTCTGGCCTTGCTTTCTTTTCTTCTCCACCTTCTTTTGCTCTGGTGAGGTCAGTGAATATGAAGACAGGGCGAGAATCAGAATTCTCTTCCTCAGAAAGGAAGAGACATTTTCATTTTTGGGAAGGAGCAAGCCTTTTCTGAGAACTGAGTGCAAAAAATATTCACCTTGGACTTTTTACATCAGGCCCTGAGGGTTGGTGCACAGCGTCCTCAACCACAAATGCAGCAAGAGTTTCTTAATTATTTATGCCCCTACATCTCAGTGAAGGATTCAGAGTGACAGGGTTCATAAAGCAGCTTCTTGTAGAGACCCTCAGAAGAACACGTTGCTCGGGGGCCAAGCTGCGGAATTCCCAGGGATGAGGCCCAGACGCCCCATCCTCCGGGGCCGAGGGCTGGGATGGAAACCCCCGAGCACCCACCCTGACCCCACGGGGTGACCTGGGACTCACAGGCGAAAAGAGACGATAAAGTGCTCAAGGCTGTCCTGGTCACTATGCTGTGACGTGCACACCAACACACGAAAACTGTCTCAACTTTCCCTAAAACTACGCACTTCTTGAATTTTATGACATGAGATAGGAATATGGCAGATCTTGTCCCACTTCCTAAAGCTGTGGAGAGAACCCGAAACCATGGCCTTCCCATCCTGCCGTGGCCTATTGATCCCAGGAATTCCTTGCAAGATTCTAGAATCTGGAATACCAGGGAATGTCTTCACTGGCATGAGACTGGGAGTGTATTTCCCTGGTATTCCGCTTACTGTCTTTTTCTACTGTTGAAGGAGAGAGAAAATTCTGCTAAAAATAATGTACGGGGTCTGTGGTCAGGGTGTAATCCCTCTAGGAAGCACGCCTCAGGAGGACAGGGTTAATTGTTCAGATTTCTCCTCGGCACACAGAACAGAACTCCATCAATGTCTGCTGAAAAATCAGTGGCAAGGTCTGTGACAGAGAGGAAATAGCAGTGGGATATTTGAGAGAAGAGTTGTCAAGGGCCTGTGACTATCATCACTGCGAAGCCAGAAGAGTCAGGGTGGAACCAAAGGAACCGGTCAAAAGGTAACTCACTCAAACCCTGCCTACGGTCCCCAGAAACTGGTGCCACATGGCTGCTAACACCTGGGATAAACTTGTTATTCAGTCACCAAGTTGCGTCTGATTCTTCACGATGCCAAGGACTGCAGCACGCCAGGCCTCCCTGTCCATCACCAACTCCCAGAGTTTACCCAAACCCATGTCCATCGAGTCAGTGATGCCATCCACCCATCTCATCCTCTGTCGTCCCCTTCTCCTCCTGCCTTCAACCTTTCCCAGCTCAGGGTCTTTTCCAATGAGTCAGCTCTTTGCATCAGGTGGTCAAAGTATTGGAGGTTCAGCTTCAGCATCGGTCCTCCCGGTGAATACGCAGGGTTGATTTCCTTTAAGATTGACTGGTTGATTACCTTGCAGTCCAGGGGACTCTTAAGAGTCTTCTCCAAAACCATAGTTGGAAAGCATCTATTCTTCATTGCTCAGCCTTCGTTATTGACCACCTCTCACATCCGTTCATGAGTAATGGAAAGACCATAGCTTTGACTATACAGACATTTGTCGGAAAAGTGATGTCTTTGCTTTTTAACGCACTGTCTAGGTTTGTCTTAGCTTTCCTGCCAAGAAGCAGGCGTCTTCTGATTTCATGGCTGCAGTCACCATCTGCAGTGGTTTGAGAGCCCAAGAAGAGAAAAATCTGTCATTCTTTCCACCTTCTTCCCATGTATTTGCTGTGAAGCGATGGGACCAGATGCTAAGATCTTGGTTTTTCGAATGCTGATTTTTCACTCTCCTCCTTCACTCTCATCAAAAGGCTCTTCAGTTCCTCCTTGCTTTCTGCCATTAGAGTGGTAACATCTGCATATTTGAGGTTGTTGATATTTCTCCTGGCAATCTTGATTCCAGCTTGTAAGTCACCTAGCCCAGTATTTCAAAAGATGAGCTCTTCGTATAAGTTAAATAAATGGGGTGACAGTGAATAGCCTTGTCATACTCCTTTCTCAATCCTAAACCATTCAGTTGTTCCACAGAGGGTTCTAAGTGTTGCTTCTTGACCTGCATACAGGTTTCTTAGGAGAAACCTTAGTAAAATGGTCTGGTATTCCTATCTCTTTAAGAGTTTTCCACAATTTATTATGATCCACATAGTCAAAGGCTTTCATGTATTCAATGAAACAGACGTAGATATTTTCTGGAATTCCCTTGCTTTTGCTATGATCCCGCAAATGTTGGCAATTTGATCTCTGGTTCCTCTGTCTTTTCTAAACCCAGCTTGAATGTCTGGAAGTTCTCAGTTCATGGAATGCTAAAGCCTAGTTTGGAAGACTTGAAGTATAACCTTACTAGCTGGGATTAACAGTACCTCCTAATTTTGCATGAATACTGAAAATTGTAATGTTTTGGTAAAAGTCTGAGGAAGACTATCTTGTGAGTCTGGCAATTTAAATTCAAGCTCGTAAAAACCATTTCAGTCCCTCAAGTGAAGCTCTGGGTGGCAGGCATGGCCGTCTGCCTGATTTTTTGTATCAGTGCAGCTCGATGCCAGTGGACAGAGGCACACCCACTGCCCACCTTCCCAGGCACCAGCATCTGGCAAGGACAGTGACTGCAGTGCGACAGGAGTCCCTGCCCCTTCAGACCCAGCCTCAAGCCTTCCTTGGGGTTGCGCCTGAGGCCTCTGCAGGGAGCAGGATGCTGTTTGAGCTGTGCCTGCAGGAGCCCCTGGGGTGGGGACCTGTGTGTGTCCTGTTGGTTCTGGGTCAAGGTGGCTACTTGTCCCCTGCCATCTGACCTGTTCGTTCATGTCCAGACTGTGGTTTCTGGGACCACAGCCTGGCGGGAAGGGGGCATCCCGCTTGCTGTGTGCATGCTGAGGGCCTTCCCGGGGGAGGGGTGGTTGCTCCGCAGGGGACAAAGGATCTGAGGTCACATGTATTTGGGAAGCACATGGTGAAGCACCTCCCTCGCAGCCCTCCCAGAAAAGGCAGCCTCATAACACTTGTCCTGACTCAGGAGGACGAGTTCTCATCCCCAGCACGTCTGCTGGGCGCACTTAGCTCCCTGGTGCCCGCGGCGCCGACGCCTGCAAGCCCTTTTGTCTGAGGGCCCCTTGGCTTGGATGTTCGCCCACGAGCTGTGCCTGGCCAGCCGCCGTGTGAGGCTTTCTTCCCCGCCGGGCACGTTGGGGAAGGCCTTGTGTACAGCGTGTGCTGGGCTCCTGGTGGCGCATGCGGGCCCAGCAGCAGGCGTTCCGCTTGGAGAGGCACGCGGTTTGCCCCTTTTGCTCCTGTCAGGGTCTTCAATGTAGGGATCACACGACTGAGCTGTTCTGGATGTCCTGGCGGTGGGCTTGTCCATGAGGTGGGTGAGTGTTCGAGAGGAACCCAGGGACACCAGTGGGTGGAATGTGTGTGGAGGCTGGAGGCCTCGCTGGGTGAGCCTGCCCCCACCATCCAGGGATGCTGGCTGCGGGCTCCCCGGGGGTTTCCTTGGCGACTGAAATCAGCAGCCGGGCTACCCCCTGGGTCTCCTTGGGGGATGTGGCCCTCCAAGGTCGAGAACTTGGCCATCATGCCTGCCTTGGTTTGTGCTTGCTTTAACTTTTTCACACTATTACCATTTACAGCTTCCTCCCAGTTTAATCTTTTTAAAAAGACATCATATTTTTAGAGCAGTTTTAGGTTCCTGGAAAAACTGAAAGGGACGTCCAGGCAGTTACCACCCACCCTTCACCCCAGCCCAGCCTCGCCGCTTTCAACTTCCCTGCCAGATGGCCCATTTGCCACACTTAGTGGACCAGTGGGCGCGCGGCTGTGACTCGGTGCCCGCAGCTTGCATCGGGGTGCACTCTTGGTGTGTCCAGTCTAAGTGAAAGTGAAAGCCGCTCATTCATGTCCGACTCCTGGCGACCCCCATGGTCTATACAGTCCATGGGATTCTCCAGGCCGGAATACTGGAGTAGGTAGCCGTTCCCTTCTCCTGGGGATCTTCCCAACCCAGGGATGGAACCCAGGTCTCCCGTGTACCAGTCTCTGGGTTTGGACAAAGAGGTGACTCCATGGGTCCACCACTGTGGTATCACTCAGAGCATTTGCACTGCTCTAGAAACCCGTGTTGATCTTACAGCGCTGTTTCAAGACCCTCCCGAGAGCCAGTCATCCTTGGCGCTCTCGGCACTGACTCAGCGCCTCCTCTGACCTGTGCTGGACCAAACGAGGGCTCCGGCGGCCTGCGCCAGCCCCGGGCTGTGCGGGTCCCGGGCTGCACAGAGCAGGGCGTCGGCACACACCATCCACCACTTCTTGTGGCCACTTTGTGCCCTGCTCTGTCCATCGCCCATCCCAGCACACGTTTAA
Source organism: Litocranius walleri (assembly GCA_006410535.1). NCBI lineage: Eukaryota > Metazoa > Chordata > Mammalia > Artiodactyla > Bovidae > Litocranius > Litocranius walleri. The sequence continues at coordinate 397,716 of SJYG01000851.1, forward strand.
GTGCTGAACATGTGTTAGTTGCTGAGGAGCTGATGGTAAACAGAAAAGGCTCAGCCTCAAGGTGGAGGAAGGTCTGTCATCTAATGGGCCAAGTTTAAGTGCTATCATTCAAGAAGCTTCTCAGTTATTACTGTTATATTTTTTAAAACACAAATTAGTATCCTCAGTTTTCCCTAATTCTGCAATTGAGCTTTTGAAGTACAGGACTTGTTACATGAAGTTAGTTTCAGTCATTCAGCTAATTTTTTTTAAAGCCTGTCAAGTTACAAACGCTTGTGCTGTGTCCCCTCGGGACTGTATGCGCGTACACCTCATGGACACATCTGTTGATAGTTTCCTGTAATTGTTGCTGCAGAGATTCATCGGGTCAGGGGCCCCTCCAGAGCCCCATGTCAGCCCACTGGACACTTCCCTCCAGAAGGACATAGTCACACGTGGGTCTTCTACACAGCTGAGTCCACCATTCATGTCCTGTGTGGTCTTTCTTCCCAGGAGCTTGGGTTAAAGTAGAGATTGATCCGGGTGGTTTACTGCAATTTGAAGCCCACCTGTCTGTGCAGGCTGCTTTCCTGGTTAGTTTAGTGTGATAATATTTCAGCCTTATCAATGGTTCTCTTAAGCGTCTCCCAGTAAATGTCCTGTTTTGTTCAAGGAGGACGAGGAAGGCTGCGATCAGTTAACGCCCACAGAAGCGGTGATTTTCATGCCCCTCCCGACCCGTCCTTCTTTCACACAGTCTGAGATTTGTAGAAACCAGAAATCCTCAAATGTGGCATATTGAGAAACCAGAGTTAGGTGTCTAAAGGGGAGTGTCCTTATAAGAGACTAATTCTAAGGATCCAGATGTTAATGGGGAAACCAGACCACTGAGGCCAAGTTCAGATACTTTCTAGTTATAATTGAGCTGGAAAATAAAGACCTTTGTGCAGTGTGAAGAGACTGGACTGATGCATTTTTCCAGCCTCAGAGCTAGATTTGGGAATATACCCAGAGACATTAGTAGGGAATTTAAAGTAATTTCAGGGTCTGACAGGGCCCTGTCAGAGCTCCGAGGTGCCCCTCCCGCCACCATGGGGTCCACATTCCTGGGCGTGGACGCAGCTCAGAAGAGGAGACGGGCTCGTGGGTGAGCTAATGGAGCGCGTTCAGCCGAACAGAAGCACAGCTTCATGGTGTTCTTACCTTGGCTGACCTCTGTGTTTATGCAACCCTGAATGGCACGGCCTTGTTTCTTGAACTGGATACCAAGACTGCACGTGGGAGTCGGCAGGGGCCGGGGGTGCCTGGAGAGGGCCCCCAGCCTGGAGAGGCCCTGGTGGGGCAAATGTCACATGTTACAGAGGGGCCGAGGCTCCTGTGTTTTCCCCCAGCTTTGGTTGCAAATTGCAGGCACACACTTGCCAGAAGCAGTGTCACTGTCCATGAAGATGAGCTCAGAGCTCAGAGATGGCCTTGGTTGTTGCTCGGTTTCTGAGTCTACCCTCTGTCCATGGGGTTTTCTAGGCAGGAATACTGGAGTAGGTTACCATTTCCTACTCCAGGGGGTCTTCCTGACCCAAAGATGGAACCTGCATCTTCTGCACTGGCAGACAGATGCTTTACCACTGAGCCACCTGGGAAGCCTAGGTTCATCACAGGCAGTACTCAAAATGCAGCACATGGAAGCTCAAGGCTGTGGTAATGACAGGGCAGCTTCTCAGGTTGACTCTCCTAAGGATAGTCATTGCAAAAGCCGAACAGAATATAGTAATAATAAAAACCCTTTCACCTTTCAGTGTCAATGGAGAGTAACTGATAATAGGCAGAAACTGGAGAGGAGCCCACTCTTAAATATAAGCCACAAAGGTGGCAATATTTTTGAGTTCACGCCTCTTGGCTTGAGGGCCCTCTCTGATCCCCAGTTTGTTGCTGGGACGGTAGACACCTGCAGAGTTTCTAGACTGAGGGACCCTGGGGCTGGCTGACCATCTAGAAAGTTATAGAATGAAGAAAGAGAGGTGCCCCAGACTGTCATATACAGCCCACCCAACTGCCAGCTGACTACTGAGCTGTGCTGTGTGTTGAAGGCTGAGAATGTGGCATCTGGAAACCAGTACAATTAAACAGAGAATTTAGCTGTTGTTTACTGCAGAGTATGGGGTTTGAGCCATGCCAAACTAACTGCATATTAAAAAGCGGAAACATTACTTTGCCAACAAAAGTACGTCTAGTCAAAGCTATGGTTTTTCCAGTAGTCATGTATGAGTGTGAGAGTTGTACTATAAAGAAAGCTGAGCACCAAAGAATTGATGCTTTTGAACTGTGGTGTTGGAGAAGACTCTTGAGAGTCCCCTGGACAGCAAGGAGATCCAACCAGTCAATCCTTAAGGAAATCAACCCTGAGTGTTCATTGGGAGGACTGATGCTGAAGCTGAAACTCCAATACTTTGACAATCTGATGCAAAGAGCTAACTCATTGGAAAAGACCCTGAGCTGGGAAAGTTTGAAGGCAAGAGGAGAAGGGAATGACAGAGGATGAGATGGTTGGATGGCATCACCAACTTGATGGACATGAGTTTGAGCAAACTCTGGGAGACAGTGAAGAACAGGGAGGGCTGGTGTGCTGCAGTCCATGGGGTCACAAAGAATCGGACATGACTGAGCGACTGAACTGAACTGACCTGAAAATAAGTGCTTGCTGAAATAAAAATTATTCTCCAGAGAAGCATAAAATAATCCAGAAACTACAATGTTTCATCCATAATGACTTGTGTTTAATAGTAATTGGTGCAGTGGCAAAGAATCTACGTGCCAGTGCAGAAGCAAGGAGCACAGGTTTGATCCCTGGGCCAGAAGATCCCCTGGAAAAGTAAATGCAACCCATTCCAGTATTCTTGCCTGAAAAGTCCCATGGCAGGCTCCTCGAGGGCTACAGTCTGTGGTGTCACAGAGTCAGACGCGACTGCGTGACTAAGCACTCCACAGATGTGTGAAGAAGCAAGAAAATGTGCTCGTGCTTAAAGAAACAGCAAATAACAACCAACTCAAGTGAGCCGGATGCCGCAATGAGCAGAGGTATACACTAAAGAGCTTAATCACGTGTATACCAGAAGATACAGGAAAGTAATGCCTAGTAAATGCATAGCTGGAGAGCTCTGGAAGATGACCGGTAAGTAGAAATTATCGGCTTTAAATATTCAAAAATAGAACTGAAGCAGTCTCAGAACTGACTTCACAGAAGAATGAAGTCAGATAACAGAAGAATCGGTGAGCCTGAAAACAGACCAACAGGTCTTCCCTGATGCCCAGTGGCTAAGAATCTGCCTTCTCATGCAGGGGGTGTGGCTTCCATCCTTGGTGGGAAACTGAGACCCCACACACTGCAGGGGAACCAAGCCTGCATCGTGAAGTCAGAGAGAAGCCAACTTGCCACAGCAAAGACCAGTGTAGCCAAAAATAAAAAAAGAATATAGATCAATAGAAGTGATCAATTCTGAAGAACAGAAAAAGCATTGAAGAAAATGAACAAAGCTTCCTAAGCCTGGAGTTAAATAGAGATCAAGGAGTCTAACACATCTGTAATTAAAGTTCCAAAAAGCAGTGAGAAAGATACTGGAATGGAAAAATAGATTTGAAGAAATAATAGTTTAAAGTGTACTGAATGTTTCAGAAAACATCAAGTTTACACATCCAACAATCTCAAAAAATTCCAAGTAGGATAACAGAAGAGAAACCCAAACTGCAGAACTCTAGGCATGTCATAGTTAAGTTCCTGAAATCCAAGCATAAATATGAAGTTGAAAAGCAATTAGAGGAAAATGGCATCTTGCGTAAGGCAAATGGCGCTGCAGCCACAGAGGTCTCTTCTGGAACAGAGACCAGATGACACTGGATTCACGTTTTAAACTGAGGCGCTGAAAGCATCTGCCAACCTAGAATCCTATACCCAGGAAGCTAGTCTTCAGCACAGAGCACAGAGACATTGCAGGGCTCAGCTGCCCAGTGCAGTGGCCACGGGCGGAAGCTGCTGAGCACTCATGTAGGACTCGCCTGAATGCAGGTGAAAAATGCAGAGAGAGAGAGAGATATTTCATTAGAATGCTGCTGGTGGTGGTTTACTCACTAAGGCGTGTCCAGCTCTTGTGGCCCCTGGACTGTAGCTCAGCAGGCTCCTCTGTCCATGGGATTCTCCAGGCAAGAGCACTGCAGTGGGTCACCATTCCCCCCGCCAGGGGATCTTCCCAATCCAGGGACTGAGCCCTGGTCTCCTGTGTTGGCATGGGGGTTCTTTACCATGGACCCACCAGGGACTCCTATATATAAAAATAGATGTATACTAAATAGATATACAATATATAGATATAATAATATGTAATATATAAAAATAGGCTTTGAGGCAAAACATATCACCAAGTATAAAGAAAACCACTTCACACTAATAAAGGTCCATCAGCAAGACATAACCATAAACACTGCACAAGCTTTAGGACTAGAGGTTCAAAATAAATGCACCGAAAATGCAGAATTTACTAGGCTTAGTAAACCTGTGTTGTCAGGAATCTATAAAATAACTAGACAGAAAGAATCAGGAAAGAGTCTCAATTATGAATTACGATTTAAATCTATGTTTATAAATTTATCCACTTAAATTATGAACCTAAATTATAGGATCTCAGTGGCTTAATTGACATTGATGGAAACTCTGCCCAAGTCTGCAGATTTTACATTATTTTCAAGCATACATGGAATGCTTATCATGATAATTCATATGCCAGTCCATAAAACGACACTTAATCAACTTCAGAAGATTGAAATATTACAGAATGTGTCTTATGGCAACAATGGAATTGCATTTGAAATCAATAAGAATAAGAGCTCCAGAAAAGTTCCAAATATTTTTATGTTAAATGATGAACTTGAAAAAGCCCCATATGTCAAAGGAGAAATCACAATGCGAAAGAGAAATAATTCAAATTGAATGAAAATAAAAATACTGCATATCACATTTTATGAAATGTAGTTAAAGCAGTGTTCAGAGGGAAATTTATAACTCCAAAATGTTTATTTTAGAAAGAAAGTGATTTAAATCAATGATCTAATTTCCCACTTCAAGAAACTAGAAAAAAAAAAGAGTACATGAAACCCAAAGTAGCTAGAAGGAAGGAAATGATAGAACTGGGAGCAGAAATAAATCAGGAGCAGCCCATAACAGCTGGGAACAGGACAACGCCCAGCGAGGTCTATTGAAAATATTAATAAAGTCACAAACTCCTGCAAAAATAATTCAGCAAAAAAGAGAGAAAGCAAAAACTGATAGTATTAGTCATGAAAGAACGGAGAACATTACAGATCCTGCAGGCATCTGCAGAAGTATATATAATAAGGAAATATTACAAACTGGTTTATGCTCATAAATTTGACAGATCTGAGAGTTTGACATTTGTCTTTTGACATTTGTCAATAAATGAAAATTGAAATGGACAGATTCCTCAGAAAACATACAGCTTATGAAAAATTACACAAAGTGAAAGGAAAAAGCCAAGTAAGTTTATATCTATCCAAGACCTTAAAATTCCTATCAGAGTAATTTCCCACAAGAGAACCCTAGACCCAGAGGGTTTCGCTGGAGAATTCTTTCAAATATAAGGCAGAAAAACCATCAATCCTTCAATAATCTTTTAGGAAATAGAAAAAGGATACTTTTAAACTCATTTATCGAGGGTAGCATAATTGTAATACCCAAACCTGAGAAAAAGAGTCACAGAAAAAAACAAATTATAGACCTGTATCTTCTAAGAACATTGATGCTGAAATCTTTAACAAAATGTTAACACATTGAATCCAACAATACATGTGGAAAATACATCATGACCAAGTGGGCTTTATCCTGTGAATGTAAAGCTAGTTTAATGTTTGAAAGTCGGAGACCCTAGAAATGGAAACTCATTGAAATTGAATAAAAAAAGAAAGTAATAGATTCATTTCAATAGAATCATTAACACAATTTGGTAAAAATTAAAACCCGTTCAAGACAAACCTTCTCAGTCATCTAGCGACTGAAGGAAAGTTCCTCAACCTGATAAAAGTGTGTGTGTCAGTCGCTCAGTTGTGCCCAACCCTTTGCGACCCTTGGACTCTGCCCATGGAATTCTCCAGGCAAGAACACTGGAGAAGCCATTCTCTTCTCCAGGGGATCTTCCTGACTCAGAGATCCAACCCGGGTCTCCTGCACAGCGGACAGACTCTTCACCATCTGAGCCACCAGGGAAGCCGTTCACTGAAACCTTCAGGCTACTGAGACGCTGATGCTTCTCTCTGCAGTCGAGAGCGAGGCGGGGACCCCTCTTGCCATCACTACGTTCAGCTCCGCATGGGGGTCCTGCCCAGTGCAGAAAGATGAGAAGAAGAAATAGAAGTGAGGAGGCAGAACTGTGCTGGCTCAGACAAGCTGATTATTCACACAGAAAATCCTCAGTTATTGACAACAACCTCCACAACAATATCTTATTAGGACAAATCTGTACATTTAACAAAATCTCAGGACGAAGGTCCATATTCAAAAATACAATTGAATTTTTTATAAATTAGCAGCAGCCAGTTGGAAAGTAAAATTTAAAAAAAAATCAATGTGTAAAAGCATCAAAAAAGCATAAAGTACTTAGAAATAAAGTTAACAAAAGACATACAGAGTATGTCACACTGAAATGACAAAACTTTGATGAGAGAAAATAGGGAATACCTCAATAAATGAAGAGGCATGTACCATGTTCATGAAAGGCCGGAAGGCTCAGGACTGGTAAGTTGTCGCTCATCTCCAATTTGATTATGTTTTCAATACAATCCCAGTCTTACACAGCAAGCATTTAGAAAATTGAGTCTGACATTGATTTTGAAGCCTCAGAAAGATAGACCAGCCTCAAGACATCGAGACTTACTGGAAAGTCCAGCAGTCAAGCAGTGTGGTTTTAGCCTCAGAATATAAAATAGACATTAGTAAACAGTGGAGTAAAATGGAGGCTCAAAGCCCACCCTTATATGGCCGATTGGTTTTTAACAAAGACATCTAAAATGTTCAATGGTAAAGGTAAGCTTTTTTAAAAAAGACCAATATTACTGAAATGACTTGATGCCCATATGGGGGAAAAAAACAAACTTGGGACTTCCCTAGTGGTCCAGTGGACAAGAGTCTGCCTGCCAGTGCAGGGGACGTGGGTTTGACCCCTGGTCTGGGAGGATCCCACATGCTGCAGAGTAAGCCCGTGAGCCACGACTAAGGAGCCCATGTGTCTGCAGCCCGTACCCTGTGACAGGAGAAGCCGCTGCAGTGAGAAGCCCAGGCACCGTGACTGTGGAGCAACCCCGCCCGCCGCAGCCAGGAAAGCCTGTGCAGGAGGAGGACCTCGCATGACCTCGCACGAGCATAAGCAACAAATAAATGAGAAAGAAACTCGGCTTCCCTTCCTCATAAGCAGCGACTGAGGTGCCTCACATATGTATAAAGTAAAACTGAAACTACAAAGTGTCTAAAGAAAGCACTGGAGAGCACCTCTCTAACCAGGAGGCTCTTGCCTGGGACACAGAAAGCAGTGTTCAAAGGGAAACTTCTGATTAGACTTCATTAAAGAAAAACCCTTCCTGTTCATTAAAAGTACATTTTAGGAAAGAGAATGAGCAGATCAGGGCTGGGAGAAAGTATTCTCAAGGCTCATAGGTGACGCAGGACTCATACCAAGAATCTAACTCTTATTCTCAACAACAAAAATTAAACACCTTATTTTTAAAAACAGGCAAAGGACTTGGCCAGTCAGCTCACCACGGAAGATGCCCATTGGGCAGATGCGCCATAAAGGGGCTCAGCATCGGAGTTGCCAGGAAGGTGCAGACAGAGGCCACGAGGGTGCAGCGCCACCCGCCTGGGAGCACGGCTACGCCTCAAAGAGCAGCTGCAATTCCTGCTTGGTTCTGGGCGGCTTGCAAAGCAGCAAAACCACTTTGGAACGTGTTTGGCAGTTTCTTATAAAGTTGAGCACATGCCCTTAGACTCCAGTAATGCGATCATGTTTTTATATTAAAAATAAAAACAAACCAACAAAATAACACAGGAAAATATTTGTCCAAAATATTTATATCCTAGGGTTCACAGAACCTTTACTCACAATTGTACAAAACTGGAGACAACTCCAGTGGCCACCAGTGGGTGAAAGTGAAAGTGAAGTCGCTCAGTCATGTCCGACTCTTTGCAACCCCGTGGACTGTGGCCTATCGGGCTCCTCCGTCCATGGGATTTTCCAGGCAAGAGTGCTGGAGTGGATTGCCATTTCCTTCTCCCGGTGTCTTCCCTACCCAGGAATCAAACCTGGGTCTCCCGCATTGCAGGCAGACACTTTACCGTCTGAGCCACCAGGGCAGCCCTCCAGTGGGGGAAGGGACAAGCAAACTCTGGCGTAGTCACCTAGTGGATGCCACCGGCTGCCAGAGGAGTACGCAGTGGCTGAGTCAGCCAGGCGGATGACTCTCACAGACATGACGCTGGAAACAGAAGGCAGGCCTCTCCCCCACAGCATGCTTTATATGACTCCATTTACGTGGCGCTCGGATCCCAGCTACGCTGATCAGCAGTGAGATATGTCTGAACAGTGATTGCTCCTGGGAGGGGGAACAGGAGGCTGCCTTCTGACAAGCTGGGATGCTCTTTAGGGGGATAGGGTGTGGGCTTCACAGGTGATTCAATTTGTCACAGTTATTCAGTTAAGAGTTGTGCATTTCAGCACGTTTAAGTTTATCCCCCCAAAGAAAAATACAAAGATGTAAAAATATAAGGATGATAAGAGTTGACCGGGACCTTGAGATCCCAGTGGAAGATAGTGAAACAAAAATGGCAGGATGTTGGTGATCGTTGAACTGGGTCTTGAGAGTTCAGTGTGCACCATCTGATGTGAGGGTCTGCAGCGGTCCAGGTGGGAGGTGGGGTGCCTCTGGCTGTCCTGGCTCCTCTTCAGTCTTGATCACTACCACAGCTCAGTGGCAGCGTGAAGGCAGGGCTTAAGAACCGTCCTGAGAGATCCCCACCCTGGGATTATAGCCTGCACCTGCTTGTACGGGGAGCTAAGGGAGAAGGCCTCTGTGGGAGGTCCTGACGGGGGACCGTGAGCCCCTGTGGTTTCTGCTCCACCGCCCGCGCTGGGCCAGCCCATGGAGCAGCATCCCCAGTGACCTTCTACGTGGGCCTGGGCATCTGCGCTGTGTGGAAAGGTGGATAGAGGTCCACGCGTGGGGGCTTGCTGGAGCCGGTGGGATTTTAGCAGCTTCCTTCCCACTGCCCTCATGTTCAGTCCATGCAAATGGAAATGAAGCCAGCCTGAAGCTGGCGGGTTCCTGGGCAGCGACACAGGTCTCTGTGCCCAGAGGGCCATGGTGTGACCCGTGGATGTGGCGTCTGGGGAAGCAGCGGCAGGTTTGGACCGAGCAGCAGGGTGGCCGTGTGTGGTCATCATGCATGTGGGCCTAGAGCAAAGCCAGTCGCTCAGAAAGGGGCTATTTGCTCTGTTGTCTCTAAACACTTTTTGAGTGAAATGCAGGTGGTTTGCAATGCTGTGGCAGCCTCAGGCATACAGCAAAGTGGCCCAGTTATACGTGTGTATCCCTTTTTGCATTCTCTTCCATCATCGGTTATTGCCTGCTCTTGAGTAGCTCCGTGTGCTCCACAGCAGGTCCTTCTTGGCCATCTGTGCTCCACTGTCTTTTGATTTCTAAATGCTAGGGGTGCTGACAAAGAGACAGTACTATATAACAGGAAGAATCCCAAGTTCAAAGTTTGGAAAATTGTGTTGGGGTTCCACTCCACTGCTTATTAGCTGGTTGGTGGTTCTTTTCTTTTCTTTTTGTTCTTTTGTACTTACTGATTCCATCTTAGGGGCTTCCCAGGTGGCGCTAGCAGTAAAGAACCTGCCTGCCAATGAAGGAGATGTAAGAGACGTGGGTTTAGTCCTTGGGTTGGGAAGATCCCCTGGAGAAGAGCATGGCAACCTGCTCTAGTATTCGTGCCTGGAGAATCGCATCGACCAAGGAGCCTGGCGGGCTATGGTCCACAGGGCTGCAAAGAGTTGGACACGACTGAAGCAACTTAGCATCATAACTCCAATAGCTAACACTAAGTGGTGTGTTAAGTCAAATCTTTCTGTTCATTGGAGTAATTGTTGCATACATATCTGTTTGGCAACTGAAGAGCTTGCAATGCGTTGTGATAATCGTTTTTGAAAACACTTTATTGGCTAGAAAGTTAAGATGGTAGATCTACCTGGACACCATAGTCCGGTGGGTCTTTGGAGATGCTGTGTCTGCACAAGTCAGGGCTTCGGAGGCGTTCAGACGGTCGACACTCGTTCCTCTGACTTCCTGGGTCTCTGCTCTAGCTGGTCTCCACGTGGCCTGTCCAGTCCACCATCCTCGCCTACGTTCTGTTCTTTCTTAAATGCCGAGTTCAGACTCGCCTGCTTTGTGCAGACCTCACCGGTGATGTGGTGAAAAGCAAATAATAATTCTAGATGGAGTAAAATGGCGGTAACTGTAGAATCAAGTCAACCGGCTTCTCCCCTTTGCTGTCTCTCTGCAGTCTCCCCAGGCCTCCCCGGGCTGTGTACCGCTGTGACTGGAGGACTGGGAGTGTCCCAGCAGGAGAGGAAGGAGAAGGACCTTGACTGTCGACTGGAGACATTCCAAACGGCATTTGTATGATGCCAAAGGCATCAGGAATGCCAGGCTTTGTCAAGAAAGAACACCTTCTCTGAGGTCCTTTATTCCCACTGTCCTGCTGAGGGTGAGGTCCGGGGGGCAGCACTCATGTCCGAGCAGAGCAGGCCCAGGTTGTGAACGGCCGGCTCCTCTGACCCCGTGGGAAGATGGGCGAACAGGGGTGATGGAGACAGCAGACCGGAGGCATCCAGTCCCGACTGGTCCCCACAGAGCTAAGACTCCAGAAGACTACTGTGTGGGGCAAAAGCAAAACCAGGCGTGTCTGCCGCTCCCCCACGTGGAGCCTGGCTCCACAGTCCAGGTGGCTTCTGCCGGAGGCGTGCGGAGCTGTGGGCTGGGCCGCTGGGTGGGCAGAGGCCTGGGCTTGGGACAAAGAGGAGCTGCTTGCTCGGGGGCTCCGTACCTGGGGCTCCGGACGGCCCTGGCCGCAGTGGGGGTCAGCACTGACCAGCCCGGTGCCCAGGCTGGAGCACCCGCAGCTCGGGGTGGTCCGGGGACGGTCCTGCGAGCAGCCTCCTTCAGTCCTTGTCGCCACTGGGTCACCGGGGCAGGAAGAGCACCCCCCGGGAGACGTGGAAACGGCCCAGGCCAGGGTGATGTCTGGGCTGCTTTAATCTGCCGTCCTGCTCCCACCCCATCCCTCCGCCCACCAGTGCCCAGGTGCCCCCCACGCCCAGGATGGGCAGATTCACTGGGAGCAAAGAGCTGGAGCCTGACGTCTCTCTGTGTCCAGCCTGACTTCTTGGGATTCAGTCCGCATGTGGGGTGCCTGTGACTTGCCTTCTCTTTGTTACGAGATGTCACCCTGTGCTGTATTGAGAGAGAGTGTGCAGCACCCACCAGGAGACTGTCTTGTCGCCCCCATGCCCCCCTGGGTGGCCGTGTTTCCTCATGTTTGGTTGGCCCGCCCCAGAAACTCCCATAATGGCACATGGGTAAACGCCCAGAGATGCAGCAGCTGACGGAGGCGCCGTGCAGTGGGGCAGGCCCCCTGTGACTGGGCGGCCCAAGCATCACCCCGGTGTGGGCCGCTGTCACACCTCCCGGGGGCGGATCTCACCAAGGGCCGGGCCCCTGGCTCTCTCAGCAGCACAGCCAGGACACCGCGCCTGGCCTCTGTTTCCCTCACACTCTGTCTACTGTCTGATGAAGGGACAGCAATTTGTGTTTCATGGTGCTGACCTGCCATGTGTTTCTCCTCATTTTCACAAAGTCACTGACTTAATGAACATTTCCAAGTGCCTTGTTTGCAAAATATGTCTCTGAAACAAAAACAAACTCACAGACATAGAGAAGAGACTGGTGGTGGCCAAGGTGGGGCGGGGGGCAGCTGTGGGGGAGGGGAGGACAGGGAGTTTAAGATTAGCAGATGCAGATTATGTAAGGGACGGATAAACAGGGACCTCCTGCACAGCACAGGGAGCTGACGTTGATGTCTTGGGATAAACCGTAATGGAAAAGAATGCATATATATGTATAACTGAGCCGCTTGGCAGTGCATCGGAGATTAAGCATACCATTGTAAATCAACTGTATGTCAATAAAATTTAAAACTAAAAACTAAAACTAGTAAAATTTAAAACTGTATGTCAACAAAATTTAAAATTTAAAAATTTAAAACCAGGTAAAACAAGTCAGAAAAAAACCCCAAATCTAGCTCTGAAACAAACTGAGCTCACAGCAACGGATAATCTCTGAAAGGGAGAGACTGCCTCGGTGAACTAGCCTGCATGTCCATCGGCTGGAAGAGCCTCAGGGCTTCATCATGCTCACCCTTCTTGCTGGAAAGTGGACCATCACATCCAGAGATGAGTGCATTCTCGTCTGGGAGGCGGCAGCCGTTTCTGAGAGGCGTTTCTGTAATTAAGGAATCAAGCAAGCCTGAGTGGGGCTCTTTCAGAGGTTCCAGGTACAATTAGAAGACACCTAATCGCTCGTCACTCTCCCTTGATTAAAGCCATTGTCACTGTGCCCTTGCTTGCCCGGGTGAGGAACAGGTGCCGGGCCCAGATGCAGCCGCCTGCTCCCTGCTGAGGCTGCTCCCCGAGCCCACGCTCACCACCAAGCGGCAGGAAGCAGCTGCCAGCCAGTGTCTGCACCCTGGCGGCCTCCGTCCCGGGACCTGCTAGAAAACCGTGCCCACATCCCGTGTCGCTCACCCAGCCCTGCAGATCTGCGCTCGTGCCAAGCCGGTTGAAACCCACCAAGTTGCCCCTTTTAAGTTACAGCCCTTCAGAAAAGGAGGTAAAATAAATCTGAAATGGGTTCACTGGGACCGAAATGGTCCTTTTAAAAATGAATTTGCAGCTGTGCCCAGCTGACGATGGATTTATCGCATCACCCTGGGATCGGTAAACACTGTGCCCTGGGCAGAGCCCGACAAGCCCTTGCCTGCCGCGCACTCATGGCAGAGCTTCTATCAAAGCCCCATAAACTTCATCACCGACCACAAATGAGGCTCTGTGTTTTACACGTGGCCTCTGTCCTTGTTTTTCCACCTGTTAAAATGAAAGATTCTTGGAATATCATAATATGTAAAATTTGTTTATGATGCAAATAGAGAGATGCCTTTTCATCTCTCCCCGGCTTTGATGTCGTGATACGCAGTTTCTACCGCCCCGCCTCCCAGCCTCACCCTGGAGATGCTATCTCCTCCTCAAACCTGTGCGTCCAGTACAGGACGTGGGAACCAGTTACGAGCTGGTACTGCTTTCAGGACTTTTTATGAGGAATTTGTCCACTTCTGAATTAACAGAAAGATGAGAGGAGTTTGTTGATATGCTTTTCTTGAAGGTTTAGAATTACATCTCGAGTCAAGTAAGGGAGGCTGGTTAAAGTGGGGGAATAAAAGAACTCAGAGTTTATTTACGCCTCAGACTTGAGGTGAGTCAAGCCCTCGGTAATCCGGCAATAAATACCTGCTTCAGTAGCCCTCCCCTGCAAGTCGGCATCTCTGCACAAAGAGACGTGAGCTGCTTTCTCTCCAGTTTGGATGAGACAGATATTTCTCATGTTAATAAATATTTGATTAAGAAGCCCAGTTTTTCTAGAAGGAGACTCATAAACTTAGAAAAATGAACTTGTGCTTGCTGGGGGAAAAGGATAGTTAGGGACTTTGGAAAGGTCATGTACACGTTGCTATCTTTAAAATATGTCACAAACAAGGACCTATGGGCAGCACGGGGAACTCTGCTCAGTGTTATGAGGCAGCCAGGATGGGAGGGGGCTTTGGGGGAGAACGGATACATATATTTGTATGGCTGAGTCCCTTCTCTGTTCACCTGAAACCACCAGAACATTGTTACTCAGCTACACCCCAGTACAGAGTAAAAAGTTTAAACTTAAAAAAAAAGAAGCCCGGTTTTTCTCTCTACCACAGTCTTGGGCTTTAACTTTGGTTAGAATCTCCCCAGGTTTAAAAAATGTGGATGCCTGGACCCCAGCCCAGTTCACCTAAGTGGAAAAAAAATAATCTCTCAGGCCTGGGCGTGGCCTTTTATAAGGATCCCAGGTCACCCTTAATGTACGACCAGGACAGATCAACTGAGTTACACAAGGTTTTAATATGATTTTATTCATTTAAAAATATGCTCATTATTCAAATACTTCTGAGCATGTAAGCACAAAGAGACCTAAGTTTCCCAAGCTAGAAGAGTTGGAAACAGTAGTTGATACATTTGTTTTTGTATGCTGGACAGTCTTGGAATAAGCAACTGAAAGTCGCATGAATCAAGCTGCATGCATAAGCTGACGTTAACTGCTTCGGTCTTTGTTGAAATGGCTGGTAACCCGTATGACCAAAACCAGGATTTTTTAAGAGACAATATTGCAAGACAGAATTCTGAGAACTGGAAAGACCCCTAACGTTCAATCTCCCAGGAAATCTGCCCTCAAACTTTCTTCTCATTCATTTTAAAACCTAGAAATAATACGCTCTTTAAATGATTGTTTTTGCAGAATTATGATAACCAGGAAGTTCATGTAACTAGTTAAAGCCTCAGTTATTGAAAATAATGATGATACTGGAACGTCTAAACTGGCATCTCATGGGTATTGGTGCCAGGAGAGATGTAAGCCTCTCCCTGAAACTTGCTGTATTTGAGGGACCACAGACTTTCCCTCAGGGCTTCCCAGGTGATGGTGCTAATGGTAAAGAACCTATCCGCCAATGCAAGAGATGAAAGAGGTGTGGGTTCAGTCCCTGGTTGGGAAGATCCCCTGGAGGAGGGCATGGCAACCCACTCCAGTATCCTTGCCTGGAGAATTCCATGGACAGAGGAGCCTGGTGGTCTGCAGTCAGTGGGGTTGAAAAGAGTCGGACACGACTGAGCGATGAAGAACACAGATTTTCCCTCCAGACTGATGCCTTCTGCACACGCTGCATCAGACACAAGCGGAGTCCTTTAGGTCATTTCCCAACGATGCAGTTACATGGTTGGGTATAATTTCGGGGCCGTGTATATCTCATTTTGTAAAAGCCGGTCTTCTGCATATATATGTCCTTCCTTTTTTTTTTACTGACCAGAATGTTTAATTAATTAGAGCACCCCAATTTGCCACCCTCCTGCATAATGAGAGTTTACTGCACAGCTATTTTTGGCCGCCTGGGAGCGTGGAGAGCTGTCGGCAGTGCTGAGTGCCTGGGTCTGCTGATTGTAGGCGTGAGCAGCGCACAATACCCCATCAGTGGTGATGGCGGCAGAGACGCTAATTGGCCCACTTGAAGGCTCGGGCTCCCCAGTGAGGGCTGTTGTTCACGGCTCAAGTTCCATTAATCAGCGGTCGCTCGTCGAGCCCCTGCTGCGTGCCTTGCCTGCAGTTGGAGACGAGGGGTGCGAGGCATGAAGCAGGGCCCACGCGGCCCGAGCAGCTTTTGATTCAGCCGGGAGGCAAGGCTCTCCCAGTTAAAAAAAAAACAACCTTTACGCTTACGAAAATGATCACAGTGTATGCTCATGAAAGGACGTGCTCTCTTGCCTAGGGTGGGCGAGATGGATAAAAGAAGACATGACTGCGTGCCCTGGACGGGGGAGACGCCGTGCTGAGCCGATCAGAGTGGCTGCTGACCCGGCCGGGGAGACAGGCCATCGGGGCGGTGCCCGGAAGGTCTCTTGGGGAGAAGGGGCTGGACCTGCTCTCGGGCTCCCGAGAAGGAAGATGTGGGGCTTTGGGCTCCTGTCCTCTTGTGGTTTGTGTTTTCTGTTTGCCCCGAGACTCTGCTCCAGGAATGCAGGATCGCTGAGTTAGGAAACGGGTCTTTCAGCCTGGGGAGATATGGACCCCAAAGTCAGACACCAGAGTCCAGGTCTCAGGCACAGCCCGAGGGAACCAGCTGCTCCAGCTGGGCGAGCTGACCGCATCGTGGAAGACCGACCGCCAGGCAGGCCCTGCCACATTTCATGCGCTCCAGTTCATGCTTTTGTCCATTTACAGGTCCCACTAAAGTGGAAATCATGCCCTCTGTTCAGTTTATGCCGTCAGCACCTGAGATCTGTTTGACTGTCCCTGGGTGGGCCTGCAATGCTGGACACCCGAATTTGATCCCTGGGTTGGGAAGATCCCCTAAAGGAGGAAATGACAACTGACCCCAGTGTTCTTGCCTGGAGAATCCCACAGATGGAGGAGCCTGGCAGGCTACAGTCCACAGGGCTGCAATCAGACACAACTGAGCAGCTAATACAGCCACTTTCACTTTGGGGCAGACAGTGTGCTATGAGTATACGTGGACGAGGTGTCAGGGCCGGGCACCATGGGGGGTACTTGGGCACCCAGGGCTCCTCCCCCAGGCTTGTACCTGACTGCCATCATTACTCAGAAGCTTCACGAAGCCTGAGGCCTGGCCAGGACCCAGGAGGGCGGAGGAGGTGGCGGGTGCCTTGCTTAGACAGCTCCCATGTGCTGTGGGGTCCCTTATTGGCCTCTGTGAGGCCAGCTGTCTCGAGAGGTGCATCTGTGCGGCGTGTGTGGGCCCCGAGCTGTCCACGCTTGCATGGTCTGTGCGGCGTGTCTGGGGGCCCCGGGCCGTCCACGCTTGCATGGTCTGTGTGGCGTGTGTGGGCCCCGGGCCATCCACGCTTGCATGGTCTGTGTGGCGTGTCTGGGGGCCCCGGGCCGTCCACGCTTGCATGGTCTGTGTGGCGTGTGTGGGCCCCGGGCCGTCCACGCTTGCATGGTCTGTGTGGCGTGCATGGGCCCCGGGCCGTCCACGCTTGCATGGTCTGTGTGGCGTGTCTGGGCCCCGGGCCGTCCACGCTTGCATGGTCTGTGTGGCGTGTGTGGGCCCCGGGCCGTCCACGCTTGCATGGTCTGTGCGGCGTGTCTGGGCCCCGGGCCATCTACGCTTGCATGGTCTGTGCAGTGTGTCTGGGTCCCGGGCCGTCCACGCTTGCAGGGTCTGTGTGGTGTGTGTGGGCCCCGGGCCGTCCACGCTTGCAGGGTCTGTGTGGTGTGTCTGGGCCCCGGGCCGTCCACGCTTGCGTGGTCTGTGTGGCGTGTCTGGGCCCCGGGCCGTCCACGCTTGCAGGGTCTGTGTGGCTGTGTTACGTGCCTGTCAATGTTTTGTGGGGAGAAGGGGCCTGGGGCGAGCCTGGGGAAGGGGCTGGGACCCCAGCCCACACACTGCATTCCAATGGTATTGCCTCTCGTGACATATTCTGGGTGTGACTTTGCAGCAAAGGGGTAAGAGCTGAACTCAACCTAATGGCAGGTTTTAAAAAGATCACAAGAAAGGTGACATGAGGCCAAAACCATTTGAAATAACACTGGATAGTCCACTTGGGAATGTCCACGGGAGGAAGCGATTCTGCCAAAGAGGGCCTCGCCGGCTCCAGGAAGGCCTCTCGTTTTTAAATTCAGCATCACGGCACAACACGTCACTGCTTCTTCTGTTTCATCCTCACTTATTTCTGCCACTCAGGCTCGGTTCACATACTTTTGATTTGATTTACAAATTGGCCGTTGGATTTTAGAGGCATTATGGAACCCATGCTGCTGCCAAAACCCCCATCATAACCTCCTCTGTCAGGCTTTCTGGTGTCAGCTCAGCCGTCCCCTGTCATCTTATACCCCTGCTGGGAGAGCACCCGAGCTTTCACCAGTCCTGCATTGCAGCAGGAGAGACTCGAGTCAGACCCGCACAGCACAGGCAGCCCTTCTGCTTCCCGTATACTGTGACCCTGAGAACCCGTCAAGGTGCAGGGCGGTCCGGAGAGAAATGGCCCTGCTCTCTAAACGGGCAGTTCAGAATTTTACATGTGATTCTGTCTGTCTTATTTAGTCCATTTAGGCAAGCTACTGAGTGTCATGTGGAGAAACGTCACATAAACACAGGAAAGACTTAGCCAGCATCGCATCAAAAGTAAAAAGCGTAGCCTGAACTAGATACTGCTTGTGACATGATATAAGGGAACAAGAAGTGCTAGAAACGGATGCATCCTCTCAGGTCCCACGGGGGCAGCTGGGCCTCCATAACGCAAGATACGCAGTCTGTTCACTTATACTAGACTTTGCATCTGTAAGCATCTTTTGACTTATTTCCTGGCTTTGGGGAGAGAGGGGCTCCAATGGAGAATGTCATCTCACCTGAGAGATCGAAGTCTTCATACTTTGACACCTTTTGCTACAGTTTGCAAAGAGACATTCAGAAAGGTTATACTCAGACTCCCAGCATGTGACACCGTTTCCCCGAACACATGGCAAACGTAGGTTTAATCTTTGCTGGCTTGAAAGGGAAAATGCAGCCTTGTCGTCTTTATCTCTGAATTAACCTGTCTCATACCATTATATTGGGTATTATATTGGAGCATCTAGTCCCATCAATTCATGGCAAATAGAAGGGGAAAAAGTGGAAGCAGGGACAGATTTTATTTTCTTGGGTGGATGGTGGCTGCAGCCATGAAATTAAAAGATGCTTGCTCCTTGGAAGGAGAGTTATGACAAACCATTGTTGTTGTTCACTTGCTCAGTCATGTCCAACTCTTTGCAGCCCCATGGACTGCAGCATGCCAGGCTTCTCTGTCCTTCATTATATCCCGGAGCTTGCTCAAACTCATGTCCATGACAAACTTAGCATATTAAAAAGCAGAGATATCACTTTGCCAACAAAGGTCCATATGGTCAAAGCTATGGTTTTTCTGCTAGTCATGCACAGATGTGAGAGTTGGGCCATAAAGAAGGCTGAGTGCCAAAGAATTGATGCTGGAGAAGACTCTTGAGTCCCCTGGACTGCAAGGAGATACAACCAGTCCATCCTAAAGGAGATCAGCCCTGAATATTTATTGGAAGGACTGATGCTGATACTGAAGCTCCAATACTTTGGCCACCTGGTGTGAAGAGCCAACTCACTGGAGAAGACCCTGATGCTGGGAAAGCTTGAGGGCAGGAGGATAAGGAGAGACAGAGGATGAGATGACTGGATGGCATCACCAACTCAGTGGACATGAGTTTGAGCAAACTCTGGGATGTAGTGAAGGACAGAGAAACCTTGTGAGTTGCAGTCTATGGGGTTGCAAAGAATCAGATAGGACTTAGTGACTGAACAACATATCTCTTTTTGTTAAGTATTTCTTTGTGCCAGTTGCCACTTTGACCATAGTTTTCTTAATTTTCCTATTGATTGTAGTTGCAGATATTTTAAAATATTGATAAGTTTTCTATTCATTGAATTTGTGATGTCTCATTTTGCAGAAGTTGTCAGTTGTCTTGTAATAGCATCTACCAAGGTTTTCCCTTACTTTGTCTTATCTTGTCTCTCTGCTAATATGAGTTACCTTTACCTCAGGGTCAAAAACAGGTTTAAAGAATATGGCTTTTAGTTTATTTTTAATTAATTAATTAAAATCAATTTTAGTTTTATTAATTAAAATAAACTATAATTTATAGTTATATAAATTATAGCTATATAATTTAAAGTTATATAAATTATAGCTATATGATTTAAATTATAATTAATAATAATTGATTAATTATATCAATTATTTTAGCTTGTTCTTTCTGGTTTATTTTTCTTTTAGTTTATCTATGGGTTTCCCTGGTAGCTCAGCTGGTAACGAATCCGCCTGCAATACAGGATACCCTGGTTTGATTCCTGGGTCGGGAAGATCCACTGGAAAAGGGATGGGCTACTGACTCCAGTATTCTTGGGCTTCCCCGGTGGCTCAGCTGGGAAAGAATCCACCAGCAATTCAGGAGACCTGGGTTCAGTCTCTGGGTTGAGAAGATCCCCTGGAGAAGGGAACGACCACCCACCACAGTATTCCAGCCTGGAGAATTCCATGGACGGTGTAGTCAGTCCATGGGGTTCCAAAGAGTGGGACACGACTGAGTGACTTTCACTTTTACGTTTCTTCAGTGTCTTATAGTTTATTTTATTTTTATGCATAATTTAATTTACTTCTTTCCAAATAGTTCATGAGCTTTCTCTGGATCATCTTTAAACCCCCTCCTCCCCTTGGTGATTTTGGACGCCATCCCACCAGGGCCTAAGTCTTTTTCCCACGGGGACTGCACTGCCCAGAGCATGCCCTTCAGGCCATGGTTATGAGAGGCTTTAAGGGAGGTGGTGTTTGCAAAAACATGCTCGCTCATCTGGTTTTTGGAAGCTTGGGTTAGCCGACGCTCACCAGACTCCCCCGCTGTGGGCATTCTGGGGGCCTGGCATGTGCTCAGCGCCGCGGAGGACGGTGCCACCGAGAGCGCCCTGGCCCTCCCGGGCCGGGCTCAGCTCTCAGGGCGCTCGTGCGCGAGCTGTGCCACCCGCCTCCTGCGAGGTCTGTGCCGCTGTTTCCCCGAGTGACAGGCCGGAAACCGCGCCCACGTGGCGCCTCCGAGGCCTCGGGGCTCCTGCAGACTGCGCGTGTTCTCCCCGCGGGCCCCGCTCTTGCGTTGTCTCACTGCGTTCTTTTAAGCTCTGGTCGTGGAAGGTTCACCTTGAAATTCTCAGTTGCATTAATTCTTTTTGCCAGATTATGCTTTCCTATAGATGTTACGCTCATTTCTCTCATTATACAAACAGCAATCAAGCAAACAAATAAAACTTTAATATTGTGAGTAGACTTGCAAGACGCTCACAAGTTAATCTGAACGTCGACAGTGTTACAGTCCTCAGTCTAGCGAATGTGACTGGAATGCTGCATCTGTCCACTTCTGTAAGTCTTCGGTCTCTCAATTAGGCTTTCAAATTTTCATATGGATCTGGCACATTTCCTAAGATGTGCATTTCTAGATATTTCTGATTTTGTTGTACTTTTTTTGTTAAGTTCGACCTTTCTTTTCCATTTTATTTTTTCAGAGCAGAGAAAAGGAAGAAGCAACAAGGGGTCATAAAATGCAAATTATAAATATAATGAGAGAAGTGAAATATCAGCTATAACAAGAAATACAAGTGGGTTAAAATTCGGAATGAAAAGTCAAGGCGTTTTCTCCTGGTTCAGAAAGGAAAACCATATGCTCAATGAGAAACAGACCTAAACAAAAAGTTGGAAGGGGTTAGGCCAAACACATCAAGAAAACAGACAGAGGAAAGGCATGGCATTAATACTGAATCATCACTAAAAGCAAAAATCGCTGTGCGATGCTGAAGTTTGTCCCATATTTATAAGTGTGAAATAAACTACACTGTTTTAGTAATCATTCATCTTTAATGCCCAATAAAATAGTGAAGGATATGTAATAAATACGATTATAAGTAGAAAGAGTAGAAATTTTTTCTTATGTTATTTGTAACAAGCTTTCCTGTTTTACTTTTTGTGGTTAGTTCTGCCATCTCCATGTAATTAAGTTATATGCATAGTGTGAAGTAATAATCAAGGCTCTTAAAAATATATCTGAATGTCCTGAACTCTTTTATTAGGAAGAATAACTTCTCACTCTTTAGCAGAACATTTGTATTATGCAAAGTGACTGTAAATTTTGAGTCTGTTTCCAGCTGTCATTTCGGTGTGATCATTAATTTGTTTATCGTTCCATCAATACCTACCATAACTTTAAAAGATCTTATATTTAGTAGAGCATGTCTCCTGTCTCCAAAGTGTCTTGGCTGGTCTTTGCTCTTTGAATTTTCATGAAATTTTAGGATCTGCTTGCCAAGTTTCTAAATAAAAAATAGTCTCTTGGGTTTTGGTTAGGATTACATTTACTATACAAATCAGTTTTGGTGAATGAGTATGTTGGCCATACATAGTCTTCCAGTGCACGAATACTCTATATGCGTCCACGTAGCATCCTCTCACTTACAATGATATTCTATATTTTTCTGCAGAGAGGACTTGCGCATCTCCTGTGAGATTCACTCACAGTTTACAGATACTGTTTGATGCCACTGTAGACGGTGTCTGTGTATACTTCCCTAGCGTAGAGCCTGAGGAAGAACACAAGCGCGAGCAGCTTAGTTAGAAGGCAGGTCCAGGAGCCGGGGCACAGGAGCGGGCCAGGGGAGAGACGAGAGCCATCAGAGTGGGTGTTACTGGATGGCTGGGACCCAGTCTTACCGAAGACGGAGGGGAGAGGGCCTGGGCTGTGCCCACCAGAGAACAGGGTGGGGCATTTGCCAGCAGCCCTGGCCCTCCGGTGGCGCAGGTTGCCCTGGGGTGCAGCTGCTAGGCCTCTGAGCGTCTTTGTGCACAGGCGGCATGCCCTGTGAGCTTAGAGCCAGCAGCACCGGCCTGGCGTGGGGCCCAGGCGTGCGTGGAGCTGTCCACCGCAGCTGTGCTGAGACCAGGCCAGCCCGGAGCCGCACCCCAGCACACCGCAGAATCTCCTGCATTACTATTTTAAAAAAATGTTCCGTTGGCTCTTGGTGGAAAGTTGCATCATCTGAATAACGGCAGTTTTATTTCTTGTGTACCAATTCTTATGCCTTTTATTTCTTTTTATTGAAGTACCTGTGCTTTCCAGGGCAGCGTGGAGCAGAAGTGGTGTGCACAGGAGCACCCCTACCTCATAGAGAAACTTTAAAATGTCACAGTTAAGCTGGGAGGTTTGGTGTAGATTTCTTGAAGCTACATTTCATTCAGAAAATGAAGATCATGGCATCCAGTCCCATCACTTCATGGGAAATAGATGGGGAAACAGTGTCAGATTTTATTTTGGGGGGCTCCAAAATCACTGCAGATGGTGGCTGCAGCCATGAAATTAAAAGATGCTTACTCCTTGGAAGAAAACTTATGACCAACCTAGATAGCATATTCAAAAGCAGAGACATTACTTTGCCGACTAAGGTCCGTCTAGTCAAGGCTATGGTTTTTCCCGTGGTCATGTATGGATGTGAGAGTTGGACTGTGAAGAAGGCTGAGTGCTGAAGAATTGATGCATTTGATCTGTGGTGTTGGAGAAGACTCTTGAGAGTCCCTTGGACTGCAAGGAGATCCAACCAGTCCATCCTAAAGGAGATCAGCCCTGTGATTTCTTTGGAAGGAATGATGCTTAAGCTGAAACTCCAGTACTCTGGCCACCTCATGCGAAGAGTTGACTCATTGGAAAAGACTCTGATGCTGGGAGGGGTTGCGGGCAGGAGGAGAAGGGGACGACAGAGGATGAGATGGCTGGATGGCATCACTGAGTTGATGGATGTGAGTCTGAGTGAACTCTGGGAGTCAGTGATGGACAGGGAGGCCTGGCGTGCTGTGATTCATGGGGTCGCAGAGTTGGACACGGCTGAGCGACTGAACTGAACTGCACTGAGCTGAGCCTTTCATCAGGGTGAAAACATTCTTTTTTGCTCATAGTTTCCTAGAAGCTTCGATTACAAGTGGATACGGAACTTGACCATTTTTAATTCTGTAGAGATGCCTTTTCTTGTTTCCTATATTTTGTGGTGAATTACCTGGGAACACGTTGGGAGTCAGTTATTACTGAAAGGTCTTTATGAGAAATGGCATGGATGGAGAAATCAGATATTCTGTTTATCCATCCACTATACTAATGACATGAGTTTGAGCAGCTCCAGGAGCTGGTGATGGACAGGGAAGCTGGCGTGCTACAGTCCATGGGGTCGCAAAGAGTTGGACACAACTGAGCAACTAAACTGAACTGAATACTTAAGAGTGGTAAGAACAATTGTTTTAAGGCAGAGGTTCTTAATTTTACTGGTATTTTTCTTATTGATTAATGATGGATTTCCCATAGACCTCTGGTGAAGCCACTGGGACCCTTCACAGAATACAATTTCTTGGTGCATAAAATAAAATGTACAGGATTTCAAGAGAAACAAATTATGTTGTAGTCTGTTGTTTCAAAAGAAACCAGATATGTTGTAAAAATATGAAACTAATTGGCGATATAGTAATATATGTACTTTTAGAGCACCGTATCAAATCACAAGACCTAGTGACAGATTTTGTAATCACTATCACTCTAGAGTAGTTCTGAGCCTCAACAGTATTTGAGAAATCTCCGACAACGGTCACGGGATGTGAATTTCTCTATGGTTTCACTGGTAGTTGGTTTGATTGCCTAAGAGGCTAGTCAAACTGAAGCTGTAATTTCCGCCTAAGTGTGCGTGCCCTTGAATCTTCTCTGTGAACCCCGTGGGGCTTGTTAGTCCCTGATGGAGAATCTCTCCCTAGGGTGCTGATCCTGCTTGGGCGGGGCCTGGCCGGGGGGCCTGTGCAGGGGTGCGTCCTCCTGGAAGGCCTCACGCCCACTCCCCTGCCGCTCTCCTCTCTCAGATGTGTCCTTGCGCCTCCGCACGGCGGGTGCATTTTGCCCGTGTAGACTGACTTCCTTATCTGCTGCCGTCTCCCTGCTGGACTCTCAGCCTCTCGAGGCTGTTCCATTCCTCAGCCGGCCTGCATGGGAGGTGGTCGTAAATGTGTGTTGAAAGAGTACAGATAGCTCCTTTCTGCATGCATTTTAGCCGCTGAAGCTATTGCAGGAGGAAACCCAGTAAACAGCACTGGGAGGTGGTTGCCCACCGTGGCGTCTGCACCCCTAGTCTGGACGAGCCAGAACAGGCACTTCTCTGTGTCAGGGCCTGGAGGAGCTGGGCGCACTGCATCTTGTCTGCCACCACAGTGCCTTCACCCTGTCCCGGGAACTGTGGCTGCTGCTGCCCGTCCACTTTACTGGCTTGAGAACTTAGCTCCAGAATGTGGCCCCATCGGGGCCCGCGCGGGGCTTGAGCATGTGCCCGATGTGGCAGGGCCACCCCTTCAGTCTTCCTTGTGCTTCCATCTAATCGCAGGGCTCACCGGAAAAAACTGTATTACTGCGTTGTGTTTAAAAGCAGCATCTTAGGGAACGTGTGTTTCCTGTGTCTTACTGGGGTGGAGAGCAGGGGAACAGACAGGTGGGTCCAGCCTGACCGGGCCAGATGCTCCCTGGGGTGGTCTGTGCCCAGCCTGGTGACGGCAGTTGGGCATGTGGCTGCCCGGCCCACACTCGGGGAGGCGGGGCAGCCCCTCCCTCTGGCTGCACGGAGCCCAGCCCTTTGTCTTTCAGGAGCATGAGCTCGAGGTGGGCTGGGCAGGTGCCCCCTGGGATGGAAGCTGTTCCTCGTGCGGGCCAATCAGTCAAACACACCCCAGGTTTTTAGGGAAGGTGGGGCAGGTTCCAGTAAGCTGCTTGCTGCCCCAACAGCTGGCTGACGTTCGTGTCTGGCTGTGAGCTCGTTCTCGGCAACCCCTGCCCGTTTTAAGTTCTGCTGTGTGGCAGCTTTTAGAAAGACTTTTTGGGCAGAGGCTTTCCATGAGGGTTCTCAGCACCTCCGCACCCCTGCCTTCCAGCCTCCAGGGTGTAAACCAGCTCCCCACTAATGCCCCAGAGCGACTTTTCTTGGGCTGGACCTCAGTGTGGAGCTGGTTCGGGGCGGGGATAGCAACATAGTCAGCGGTCCTTAGAGAATTTAATTCTGCACAGAGAATAAGAGAATAGGATACAGCTCTTTCTTCTTTTCTTTCTTCTTTTTGGGTAATTTCTTTATAATATAATCACACATTCCTTGGTGCTGTCTTAATAATGAGATACTGTAGCTTTCAAGCACGGTGTAGCTTTGGCACAGTTAATACCGTGCGTGATCAGAGATGGTCTTTACCACAGGAGCTGCTTCCCACATCTCCCATGGGAAGGAGAAAGAGCGATTTTTGCCCCACGTTTTAGTGTTTCGTTCCACTGCCGAGAACTTTGAGCTGGGAGTGAGGCCCGTGCCCAGACCTCTGTGGTCCTTTTGAATTCCGCAGCTGGCTGTTCCGTCGGAGCTCGTCTCTCATCCATCTTTTCATTTGGCCCAAACAAAACGAGACTCGTCTCTGGTCTCTGAGCGCGTGCTCGTCTTCCTGGCTCAGATGGACACCTTTGTGGCGAGTTACAAAGCCATCTCGAGTCTGTGAATGTCCAGCACATTTTGGCACCTGGCAAACGCTGCTTGACGTCGTCATCATCTACACCTGCTGTCTCGGGGGTGCAAGCTGCCGAGAAAGGACACGTTTGTCTGAACTAATCGGAGGGGAAGGGGGAAAGGCAGCTGGTCTCAGCCTGCAGCCCTGAATGCGCTACACTTGGCCGCAGCCATCCCCACCCACCCCCCACCCCCAGGAGTGCGCAGGCCTGAGCCTCTGATATCAGCTGGCCCAGGGCAGGTAGCGAGCATGAGGAGGCATGCTCGTGGTCACCAGGCTGTTCACTGACACAGCACATTTAACACAATTCTATGGCAGTGACATCGACCTCTGCTGAGGCACTGGGGTTAATTGAAGGGGGGGACATTGGTTTTCTTCTACAGCTTTCAACATCACCTAGATGTTTTCCTGAGAATTTGATGGGAAAAGAGCCATGCCCCAGCTCCTTGAAGTGGGAGCCGAGGCCCAGCCAGCCTCAAGGGTTTGGTCTGGGGAGGAGGCCAGAATCGTGGTGCCGGCCATCCCGTGGACTGGGTTCTTTGCTCAGCTCCCTTCTAGAAAGCTTGGCGTTTGCAGATGACAGTGAGAACCAGATATGTACCCTAACTTCTGGGAAGGATCACTCACATGACTCAAGGAAGGCCGTCATCCACCTTTATGCAAAACAGAGCCAGTGGGGAGGTCAGGATCAGCAGACACACAGCCCTTCATAAGGAATGGGTCACCAGCAGGACCTGCATGTGGCATGGAGACGCTCCTCCGCGCATGTACACCTGGATCCTCGAGCTGCAACCCGAAGTTGAGACAACGCTGTAGCTCAAGTAGGCTCCAATTAAACAAAGACAGAGCCAACATTAGGGATGACTCCGATAAAGTTAGAAGATTGAAAAATATTAGGGGTAAGAAAGAACTCATAAATCACCCAGTGCAGCCGTCCCGGAGACCTGGGGTTCAGGTGGGCAGGAGCACGCGCGGCTCCCCGTGCACAGGACAGCCAGGCCCCTGCTCCCCGAGCCAGGCGTGTTGGAAGCCGTGCTGGGCTGGCTGCTGGGGCAGGGAGGGACATCGTGTAAGGAGCCCTGGAGCCCCACGCTGACCCTGTGGTTGGGGCCAGGAGACCCCAGGGCTGAGCACCCGAGGCAGAGCTGGGGGGTCTTTCCTGTTAGGAGGGGGCGGGCACCACGTGACCAGTGACGAGGGGTGAGATGCACACAGGCAGGCAGCAGGCCGGGGCCCAGTCCCGCACCCCAGCCGGGGGCTGCTCCCATCACACAGCCGGGCTCCTCTCTCCAGGCTGCGCTGCTCGAGGCAGGACAGGAGCCTGCACCCCACCAAAGGACACGGACCCCCTAGGAACAAACTCCACTGACTGGTTGGGTCAGAGAGACCCAGAGAGGTCAGCGTGTGTCCTGACTCTCTCTCACGTGCGGTTCAGATACGCAGTTCAGCCTCCCCACTCTCGTTCGTCCATATCTACAAAGTAGGAATAATTACATCATCTTCTAGTAGGTGATGCTGGGCAGTCCACAGACAGTGCTCGTCGTATCACCTGGCCTTTTATTCACAGCAAACTTCAGCTGGGGTGGAGTAGGGGGAGACCAGCGCGTGGGCAGGAAGGCCGCCCGAGGACGGGAGCCACAGTGACTGGACCACGCCCCACGGGTCCCAGGCCCCCTGGGCATGCGGTCAGCTCTGGGCCGTCCTGAGCCTGCTCAGCGTTTCATGCTCTGGGAGTGGTGTGCCAGGCAGTTCTGTAGCATCTAACGCTGAATGCCAGATGACACGTCAGCACAGGGACAAGCAGGGGTGACCCTGGGTGGGGCAGCTTGGCAAGCCCGGGTCTTTCCTCCTCTGCCCTACAGGCTCTTGAAGAGAGAGGCCGGGGGCTCCTGGAGGCGACTGTGAGTGGGCAGGGGGCTGCAGGAGCCTGAGGCAGAGTTGGGCGCCCGTCCAGGAGCTGGCAGCCCGCGCTCAGCATAGGCTCCTATGAGCCCAGGGTGTGGCCGCCAGCACTGCCAGCCTTCCCAGGACGGCTGAGTCCATCCTGCGGTTTCACCTGTAGGTCTAGTGTTTGGTGCTGGAGGGCACTTGCTAAAGCACGGTGCTGCCCGTGGCGACAGCAGGCAGAGTTGTTTTCAGCTGATACGTTTTCCGCTGACCCCCATCGCCCAGCGCGGGTGGACTCAGAGCCTGCCCCTCGGTCAGCAGGGGCTCCAGGTGGCCTGGGCCCTCTGGTCTCTGCATGTCTCTGCCGGCGTCCTGGGTGGGGCGCAGCTGGGAGTGTCTCTCACAGGACCCGGGTGGGTATCTCCAGGCTGTCCTCGCAGAAAGGTGGTTTTGGTGGAATGGAAGTGGATGAGCAGATCCTCTGGGTGCAGGACAGATGGCCTCTCGTGGTCTGCGATGAACAGTGTGTGTGCTGTGCTCACCTGTGCCCAGCTCTTTGGGACCCCATGGACGGTAGCCCAACAGGCTCCTCTGTGAGATTGTCCAGGCAGGAATACTGGAGCAGGCTGCCATTTCCTTCTCCAGGGATCTTCCTGGCCCAGAGACTGAACCTGTGTCTCATAGATCTCCTACAGTGGCAGGTGGACTCTTTACCGCTGAAGCGCCAGGGAAGCGCCGTGAATGATGGCTCCTCAGCAAACATCCTCCCGCTGGGCTCTTCTCCATGTGGCAAGATGACACTGAGGAGGTCTGGAAGGGTAGCTTGGCTGGTTCTGAGAGCTTCCTGTTGCTGTGTTCAGAACATTAGCCTGCGTGTTATTCCCAAGAACAAGAAATGCACCTCTTCCCTCCTGGAACCTGCAGCAGGGGCCCCAGTTTCATCCACGTGCCTCTGCTCCTGGACACGTCCTAAAAGCTGCTTCACAGGGAGGGACAGCTGTAAGGAGAGCCAGGTCTTTGCTTGTGAAGACGCCCACTTGTGGTTTCATTTCATGAAAATACTCGACTTTCTTTGTGGTCCTGTCATCCAAGAGCATCGTCGGATCCAGGATGCAAGCTGTGAGAAAGTTCCAGCATGGGGAGGGATGGGGTTTGATGGCTGGAGAACTTGGGGACCACTTCTTGGGAGACCTTAGCCAGCAGGCCATTCTCTGCTCCCCCAAGCACCTCGGTGCACTCAGCAGCAAGTCTTTGATGTTGTTCAGGCCATCAGATGTTTTTGCAGGGGATCTTACAGTTTTCAAGCGTTCTCCTTCCAGTGGTGCTGATGGGTTAAAGAACTCCTCTGGGTTCAGACTTGACTTTAACAGCTCGAGCAAATGGCATGGTTATTATTGGTATGATTCTTCTTCCAGAGTTTAACCTCATTCGTCAAGTGCAGCATAGAAAGTTTAAGTGCATTTCCTCTGGTTTTGAATAAACAAAAATTAGGGGAACATGGGGCAAAATAGACACAGGGATCTGACTCCCCATTCTCCTGCTGAGTGGCCTGGGCAATGGGACACATGCCCGTCTTCCTTAGGAGTGAACATCTTCTGCTCCTTTGAAGAATGGCGGTATCACCTTAACTTGCTCAAATGTCTTAGAGTTAAAAGCTACCTCTTGAACCTGCAGTCCTTTAAAATTTGCAAAGAAACATGCTACGTCAGGCTCAAGGAGGCTGGCCCCATGTAAAGTCAATACTTGTCTGAAAGTAAACACAGTCTTCGAATACAAGGTCAAAGCAAAAGAATGCCATCCCCCATTCCTGCCTCCGACCACTCGTCTCCCCCCAGAGACTGTGATGGTGCCCAGCCCACCACCCCCCTCCCCACACCAGCCCATGTGGGTCAG
>SJYG01000851.1:428183-465867 GCA_006410535.1 Litocranius walleri
GTCCTAGCAGACACCAGAGTTAATATTAAACCCCAAATTAATAGATTAGATAACTAGTACATACCT
This sequence comes from Litocranius walleri, assembly GCA_006410535.1. Classification (NCBI taxonomy): domain Eukaryota; kingdom Metazoa; phylum Chordata; class Mammalia; order Artiodactyla; family Bovidae; genus Litocranius; species Litocranius walleri. The sequence goes on from SJYG01000851.1 coordinate 428,250, forward strand.
TTAGTGCCAATTCATGTTCTAGCTGTCTTCCTGCCTCCTTTTACGAGACAGGAAAGTGCAGCACATGGTCGCCCGTGAAGGGTTCGCAGGAGGGGGCCTTTGTGCTCCGATCGTCCCCGACTGTCCGGACACGTGTAATCCCCTCGGATTCTGCCCTGTGCCGGCGTCGCGAGAGCCCTTCAGGCAGGGCCATTAAAGGGTGCTCCTCGCTGCAAGATTTATGTGAGCTTACGCTAGAACAACAATGATGCAGTGGTATTTGTTTGAAAATGAAAGGATTATATGGTCTTTGTAAAATGAGGAATTTAGTTTTGGGGAGAGGCAGTGAAAGGGTGATTTATTTTTTGTTGATGTTCCTACGAATCCTTTGATATGTCAACTTCTGTCACTGAGTATTAGGACACTTGTAATTTCTTGAATCAACCAAGATGAAATACACACGGTCTCAAATAATTTATGTCAAAAACTCAGCTGTGCGACGTAAGTGCCAGCGCTTACTGTAAGGCGGGCCGGGCCGGGCCGGGCCGTGGTCTCTGCGAGCCTGTGGGCCATCACATTTGGCGTTTAGCGGGAGAAAGCTGCAGCACTGCTGCGCGGTGGGGCTGTGCCTCTCTCACTGGAGACTTTTTCCCAGGAAGGGACGATAGAAGAGGCCACTCCTGAATTTTGGTCAGTTTCCTTGGAAGCTGCTGCTGTTTCCCAGGATGCTAGACCCTCTCCACCCGCACTTGGGAGTCTGGAATTTCCATATGAAGTCATGTCCAAGGAGAAGGGTGTCTCAGGTGTTGGGGTGTGATAAATGCACTTGTTTTCCTCTGGCTTACCCCTGGGGGCGGCCCCGCAGGCCGTGCCAGGCGTCTTCTCATCTGCATCTGCCGCCTGCCGCACTCTGAGCTCCCAGGAGCATGGCCACTGGCTCAGTCCCCCTCCCTTTGCCCCCTGTGTGTGGCCCAGGGCCTCGTGGACCCTTACTCCACGTCCGTGGACTGTTAGACGTGTGGGCGCAGACCACACCTGGGCAAATGAGGGGGCTGTGGCCTGGGAGGGGATATGGCTTCCCAGAAGTCACCCCACTGCCCAACAGACCTGGGTCTTGGCCTCAGATTTCTGGACCCTGGATTCAAAACCTTGAAAAGGATATTGTGCGTTGTTGACACTTCCCGATGGTTCACTGACAGGTCACTGTTCCTGCGATAGGTCAACCCACTGCGAAGAGACAAGCTACCTCAAAGTGAAACCCAACGTGGCTCTCATTCCCACTGGTAACAGCACCCAGATTCCCAGGGGAACTGTGTGTGCATACCTTTCCACGTGTGACGGTGTCAGTTGGCACTTTTCTCTCCTATTCTTATCCTTGTCTGGTGCTGTCCTATAACAAACTGACTTCAGTGAAGCATGCTGTTTGATCAGTTAACAGAACAGCCCGTTTAGAATCTGAGGAAGGTGCAGGAGCGTGGGGAGTACGTTTGGGCAGTTGCTGGTAAGGCTGAATTCAGATCCAGCCACGCGGCCTGGTCGCTGTCCCTCAGGACGCTGGCCGATCCCGGTGCTGGTCTGCAGTGATGCTCACAAGAGCCGTGCTGGGTCTGGGGGCACATGGGTCTCACATCCTTCCTGACACAGGGAGGCCATCCTTGTGGTGTTGAAGGCCTGGCCTGGTTTTACCCGAAGGTAAAGTGGGGGGCCTGGCTCCGTGTTGGGACAACATCTGTCTCAGAGATGGGTATTCTTGTTGGAAGCGGAAGTTCATTACTGAGCCCTCTGGGAATCGGAGACGACAGAGAGCATTTCCCGCTATTAATTATGCATCGCGATCGGATGGCTCGGTGGAGCTCTCTGAGCACGTGGAGCAGAGAGCCAGGTCCCTTCTCCAGCCTGGGAGTGGCAGCTGTGCCGTTTGTGGCCTCCTGGTGTCTGCTTGCTCCTCTCGGAATGGAGAGTGCTGATGGGCACACGGAGGGCTAGAGACTGAGGGAACTCTTGGAAATACATGGCAGCTAAGCCGCGGGGCGGGTGCTTTTTCTTTAACTAGGTGTTCGAGACTCTTCCCTTCTGGCCCCCCACCCCCTTCATTCCAAAGCTGCTGCTTGTCCACTGAGCATCACCTGTCCTGCTGAGGAAAGTGGAGGTCAGGAGTGACCGGTCCAGTCTGAGAGGACAGTGTGTCAGCAGGAGTCGTCCTTTCTTTCATATGTCTCGTGCAAACACACACGTGCTCACTTGTACTCAGACACACACATATATGTATACATCCACAGACATACAGACATTCACACATGCACACACTCAGACACGTACATAGACATACAGACACACACACAGACACACACAGGCACAGACACACACGTGGACACACACACACCTCCATGTACATCCACACAGACAGACAGATGTCACATAGACACACAGACGTAGACATACATGCAGGCTTACACTCACCTGGGCACAGACACACTCAGACACACGCACACATAGACAGACACACACAGGCACAGACACACACACAGGTGCACACACAGGCACATACATGTGCCTCTTTCATTTATTTTATGTTTTTCCCTGAATCCAGTCATTCTCTGCTCTTCACCTTTTCTCTCTGGGCTGATCATGGACGAAATGAAGATGTTTTTATTTTCCTCGAGTAAGCTGAGACTGTAATTTATTTATAAAAAAGGAATTTCACTAAAAGGTAAAAGAAGGCAAAGAAAAGTTCAGAATGCAGGTGCACGCTGTCTCTCTGCCTCTGACGGTGGGTCCTGGGGACACACGTCCCAGACTGTTGCCCGTGGGAAGACACCTCCGCCCGCTGCGCTGATGTCTGGCCCCTCGTCCCCCGGGGGGTGGGGCGCAGTCTCTGGTTTCCTGGTGAGATCACCCGGCAGGCTTTAAAGCCCCCTCGGGTCTTCACTTGATCTCCAAAGAGCTTGGGGCCCTGTGCGCAGGTCCCTGGGGGGGCAGCCTTTTCCTGGGCTCACCCACCAGGCATCTGCCTGTGTGTTCCCGAGGCCAGCTCGGCTCAGACCTTGGGAGTCCTACCGTTAGCCTCTTTCTTCCCTCTTTGCATTTTAAAAGTTACTCAGAATTTACCGGGAGATTCCTGTTTAGAATTAGCTATGTAAAGATGGCATTTTTCCATCTGGGTCTCTTGAAAATCAGCCTGAAGCCTCAAGAAGAATAAGAATAAAAATGCAAATGCCCTCTTTACAATAAAATCGGGAGACATCTATAAGCCTGAAACACAATATACGAGGGAAGGCTGCCAAGGAGAGAGAAGGTCAGAGAGAGCCCCAGGAGGGAGGGCTCCTAGGAGGGGCACCCAGCTGCGGACCTCAGGTTGGCAGACGGAGCCCCCTCCGGAGGGAGGGCCCTTGCCCCTGAGGAGAGCCAACAGTCCCTCGCTTGGAAGGAGGGAAGTCAGTGGGCTGGGTCCAGTGTGGCACAGTGTCTCGGGAATCAGGGGAGGCAGAGTTCCTGTCAGGAGTGATGGAGTAAGCTATGTTAAAAGAAATGCATGCGTGTGTATCAGTGTGTCGGTGAGGCCGATGGAGAGAAACCCTGGGTTGGGGCAGTCCTGCACTGCTGCCTTTGATGGCTGGAACAGGGTAGACCTGCACGGATTTACTCATGCAAGCAACCCAGGATGGAAGGAGAATCCCCATTTGCTCAGAGCATGACCTTGGATTTGCAGCAGTGTGGCTTCCTCATGTGGAAGAAACCGCTTTCTGCGACAAATGGTCATTTAAAAGGTCTATTTGCAAATGCCAAAGGACCTGCATTAAATTCACAGGACGCACAGACCGCAAACAAGAGCTCTCCCGTTTGAGAAACTTTGCCTGGACGTAAGGGGCCTCTGGATCCAGTCTGTTATCACGAATTGTTAAAACTGATAAGGCAATTTACCTCAATAAAACAAGAGGACAAATACAGACTCTAACAGCTCATGAAGAAAAGAGTCCACCAGTGAGCAGGTAAAGATCACCCGTCCATTGCCAGACTTAGGGACGACTTGAAGAAAGCTACCATACAGTCCAGTAGGCCCGCTTCTGGGTGTGTGATCAAAGGAGATTAAGCAAGGTGCCAAAGGGGTGCCGCAAGCCTCGCGCTCCCCGACGCAGAGTCACTGTGGCTCAGACCTGGACGCCCCGAGCCCATCCGCAGAGGGGCAGCCGGGAGGGCGCCGCGCACGCGCCTCTGTCGTCGCCCCAACTCACTGAGCGAGGGGGCGTCCCCCGCCACCTCTGCACCTGAGTGGGCACACGCCAGTCCAGGGAGCACCTGGCAGCGCCTCTGAGCATGCAGAGCCGGGGCTTTACAGCAGTCACCACGCGCCTTGTGTTCTCCAGTTTAGCTCCGAAGTCCCACTTCACTGGGGACACACGCTCCCCTGCATCACGCTCTCTTCCACGTGGCCCCGGCCGCTCGAGTGCACCCCCTGCCTGCACTCATGCCACCTTCTGCTGCTGAGAAGCCCTCTTCTCGGGGTGCGGGTCTCACCCCTCTGCCCAGGCCCAGCTGCAGCCTTTTCTTTTTTTTTGCTCTTCTACATCTTTCAGCAACTTCAATCAATTCAGTGCAGTCGCTCAGTCGCCTCCGACTCTGCGGCCCCGTGAACCGCAGCGCGCCAGGCCGCCCGTCCATCACCCGCTCCCGGAGTTCACGCAGACTCACGTCCATCAAGTCCGTGATGCCATCCAGCCATCGCATCCTCGGTCGTCCCCTTCTCCTCCTGCCCTCAACCCCTCCCAGCATCAGAGTCTTTTCCAACGAGTCAACTCTTCGCATGAGGTGGGCAAAGTACTGGAGTTTCAGCTTCAGCATCATTCCTCCCAAAGAAATCCCAGGGCTGATCTTCAGAATGGACTGGCTGGATCTCCTTGCAGTCCAAGGGACTCTCAAGAGTCTTCTCCAACACCACAGTTCAAAAGCATCAACTCTTTGGCGCTCAGCCTTCTTCACAGTCCAACTCTCACATCCATACATGACCACAGGAAAAGCCATAGCCTTGTCTAGATGGACCTTAGTCGGCAAAGTAATGTCTCTGGTTTTGAATATACTACCTAGGTTGGTCATAACTTTTCTTCCAAGGAGTAAGTGTCTTTTAATTTCATGGCTGCAGGCACCATCTGCAGTGATTTTGGAGCCCCAAAAAATAAAGTCTGACACTGCTTCCATTGTTTCCCCATCTATTTCCCATGAAGTGATGGGACCGGATGCCATGAACTTCATTTTCTGAATGTTGAGCTTTAAGCCAACTTTTTTGCTCTCCTCTTTCACTTTCAAGAGGCTCTTTAGTTCTTCTTCACTTTCTGCCATAAGGGTGGTGTCATCTGTATATCTGAGGTTATTGATATTTCTCCCGGCAATCTTGATTCCAGCTTGTGTTTCTTCCAGTCCAGCGTTTCTCATGATGTACTCTGCACAGAAGTTAAATAAGCAGTGACAATATACAGCCTTGACGTACTCCTTTTCCTATTTGGAACCAGTCTGTTGTTCCACGTCCAGTTCTAGCTGTTGCTTCTTCACCTGCATACAGATTTCTCAAGAGGCAGGTTAGGAGGTCTGGTATTCCCATCTCTTTCAGAATTTTCCACAGTTTATTGTGATCCACACAGTCAAAGGCTTTGGCATAGTCAATAAAGCAGAAATAGATGTTTTTCTGGAACTCTCTTGCTTTTTCCATGATCCAGCAGATGAGATGTTGGCAATTTGATCTCTGGTTCCTCTGCCTTTTCTAAAACCAGCTTGAACATCAGGGAGTTCACGGTTCTCATACTGCTGAAGCCTGGCTTGGAGAATTTTTTGAGCATTACTTTACTAGCATGTGAGATGAGTGCAATTGTGCGGTAGTTTGGGCATTCTTTGGCATTGCCTTTCTTTGGGATTGAAATGAAAACTGACCTTTTCCAGTCCCAAGGCCACTGCTGAGTTTTCCAAATTTGCTGGCATATTGAGTGCAGCACTTTCACAGCATCATCTTTCAGGATTTGAAACAGCTCCACTGGAATTCCATCACCTCCACTAGCTTTGTTCGTAGTGATGCTTTCTAAGGCCCACTTGACTTCACATTCCAAGATGTCTGGCTCTAGATGAGTGATCACATCATCATGATTATCTGGGTCGTGAAGATCTTTTTTGTACAGTTCTTCCATGTATTCTTGCCACCTCTTCTTAATATCTTCTGCTTCTGTTAGGTCCAGACCATTTCTATCCTTTATCGAGCATATCTTTGCATGAAATGTTCCCTTGGTGTCTCTGATTTTCTTGAGATCTCTCATCTTTCCCATTCTGTTGTTTTCCTCTATTTCTTTGCATTGATCGCTGAGGAAGGCTTTCTTATCTCTTCTTGCTATTCTTTGGAACTCTGCATTCAGATGCTTATATCTTTCCTTTTCTCCTTTGCTTTTCGCCTCTCTTCTTTTCACAGCTATTTGTAAGGCCTCCCGAGTCATTTTGCTTTTTTGCATTTCTTTTCCATGGGGATGGTCTTGATCCCTATCTCCCACACAATGTCATGAACCTCATTCCATAGTTCATCAGGCACTCTATCTATCAGATCTAGGCCCTTAAATCTATTTCTCACTTCCATTGTACAATCATAAGGGATTTGATTTAGGTCATACCTGAATGGTCTAGCTGTTTTTCCTACTTTCTTCAATTTAAGTCTAAACTGGTAATAAGGAGTTCATGATCTGAGCCACAGTCAACTCCTGGTCTTGTTTTTGTTGACTGTATAGAGCTTCTCCATCTTTGGCTGCATAGAATATAATCAATCTGATTTCGGTGTTGACCATCTGGTGAATTCCATGTGTAGAGTCTTCTCTTGTGTTGTTGGAAGAGGGTGTTTGCTATGACCAGTGCATTTTCTTGGCAAAACTCTATTAGTCTTTGCCCTGCTTCATTCCGCATTCCAAGGCCAAATTTGCCTGTTACTCCAGGTGTTTCTTGACTTCCTACTTTAGCAAATCTCTTCCTTTTCAGATTTCCTACTTAGGACCTTGATCTTCAAATTCTTTTGAATATTGATAATGATAAACTGGAGCACCTTTTCTAATGTATTCTAAACCACACCTGAGATCAGGCTGGGTAGAGAGGCAGGGCTCAGGAACTGTCTTTTTATTAGCTGACCGACATACTGGTGGGTACTGCAGAGGAGCAGGCAGGAGGCAAGGTTGCCTGCTTATCAGTAATGTTGTGTGTAATTGTGTTTAATTGGTCTGCAGGTGTTTAACCATCTGTACCGTGTGTGCTGTGACTGCATTTCCAGACACGCTGCAGGGTGTCCATAGTTGATTGAGGGGACCTACTGGTCAAAATATTGGTGGTTTAAAAGGACAGAAACTTGAGTGGTAGTAGATTAATAATCGCTGTAAAAGTGAAAGCAGAGATGAGTGTTTAAGCCTTTGGCAAGGGGAACCAGAATGAATCTCTGTGAAGGATGGTCCGAAAAGAGGGGTTGCCTTCTCTAAAATGCTTCAGGACTTTTCTGTCTAAAATGTTCACCTCTTGGCAGCTTCTCTTACAGAGACAAGTGGTTGTTTCTCCAAGAGCTAAACCAGTCTTTGCCTAACTGATAAACTGCAACTGAAAATTAAGCTGGAGGGGAAGGAACTTAGTTTGGCCATTGAGGTGATTGCTGGACACATACCTACCGCTCTTCCGATGCCCCATCCTCTCTGCCTGCTGGCTCTGCTTGGGCGTCTCCGGTCACCAAGGAACACTCCTAGTGTGAGACTGATGATGAAGAAGAGGCAACTTTTTTTGATGTCTGGTTTTTTCGCTGCGTTGGATCCTGAGTGCAGCACTCAGGCATCACCACTGCGTCGTGTGGGACATTGCCTTGCGGCACACACACTCTCTAGGTTGTGCAGCACTCGGGAGTCACCACTGCATCGTGGGGGCCTTGCCTTACAGCGCACACACTCTCTAGTTGTGGCCGGTGGGCTCCACTGCTCTGCAGCATGTGAAATCCCAGTTCCCCAGCCAGGGATTGAACCCATGTCCGCAGCATTTCAAGGTGGATTCTTAACCACTGGATGCTTCCCACCAGGGAAGGCCTAAGAAAGGTTTTTAAAAGAAGAAGCAATACAAAATTTTAGAGATTTTCTTATTTGTTCAGGGAAAAGACCCCTGATGTCGGCAAACTGGTTCAAAATCTATGGTTTTCCAACAGCTGTGTGTTCTTTTCATCCTGTTATTTAATTTCTAGTCCATTTCTTCAATGGAGACTTCCCCAAGATCATTAACATCCAGGAAAGACATTATTAAGGAATTAAAACTCCTTAAATTCATACATCCACACAGTGAAAGGCTTTGGCATAGTCAGTAAAGCAGAAATAGATGTTTTTCTGGAACACTCTTGCTTTTTCCATGATCCAGCAGATGTTGGCAATTTGATCTCTGGTTCCTCTGCCTTTCTAAAACCAGCTTGAACATCAGGAAGTTCATGGTTCACATATTGCTGAAGCCCGGCTTGGAGAATTTTGAGCATTACATTAGTAGCGTATGAGATGAGTGCAATTGTATGGTAGTTTGAGCATTCTTTGGCATTGCCTTACTTTGGGATTGGAATGAAAACTGACCTTTTCCAGTCCTGAGGCCACTGCTGAGTTTTCCAAATTTGCTGGCATATTGAGTGCAGCACTTTCACAGCATCATCTTTCAGGATTTGAAACAGCTCCACTGGAATTCCATCACCTCCACTAGCTTTGTTTGTAGTGATGCTTTCTAAGGCCCACTTGACTTCACATTCCAGGATGTCTGGCTCTAGGTCAGTGATCACACCATCGTGATTATCTTGGTCATGGAGATCTTTTTTATACAGTTCTGTGTATTCTTACCACCTCTTCTTAATATCTTCTTCTTCTGTTAGGTCCATACCATTTCTGTCCTTTATCGAGCCCATCTTTGCATGAAATGTTCCCTTGGTATCTCTAATTTTCTTGAAGAGATCTCTAGTCTTTCCCATTCTGTTGTTTTCCTCTGTTTCTTTGCATTGATCACTGAGGAAGGCTTTCTTATCTCTTCTTGCTATTCGTTGGAACTCTGCGACCACCTGACCTGCCTCTTGAGAAACCTATATTTAGGTCAGGAAGCAACAGTTAGAACTGGACATGGAACAACAGACTGATTCCAAACAGGAAAAGGAGTACGTCAAAGCTGTATATTGTCACCCTGCTTATTTAACTTATATGCACAGTACATCATGAGAAATGCTGGAAGAAACACAAGCTGGAATCAAGATTGCCAGGAGAAATATCAATAACCTCAGATATGCAGATGACCCCACCCTTATGGCAGAAAGTGAAGAGGAACTAAATAAGCCTCTTGATGAAAGTGAAAGTGGAGAGTCAAAATGTTGGCTTAAAGCTCAACATTCAGAAAATGAAGATCATGGCATCTGGTCCCATCACTTCATGGGAAATAGATGGGACCCTCTCCGCATGGCGCCTCCTGTCCTCGTAGCGTCTTCTCCCCCAGCTCTGCCGCCCAGTGCTTTACCAGAGCCAAGCGCAGTGGACAGTCTGGCCTCATCCACAGTCGGTTTAGACCCTGACGGGACCTGTGATCACAGGCCAGTGCTGGCATCAGGCGGGATCCTGGGCTTCAGTCTTCAAGCCCCCGCCGTCATCTTGGGGCTTCAGCTGCCTCGTCTGTTGTTCAGGGAAAGTGCCCTCCTGATGGGTTAGATGTCAGGCTGGAGCTGGAGGAGCATAAAGCTGGTGGCTGGGGACCCTGCTCGGAGTGCTGGTCTGTTTCACAGGTGCTGCCCAGGGGGCCTTCTGGAGGGAAGCCTGGGCGCTGCCCGGAGGCTGCAGTGGGAAGTGGAGAGAAGAGCCCCATTGTAGACGGCGGATCAACTCAATTCAATCACAAGCTGGTTGGTGGCTCCAGCCATGCGCCCAGGACTTAGCAGAGCGAGGGGAGCTGAGAACCCATGTGGTCCCACCCCGAGCGGCTCTCTGGGGCTGGCCTGGGCCCTGCGGCTGGAGGGGAATGAGAGCCCTCGCCCTGCAGCCCAAGTGCCCGCTCCAGGCCGGGGGATGCTTCTGGACTTGCGGTCACAGCGATGCTCACGCTGCATACCCGGGCAGGGCTTTCTGGTTCACATAAGCACGAGCGCCACTACTGAGTCTCACAACCACCCCAGGACGGGCATTTTTATCTTCATTTTTCAGCAGGGAACCTGGGAGGGGGTGAGGCGGGTGGCAGTGTGGGGAGCCCGCCCGGGCTCCGGGCTCCAAGCCGTCTCCATGGGGCACCAAGATCGCCCTCGGGCTACGCCCCGGCACGACCCCACCCTGACCCCCACCATGTGTGAGCAGGAGGTGCACGCATCTCGGGTTCCACCAGCCTGAGTGCAGGAGAGCCTGCGAGGGCCTGCAGCCAGGGCAGCCCTGCTGGGGGGCATGCCGTGGGGTCTCCCCGTCAGGGGCTCTTCGCCGCCGCTGCCGACTCCCGGGGCTCCCCCCGGGAATCCTGAAACCTAGCACTCCCCGACGGGGCTCCTTACAGCGTCACTCAGCAGAGGTACTAATGTGCTACCTCCAGGAGCTCACATGTTCTGGGAACGATCCCCTCGCTAGGCAATGTTTGTTTCCTTTGCCTTCGCGGCTTCTGGGAAGAAGGCAGAGAGTAAGGCCCAGCCACCGAGCCGGCCCTTCATTAAAATGTTTAGGCAGGCCTGGTGAATGAAGTAACAGCACAGCCGCAGACACCGGGGAGAATGACGGTGCGGGCTGACGGCCGACACAGAGGGTTTAGGCCCCACTTTCCTTTCCTGAGCGCCTTCGGGGGGCACAGTAGAGCGGGAGAGGCTGGCAGGGGAGCAGTATTTGGGTCTGCCGCTGGGAACGTTTCTGCGTGTTGCTTTTTCCTGACTGCAGTAGCTCAAGTAGGCAAGCGAAGCCTCTTCATAACGCCTCCCTAGATTCAATGAAGTAGAGAAAGGCACTGAACGCAAAAGCGGCCCACCGACGGCAGCCGCCTGAGAACAACCTGCGTGCGCGAGGCTGGCTGCGGAGACCAGACCGCGTCCCCCACCTTGGTGGGATGTGTGCATCACTGATTCTCAGCGAAGGTGGAGAATCTCCGGCCCGGGATGCAGGGAGCACGGCTCGGCTCGGGGACGACCCTCTCTGTTGGAAGAAGGCTGGCCTGTCACCGGAGGTCTGGGTGGCAGAGGAGGCTGGGAAACACGAGTCTCAGAGCAGCATCTGAAAACGGCAGGAGAGTTGGGGCTGGGCTGGACAGCCGGCCCAGCTGAGGTTCTGGATCCCGGCAGAGGGCGTGGGGCAGGGTGTCCTCGACCGCAGAGGCCTCAGAATTCAGCGGGAGGAGACCGCTGCAGGCGGAGGCAGCAAGCCCAGGAGGAACCGGAAGCCGAGTTACAGACGTGTGTGCAGAGGCGGAGTCTCTGTCATGTGGTGACCCGTGGAGGCGGGGTCTCTGTCACGTGGTCACCCGACCAGCCGGGGCCCTTGGGTGCCGCCTTTCTCTTGGCAGCTGCCAAGAGGGTCTTGGTGAGGACACTGAAGGCCTCTTCATACAAGTTCCCGCCAAAGGGCCTGAGGTTGGTTGGGAAGGAGCTGTGGTGATACTCAGAAGTATTCTTTCTGTATTGCCACGTGTTTTTACCCATAAAAATAGAATTTCTTATTAAAATAATGGAATTGAAATTAAGGATGCATGCTTTCCACACAGGGTCAAGCTTTATGTTTCCACCAAATCCAAGCTTTGCCTTTGAACAGGGAGCAAACAGATCAACCAGACCACCAGCAGCACCACGGCATCAGTAGCCAGGGCAGCAGTGAGCCCAGCGGCAGCCGGCTGGCCCCGTGCCCTCCTGTCCACGGGCGTCGGGGCTGACCGTGACGGGATGCAGGAGACCCAAGCGTGTGCGTGCGTGCTCAGTCCCTTCAGTCGTGTCCGACTCTTTGCAAACCCTGGGACTGCAGCCCGCCAGGCTCCTCTGTCCATGGGCTTCTCCAGGCAAGGATGCTGGAGTGGGTGGCCATGCCCTCCTCCAGGGGATCTGCCCAATCCAGGAATTGAAACTGCGTTTCTTGCACCTCCTGCGTTGCAGGCAGGCTCTTTTTCACTGCTGAGCCACCAGGGATGCCCAGGCGACCCCAGACCAGACCCTGGGTCCCGAGTTTCCACCTCGCATCCAGGGAGCTGCTCTCCGGGCTCCGCGCTGTGGCCTCTGAGGGTGGCCCAGGACACTCCAGCAGCCCCTGTGCCCCCAGCAGTGTCAGTGCCTCTCGCCTGACGACAGGGATGGGCCTGACCCGCCTTCCAGTGTCTCTGCAGCAGGTGATGCCGCTTCTTGTGCTAAAGCCTCCCTTAGCACGATAGCCGAGCCCCTCGAGCAGGCAGGCCACTGTGGGGACCTGGGGGCCTCAGGGCGCGACCCTGCGCTGCTCCTGGGGACCTGGTGTGGGGGTGCACGTCCGGTGCCCCTGACGTCCGCGCAGAGCGTGTGGGGCGTGAGTGTCGGCCTGCCTGTGGCCATCACGTCCCGGTGTGTGTCAGGCCGCCACGCTGTGCACCTGCTGCTGCTGCTGCTCAGTAGCTCAGTCGCATCCGCCTCTGCGACCCCATAGACGGCAGCCTGCCAGGCTCCCCCGTCCCTGGGACTCTCCAGGCAAGAACACTGGAGTGGGTGGCCATAGCCTTCTCCAATGCATGAAGGTGAAAAGTGAAAATGAAGTCACTCAGTCACGTCCGACTCTGTGACCCCATAGATGGCAGCCTGCCAGGCTCCCCCGTCCCTGGGACTCTCCAGGCAAGAACATGAGTGGGTGGCCATTGCCTTCTCCAATTGTATATCTAATTGCATACAATTCTTAAGAAAATAAAATAAATGAACCAGGTGGCATCCTTGATCCCATCACTGGGGGTGTGGTGCCTGCCACACTGGGGCCACCGTGAGCAGGGGTCAGTAGCTGGCCTGGTGGCCCTCCCGCCCCAAGCTGCCCCTGATTGACAGCAGGAAGTGAGGATGGAGGATGGAGGTGGGGTTTGTGGGTGGCTGGGAGGGGCCAGTACATGGATTTACCCCTCCTTCATGCTGCTTGGACATGGGGTCTCTGACTGGGGGGTGACGAGGGTGGGGCTGCCTCCCTAGACCCACACGCTCGCTGGCTGTCCTCCGACCTGGCCCTGGAGTCCCGTGGCTCTTGGGGCTCCCTTGTGAGAACCAGCCCTCGCAGGATGCAGGCTGCCCCGGGCCCTGGGCTGGAAGGAGTGCGATGAGCTGGCAGGGCTGGGGAGGTTTTCTGCTGCAACTTCTGATGATAACTTTGTTCTAGAAATGACCTTGAGTCCTCTCCTGCCTGAGGCGCGGGCAGAGTCCTGGCCGAGCTGGAAGCTCTGTGAGGTCCTTTCTATTTTTAGGTGCTATTTTATGACTCAAGTGTTGACTTCCTGGAAATGATGTCATCCTAAAAGTTGCCCGAAAATGGAATCTTCCAACTCTCAACCCATTTCTGTATTGACTTATGGAATCATCTCAGGGCAGGAAACCCTACCCTAATTTCTGATTGATTTTCAATCAACATCAGCTCCTAACACATTAAAAATCTCTCTCTGCCTGATTCCTTTGACAAGTAATTAACAAACCGTCGCAAATGCTTATTCTCGAAATTTAAAGGAAGCACAGAGAGAGAGGCACTGTATAAAGCAGAATTCTTCGCCTGTTGACCAGGGGTCCTGGAGAAAGCATCCCACAGATACTGCTTTTCGAAATAAGTTAAACGAATAAAGAGTCAGCAGGTTTCCACTGTGTTCCTCTTTCTAGCCCTGGAGTTGGGTGCACTGGTTCCTTGCTTCAGTGGGCACCTCGACAAGCCCCTGCCCCTTCTCCTCCAGGCTGGGGTCCCTAGGAATGGGTTCCTTCTTGCAAGTCCAGCCACATGGAGTTCCAGGCCTGCATCGGGAGCAGGAGGCATGTACCAGCAGCTTCAGCCCTGCTGGTCGTTGCCCTGGAAGCCCCCAGCTGCCTCACCACCACCTCCTGATACCCGGGCCGCCCCCTGAAGCCTGCCCAGTGCATGCAGGCTGAGTACCCCTCGACCTCTGACTGATGGGGCCAGTTCTTTTTGTGAGCATTTTATAGTAGCTTGGCTGGTCTCCCAGCACCACATCCCTGGGTTCTCCAGCTGTTTGGTTTCATGCGGCCTCTGCTCCCTGATACATCTCTGGGTGTTGATAGTCTCACCAGACCTGAGTTCTGCACAATGTACGGGCATCGCCCGCTTTTCAAAAGTTCACTTTATGTCATTTTGCTTTCATGAAAGACCACCAATGGAAAGAAATTCAAAGATTTTCCTTTTTTTTTTTTTAAAGGTAAATTGCATTCAGCTCTGTGTGTCTCACTGTGAGCGTAACATAGCCTTCTCCAATGCATGAAGGTGAAAAGTGAAAATGAAGTCACTCAGTCACGTCCGACTCTGTGACCCCATAGATGGCAGCCTGCCAGGCTCCCCCGTCCCTGGGACTCTCCAGGCAAGAACATGAGTGGGTGGCCATTGCCTTCTCCAATTGTATATCTAATTGCATACAATTCTTAAGAAAATAAAATAAATGAACCAGGTGGCATCCTTGATCCCATCACTGGGGGTGTGGTGCCTGCCACACTGGGGCCACCGTGAGCAGGGGTCAGTAGCTGGCCTGGTGGCCCTCCCGCCCCAAGCTGCCCCTGATTGACAGCAGGAAGTGAGGATGGAGGATGGAGGTGGGGTTTGTGGGTGGCTGGGAGGGGCCAGTACATGGATTTACCCCTCCTTCATGCTGCTTGGACATGGGGTCTCTGACTGGGGGGTGACGAGGGTGGGGCTGCCTCCCTAGACCCACACGCTCGCTGGCTGTCCTCCGACCTGGCCCTGGAGTCCCGTGGCTCTTGGGGCTCCCTTGTGAGAACCAGCCCTCGCAGGATGCAGGCTGCCCCGGGCCCTGGGCTGGAAGGAGTGCGATGAGCTGGCAGGGCTGGGGAGGTTTTCTGCTGCAACTTCTGATGATAACTTTGTTCTAGAAATGACCTTGAGTCCTCTCCTGCCTGAGGCGCGGGCAGAGTCCTGGCCGAGCTGGAAGCTCTGTGAGGTCCTTTCTATTTTTAGGTGCTATTTTATGACTCAAGTGTTGACTTCCTGGAAATGATGTCATCCTAAAAGTTGCCCGAAAATGGAATCTTCCAACTCTCAACCCATTTCTGTATTGACTTATGGAATCATCTCAGGGCAGGAAACCCTAGCCTAATTTCTGATTGATTTTCAATCAACATCAGCTCCTAACACATTAAAAATCTCTCTCTGCCTGATTCCTTTGACAAGTAATTAACAAACCGTCGCAAATGCTTATTCTCGAAATTTAAAGGAAGCACAGAGAGAGAGGCACTGTATAAAGCAGAATTCTTCGCCTGTTGACCAGGGGTCCTGGAGAAAGCATCCCACAGATACTGCTTTTCGAAATAAGTTAAACGAATAAAGAGTCAGCAGGTTTCCACTGTGTTCCTCTTTCTAGCCCTGGAGTTGGGTGCACTGGTTCCTTGCTTCAGTGGGCACCTCGACAAGCCCCTGCCCCTTCTCCTCCAGGCTGGGGTCCCTAGGAATGGGTTCCTTCTTGCAAGTCCAGCCACATGGAGTTCCAGGCCTGCATCGGGAGCAGGAGGCATGTACCAGCAGCTTCAGCCCTGCTGGTCGTTGCCCTGGAAGCCCCCAGCTGCCTCACCACCACCTCCTGATACCCGGGCCGCCCCCTGAAGCCTGCCCAGTGCATGCAGGCTGAGTACCCCTCGACCTCTGACTGATGGGGCCAGTTCTTTTTGTGAGCATTTTATAGTAGCTTGGCTGGTCTCCCAGCACCACATCCCTGGGTTCTCCAGCTGTTTGGTTTCATGCGGCCTCTGCTCCCTGATACATCTCTGGGTGTTGATAGTCTCACCAGACCTGAGTTCTGCACAATGTACGGGCATCGCCCGCTTTTCAAAAGTTCACTTTATGTCATTTTGCTTTCATGAAAGACCACCAATGGAAAGAAATTCAAAGATTTTCCTTTTTTTTTTTTTAAAGGTAAATTGCATTCAGCTCTGTGTGTCTCACTGTGAGCGTAACAGAGGTGGTGCCCACCCCAACAGTAGGAGGCCCCGCCCAGCCCCCTCCTCCCGGGAGCACACTAAGCATTGAGCCCCCGCAGCTCTGAACTGGGAGCTGCTGGGCTTCAGCTCCACCTATTCTGTGAGCAGGAGGGGTCCTCCGGTAACCTCTGCTTTGCTTTGTGCCATTTCTGCTTAGGAAAGGACGCTCTACTTCCGGGGAGCGGAGACCCTGTACTCCCTGTGGTGTGATGCTTTCAGTGGGGTCCTTTCCCCAGTGGGTCACGATGCGGAATCTCAGGGGGTCAGCGTGCGCCTTTTCCTCCTGCAGGCGGGGAAGGGTGTTCGATGTGGTCCACCTTTGCTGGCCAGGCCTCCCTACCACCAGGCTGCCTTCCTGCTCCCTTCTCATCCACCAAGCTCCCCGAGAGCAAGGGAAGCCCAGGGGTTCGCGTGGGCGTGGGCTTTGTCTTGCTCGGCCTCTTGCTGGCTGGAAGGCGGCATGGGGACTGAACCAGGGTCCATTTTGGCCACACTTTCAAGATCAAGTTTCCAGTAGTTCAATGCGACACTTTAGGTACAGGGTTAGTCTCTCTGGACTCACCTCCCTGAGCCCTCAAACATGAGCGGCTCCAGTCATCATCACTGTTCCATTTGAGATTTTGTCTCTTAAGGTGCCTGATCCTTGGCCGCTCCGCCCATCACCCCCAGTTTAGGTGGTCTTCCTCTGGGGTCCCACTGCACGTCGGCCATAGCGGGCGTCATGTCCAGTGAGAGCACGGCATACACAGGTGTGTCTCCCGGGTGAGTGGGGGACAGAGGCCTCTCTTGCTTGCCCCTGAGGCCGTGGGGCTCAGGGAAGTGTCTGGCACATAGTAGGCGCTCAGTAAATACTTATGCCTTAGGTGAGCGTGGACTGACGGAGGCGCTGCCCTCTGTGCTCGCGCCACGCTCTCCGCGCGTCCTGAATCTCAGGTGCTGAAGGCTTTCCGGTCGCCTCTCTGCACTGCAACAGGATTGCTTTGTCTTAAGTGTCACGTCCCCCGCTCACCTGAAGTCACAGACGTGTCTGTCACCAAAGCCTGGATCTGGCCCATGAGCGGTCACTTGTGGCACTGAGCCCCCCATGCTCAGATCTTAGGATTCATGACACCAGATGGTTATTAAATGGGTCTCATAAGAAGGTATTAGTTTGATTGAAGGAGCTTGCTCCCTCCTCCGGGACCTCTCGAGGAAAGTCACAGCCGGGTGCTCACATGACCGAGGGGCTCACTACCTCTCCCCCTCGAGTTCCCATCCCCCCGAAGCTAGCCCTCCCGTCTTGCAGCTCATCTGCAGGACACCCCTCCCTTATCCAGGGTGTCAGCAGGGGGTTGAAATGAGTCAGGGGCCTGCGGGGCAGGGCTGTCCATGAATGATGGGCAGGATGGTGAGGGGTTGGAGAGACAGCTAAACGGTCGAGTGTGGTGACGGGCCCCCTGCCCCTGGGCCCAACCCTTCCTCGCCCTTCTGGACCCCGAGGCAGACATTCCCAGAGCACCCACTTCTCATATCTGCCATCAAAATCCTGGGTCTGCTCTCCTGTGGGCGCATCAAACCCGTCCATCTGTGCTGGGGACTCTTCCTGCCAAAGTCTGATCAGTTCTTCCCCAGAACCACTCAGAGGGGGAGAGAAAGTCACACTAGCACCTGTTTTAATGGAAAATAACAGGGATTGCCTCAAAGGAGAAGGTCCCTCGTGGACTCTGGGGCCTGAGAACATGGTTCAGAGGAGAGGCACGACTTAAAAAAAAAAAAAAAAGAAATGCTGTTACGACTGCTGTGCTTTCAGAGATTGATAAAATAACATTGTACAGGAATTTGTCCCTTTACGAACGTGTAAAGAGTCCCCACCGATATAAATCTTACTTCCAAGTATCTGAGTCACTCCTTAATTTCCAGCTGAGCCAATGACACACCTGTTAGATAGAAGGCCATTCATGGCCTGTGCAGGTGGAGAAGGTACCGCGTCTCGTGGTCTGAAATTTGGGATGAATCGAGAGGGGGGAAGAGCTTCAGGCCACCGGGCCAGTGTCCTGTGCGATTCAGGGCCGCGTCCCTGACGGCTCTGGCCAGTGACCGTGCTGCCCCCAACCCCTCGATGCCCGCACACCACTTGGCGATGGAGCCGATGCCTCTGTGGTCCCCTCGGTCATGCTGCTGGTTCACTGGCACTGATGGCGTCTTACATTTCCACTAACTAGTCCCTCCAGTTCTGTCTCTAAGAGCTCCACAGAAAGCAGCTCAGAATTTCGGAGAAGGGCAGTGTGACTCTCCCTCCCTGCAGATAGCCTCAGCCATTCTGATCAGCCATGAATATTTTGCATCATGGAAATCACTTGGATTTTGGAATCAGACCTGAGGTTGGCCACTTCCTAGCTGCATGAGGTTGGGTGCATTTGTTCACATTTTGAGGTTAATTGTGAGCTTGTGTTTTCTCACTGGTGGAACTGGGAGGAAATGCCATCTCGTGAGACGGCCCTGAAAAATAAGACAGTCACGAGACTGTGCCAGCAGCTGCTTGGCATGACCTCCGATGCCATAAATGTCTGTCATCGCTGGTGGGATGGCGGGCCTTGGTGTTTGCTGTCTTGCTTGTTCCATGCTGGACCCAGCCTGGGGGCTCATCAGCTTTTTGAAATAAAGGGTTCCAACTTGAGCGTGTTGCTTTGGATGTCAGTCCAGGCAAAGGGCTTCCCAGGGGTGCACTGGTAGAGAGTCCATTTGCCAATGCAGGAGAGGTGGGGTTGATCCCTGGGTCAGGAAGATCCCTTGAAAGAGGGCATAGCAACCCACTCCAGTATTCTTGCCTGGAGGATCCTGTGGACAGAAGGGCCTGGTGGGCCACAGTCCAGGGGGTTGCAAAGAGTCGAACACGACTGAGTGCCTGAGCACTGGGCAGAGGGGTGCTGGCTTGTCCCATGGTTTTCTCTGAATGCTCACCTGTGCGAACTGACTGGGTCTGTTTTAAGTAGTCTTCTGTTGTGCGGTCTGCGTTGTTGTGAAAGCCCCTTGAATCTGTCATCCAACCCAGACCTTTAAGTTTGCATATTTTAAAATTAAAGAGCAAATAAGTAAAAAAAAAAAGTGCTTTTCTGGAGTCACTTCAACCTCAGCCTGCTGTCTTGTATTTACGGCAGTCCCCGGAGGCATTCACACACACGGTGATTAGAGGCGAGGCCCGGCTTCCTGATCCTGGGCGCCGCGGTGGGTTTGTAAGTCCAAGGGCAGGGCTCCCCATCCTTCAGGCGGAGCTGCAGGCTTGCTTGGCACCCCTCTTGGCCTCTGAGATCTGGCTGAACCCCGAGTCACTGTTGATTCAACACTGCCTCCCCTGCCTTTGTGTGTCATCTGCAGCTTGGTGAAGCATATTTCATTTTAGAATCGGAGGCTGATCTGGCCCCAGTGTCTCTTCTTCATTGATTAAGGAGGGCCCAGGCGGCCTCCCATGCTGCTCCTTCGATGTGCTTGCAGCTGAAGAATGTGACCTCCCAGCTCAAAGAAGGGCTTTTCTTCAGTCAAGGACATGCTGCCTCTCTCTTCATCCAGTCAATTCACAAATACACTGAAATGGAACCGCGTTTAATTCCAAAGCTGGCTTTACAGCACCTTCCTTCAGAATGATTAAAGGCCACGCACCCTCCGTGTATATTCACGGTTCAGCCGGCTGAGAATCCATCTGGCCACGCTGTTGTCCATGTCGTCCTGCGTCACCACGGTGCAGACCCTCTCGCCAACCATCTGGATGCAGGAGGTGACGGTCCGCAGGGCAGGGACACGTCCTAGGGCCCTGCGCCGAGTGACGGCTCTGAATGGTGACAAGGGGCCTGGGTCATCACTGCAGTCGCCGTCCCTACTCTGCAGACGGGGGACCGGAGCTTGGAGATCAGGGCTAGGAAACCGAGGAGCTGGGCTTGAGAGTGGACAGGCCAGCCTTCTGGGCTCCTACAGGGTTTCTCCTGGATTGGCTCTCAACCTCAGCAGTTGCATAATTTGTTTCAGTATTAATTCTTGACCTTATCACAGATGGAGCTCAGATTTTTTCTGGAGAACCAAGGGATGGAAGGTACTTTTGGGGAATGGCATGGGGGTGTTCCTGCTATGGAGAGCGTTGGAGATGAAGGAGAAATGTTACGTTTTTCATTCCCATTGAAATGTCCTCCTTTGGTTTTCTTCCATCTAGCTGCAGCTAACACGTTCAGGTACAGCGTTGTTGTTCAGTCACAAAGTCATATCTGACTCTGAGATCCCATGGACTGCAGCACGCCAGGCTTCCCTGTCCTTCACTATCTCCTGGCGTTTACTCAAACCCATGTCCATTTAGTAGGTGGTGCCACCCAACCATCTCGTCCTCTGTCGTCCCCTTCTCCCGCCTTCAGTCTTTCCCAGCATCGGATCTTTTCTAATGAGTCGGCTCTTCACATCAGGCGGCCAAAGGATTGTATATGTCATGTACAATCTTACCAAAATTATGATGCACAGTCTTCTAAAATTAAAGAGCAAGTCAGTTAAAAAAAAAAAAGAAAAGGTGCTTTTCTGGAGTCATTTCAGCGACAGCCTAGAGTCTTGTATTTATGACAGATCCCAGAGGCAGATAACATGGACATTCACGTCCACCGGTAGTTAGAGGTGGTCATGGCCAAGCTTTGAAACAATGACCTTGAGCCACATTGCACTGTCTTCAAGAAAGGTCATTTAGAATCCATTCACCAGCTTTGCTCACTGAACAGTGACCCAGAGAGGTGTAAAGAGCCGTTTTCTGCTAATTCTGGGTAAACATTGTATGCTGCTAGTTACACCATTTCTTTGCCCAGTATTCCTGTTCAGCATTACTCTCCTACTTTCTAGGTCCACATATCCAGTTATTATTTCAGGATCTTCAGAAATATTTGAGCATATGATCAAACTACTGCACAATTGCTTTCATCTCACATGCTAACAAAGTATCGCTCAAAATTCTGTAAGTGAGGCTTCAACAGTATGTGAACCCAGAACTTCCAGATGTTCAAGCTGGATTGAGAAAAGGCAGAGGAGCCAGAGATCAAACTGCCAACATCTGTTGGATCACAGAAAAGCAAGAGAATTCCAGAAAAACATCTACTTCTGTTTCATTAACTACACAAAAGCCTTTGACTGTGTGGATCATAACAAACTGTGGAAAACTCTTCAAGAGTTGGGAATACCAGACCACTTTACCTACCTCCTGAGGAATCTGTATACAGGTCAAGAAGCACCAGTTAGAACCGGACATAGAACAGGCTGGTTCCCAGTTGGGAAAGAAGTACATCAAGGCTGTATATTGTCACCCTGCTTATTTAACGTATATGAAGAGGACATCATGAGAAATGCTGGGCTGGAAGAAGCACAAGCTGGAATCAAGATTGCTGGGAGAAATATCAATAACCTCAGACATGCAGGTGACACCATCCTTATGGCAGAAAGTGAAGAGGAACTAAAGAGCCTCTTGATGAAGGTGAAAGAGGAGTGTGAGAAAGCTGGCTTAAAACTCAACATTCAAAAAACAAAGATCATGGCATCTGGTCCCATCACTTCCTGGCAAATAGATGGGGAAACAGTGGAAACAGTGACAGACTTTACTTTCTTGGGCTCCAAAATCACTGCAGATGGTGACTGCAGCCATGAAATTAAAAGATGCTTACTCCTTGGAAGAAAAGCTGTGACAAACCTAGACAGCTTATTAAAAAGTAGAGATGTTACTTTGCTGACAAAGATCTGTCTAGTCAAGGCTATAGTTTTTCCAGTGGTCATGTATGGATGTGAGAGTTGGACCATAGTGAAAGCTGAGTGCCAAAGGATTGATGCTTTTGAACTGTGTTGTTGGAGAAGACTCTTGAGGGTTCCTTGGACTGCAAAGAGATCAAACCAGTCAATCCTAAAAGAAATTAGTCCTAAATATTCTTTGGGACTGATGCTGAAGCTGAACCTCCAATATTTTGGCCACCTGGTGCAACTGACTGGCCAACTGACTCAGAAAAGGCCCTGATGCTGGGAGGGATTGGGGGCAGGAGGAGAAGGGGACAACAGAGGATGAGATGGTTGGATGGCATCACCGACTCGATGGACATGAGTTTGAGCAGGCTCCAGGAGTTGGTGATGGACAGGGAGGCTTGGCGTGCTGCAGTCCATGGGGTTGCAAAGAGTTGGACATGACTGAGCAACTGAACTGACTGACTAACTAATGATCCTATTGTATCAAACTATACTTCAGTAGAAAAGATAATTATTTCCTAGGGTCCTATCTCAATTCTCTGGTGGCTCAGACGGTAAAGAATCTGCCTTCTTTCCTTCTGTGTAGGAGACCTGGCCTGATCCCTGGTTAGGAAGATCCCCTGGAGAAGGGAATGGCTACTCACTCCAGCATTCTTGCCTAGAGAATCCCTTGGACAGAGGAGCCTGGTGGAGTACAGTCCATGGGGTCACAGAGTCAGACTCGACTGAGCAACTATCACCACACTATCTTACTTTATTTAGGTCTTAGTTCCCCGAGGTCCTCTTGAGTCCTTCACACTGGATCTTGTTTTGCACCAAAGGTTGCATGAGTTAAAAATCCTTCAACAGCTGGTTTTGTTCAGAGAGAATGTCAAGTACTCTAAGTCATGAAAAGTGAAAGTGAAAGTGAAGTCGCTCAGTCATGTCCGACTATTTGTGACCCCGTGGACTGTAGCCCACCAGGCTCCTCTGTCCATGGGATTCTCCAGGTAAGAGTACTGGAGTGGGTTGCCATTTCCCTCTCCACTAAGTCATGAAAGACCTGGCATTTTCTTATAATTCCTTAAAGAGGATGGATACTCAAGACGTGGTGAGACCTCTGACAGACTGGGAATGGTTCTGTGGACAGAGAAGTGGGAAGAAAGCTGGTGAGACTGGAAAGCTTTTGAAGGAGGAAAGAGTGTGAGCCCTGGAGAGGCTGGGGCCCCGAGCACAGTTCCCTCCGCTTCCCGCCTCCATGCCCATCTGTATCATTGCCCTTCACTCTCGAGGACGCCGCAGCCACTGCTGACTTGCCACTTCCCGGGCCGAGATGTCCATTTAGTGTGGACTCAGAGTTCACCTTTGCTGGCTGCTCGCGGGCTGAGGCTGAGGGTGGCTCGCGCTGCAGGCCCTGCTCCCGAGCTCCGGATCATCCTGGGAAGGTGTCCTGCGAAATGCAGCGTGTGAGCATCCGTCCAGCACCGAGCAGAGGCATGGAAATCAAAGTGTGGGAAATACACTTTTCTTTGAGAGACTGCCAAACACTTGACCTCATTCTTGAGTTTCTCAGAACAAGCGTGCTTTGGGTCGCAGCTTTTTGAATCAGCCCGAGTCTCTGGTTTGTCTAGAATGTAGCAGTGTAAGAGAATGCTCGCTCATCTTTGCACTCGTCATAAGCCTGTCCTAGGGAGTGTCCAGCCATCTGGCAAGAACAGCTTGCATCTCTAGGTTCATGCTCGCAAAGAAAGATGCCTGATCTTTCCGCACAGGGACTGAAGGAGAGAATGGGACTCCTGGTGTGGTGGCCGTAAGGCCCCCAGTCAGCAGAGTTAAATTCTTCAGAAAATGTATCAAGTGGATAGTGGAAAATGCACATATGGGCGCCATAGTGAAATTGTGGTGTTCCCTGATTCGAACATGATGCGAGGAGCTATAGAGGAGAGCTCATTGATTTATCGCAGAATATCCTGAAGTGGCAACCAGATGCAACTGGAAGCAGAGTGAAACCAAACGTGTCCTCTTAGTGGCGGCCGAAAGCAAAGTCTTCAGAGACGCCCGAGGATCTAAGCTCGCCTGTGTGGACGGGAGGCTGCAGAGCCTCAGGCCTGGAACACGACAGTGGATGGAAGGTGCCCACACCGAGCAGCCGGGAGGTGGAGCTGGGCAGGGGCCGATGAGGGACCCGGACCCAGAGTGCTGGCGGGGCTCGAGGCTGGCGTCTGAGTCGCACCAGCCAGGCCGCAGGGTGGCAGGGGCGTCTGCTGATGGAGGGAAGGAGGAGACGGGAGTGTGGCTTGTGCGTGCACACTCTGTGTGTGTGTACATCACGTAACATGCGGGAACCTGCGGGACACTATGCCATGTGAAGTAAACCAGACAGAAGCTGCGTGAGTGCGTTTCCAGCTGGGACCTAAGGGAGTCAGCTACGTGGGGCTGAGAGCAGAGCAGCGCTCGCCTGCGGTGGAGGACGTGGGGAGAGGCTGGCCACTGGCCCGGGGTGGCCGTTGTGCAGGAGGAGGGGGCTGAGCGGATGGAGTGGGGCCTGGGGACCCCCACGAGGGCCCCTGCGCTGATGCTGGTGGCGGCTGCGTTCCCCGTGCCTGTCGCACGTGCGGAGGCCCAGCCGTGTGAGGGGACGGCTGTCAGTGGGTGTCCCTGCGGTCCCGCCGTTGTGTGTGTGTTCAGGTCACCATGTCACACACCTTCAGTATATACATTTTTATTTTAAAAAGCCCCACTGTTCTCTGTACTTGTGGTTGCCAAGGGGGCGGGGGGCTGAGGAGGGGAGGGGTGGGAGTTTGGATCGGCAGGTGCCAACTATGATTATGGGATGGATATGGTGTGCTGCACGGCACAGGGAACTGCAGTCAACACCCTGTGATAGGTCGAAAAGAAGAAGCGAAAAGAAAACGAGATGCTCCTCTCAGCTTCAAAATAAAAGGGTTTCAGGTGCAGCAAACCGACCCACCTATCTGAGAATCCACATCTTTGAATATCCATATAACAATCTATATGGCAGTTTTTTTCTCAGTGTGTTAATAGGGTATTTCAGTGTCTATGAATACATTATCAGTCTTGTTGACATTATAGGGGACAAATAAACCCACAGAACTAGACATATTCCTCGTTACTGCACCCGCAGCAGCTCGAGGGTCTGAGCGTCTCGGAGTCCCTGCAGCCCCGCTCTTGCTGGAGGCTGAGCTAGGCTCACAGGTGGTGGGAGGCGGCACGTGGATGATGTTTGCTAACATAGACACGAACCTCAGAGCAGTCAAGGAGCGACTCTGGGCAGTGAATGGACAGCTCACTGCAAACCAAACTCACAGGTCAAGCGTGTGCAGAATCAAAGCTATTTTGAAAGACTGAAATCATTTCTTTGACACCTTTGGTAAAAACAGATTGAAAAAAATTACAACATACACTGTAAATAGTAGCAGTTTAAAAAGAGCCAGGTGAAAACGAACACATAGATTTCCAGAGTAATCAAAAGGCACGTTGTTGGTATTTCCAACACCCAGTCCCCGTCCATGAGGAGGGTGAGATTCTCTTTAAAGGGTGCCAGAATTCTGGGCACATCCCCAAATACCAGCTCTCAGAAGCCAAGCAGATACGAGTACCAGGACTGTGAGAGCAGTCTCCTCTGCAACTGGAGGGGTAGACACAAGTTGGGTCCTTCTCGGCCGTTGCGTCGTCCTTCCTGTGAAGGTGTGGAAATTACATCTGTCCTCGCACCTCATTTTTTTGGTTTGTTTTTTCAAAGGATACCAAGGCACCTCTTGTTAAACCAGAAGACACGGACGGGCGATCTAACTGGATGAACATCCATGTGTATTTCTACAGATAGCTACTTAGTAAGATGGTAAATCCCACGTGTGCTGAATTGCTCAGTCGTGTCTGACTCTGCGACCCCGTGGACTATAACCCACCAGACTCCTCTGTCCGTGGGATTCTCCAGGCAAGAACACTGGAGCAGATTGCCATGCCCTCCTCCAGGGAATCATCCCGGCCCAGGGGTAGAACCCATGTCTCTTACGTCTCCTGCATTGACAGGCAGGTTCTTTACCACTGGTATTTGGGAAGATCCCCTGGAGAAGGAAAGGCAATCCACTCCAGTACTATTGCCTGGAAAATCCCATGGACAGAGGAGCTTGGTAGGGTACAGTCCCTGGGGTTGCAAAGAGTCGGACACGATTGAGCGACTTCACTTTCACCACCTGGGTAGCACCTTAAAGCCATAGGTCCTGCCTCCTTTTTTTTTTTTTTTTTAATCTGGAAGATCGTGAGGAAACCAACTAAAATTGGGAATAGAAAACATCAACCCTCCAAGAAGCAAAGGGCATGTGGGTAGGGGCTGAGGACCGTGGGAAGATTGTGACCTGAGAACATCTACCTCCGGGCTTCCTAGAAGTCTTCATGACGACATTTTCCAGGTTAGTTTCACTTTAGTTCGCTATAGGACGCCGTCTCCTGGCGTCAGCACTGAGATGAGGCTGGGGGTGCAGAGAGGAAGGAGGGGCCCGCTGCACACTCTGGCTCTTTTCAGGCCCAGAGTGAGTTTACAGGCACGGGTGCCGCCTGATTCTGAGAGCACGCAGGAGACAGAGGTACCTGGCCTACTTGGAGGCTGTCGGAAGCATCCCAGGGGAGATGGCAGGACGGTTTCCAAGGGCAAGTGGAGATTCACAGGGTGCTGGGAGCAGGAGGTATGCATGCACACACGTGTATACACGTGTGGCCACGTGGAGAGGGACTGGATGAGACTTAGGCCCAGGGATGGCAGGTCCAGTGGTGATGGGCAGTCAGGACCAAGAAATGAAGCACGTTGGGGCAGGATGCTCGAGCCAGGCCTTGGGAGCCCAGGAGCCTCTGAAGGACAGTTGGTACCTGGGGCCTGACGAGCTCAAAGTGGCACTTGAGTAACCTTTTCTGATGGGTACTTGTCAAGGGTCATAAGACTAGAGAGAAAGAGAAGAGAGACAGATGGACAGACAGACGTTGATGAGCTGACAGACTAGTGGACAGTGACATCACCCCCAGAGTCAGAGCACTGATACTCTGTGATTTGGGTGGTTAAGTTCAGCTTCCCTTGTGGCTGAGCTGGTAAAGAATCTGCCTGCGAGGTGGGAGACCTGGGTTCGATCCCTGGGTTGGGAAGATCCCCTGGAGAAGGGAAAGGCTGCCCACTCCAGTCTTCTGGCCTGGAGAATTCCTTGGTCTGTATAGTCCATGGGGTCGCAAAGAGTCAGACATGACTTTCAAGTTAAGTTCTGTATGTAACTTTCCTCTATCATTGGGCTTCCCTGGTGGCTCAGAGGTTAAAGCGTCTGCCTCCAATGCTGGAGACCTGGGTTTGATCCCCTGGAGAAGGAAATGGTAACCCACTTCAGTATTCTTGCCCGGAGAACCCCATGGACAGAGGAGCCTGGCAGGCGACAATCCACGTTAGACTGGAATCATTTTTTAAACTCACCCTCTGAATGTTAACCATTGTGACTTTTCTTCCTGGGGCTTGAAAAAATTATTTTACTGTTAACGACTTAAAAGCCTCAGAATCTTGTCTAGAACGCAGATGTGAACATGCCATGTCCAGCCTCCTTCCTGGTCTCCACGTGTTGCCCAGTGTCCCAGAGAATGCATCCAGCACCTTCCCATTTTAATAAAGTGTATATTATCTTTCATTAGGAAAATTTTCAAACATAAAGAAAAAATAAAAAGAATAGAATAGTAAATGGGGAGTGACCTGCGAACTGCCTGGCTATGCATTCTTTAGCTACTTCTCTGCAGTGACATTTTGGAGTAAGTTGAGACATACTGATAATTTATCCCTGATTTCTTCAATATGCATCTCTAAAATATAGGCACATTTTTCCTCATACCCACAGTGACAAATACCTGCCTAGTAATGGTGGCTCCCTGGCACCATCTGTTACCTGATCCACATGGATTTTCCCTGTGCCCCCAGTGTGTATTTTACAGCTGCTCCCCCCAAACCAGGAGGCAGTCGGAGTCCTCAGACCGGAGGTCAGATTGCTCTCAATAGTTGCCTCCCTCATTTTCCCCTGTGACAACATAATAGGCGTGATTTCATTTCCAGTGATAAGGGACCGCATGGATAAGATAGCCTTCTCCTGTTACAGTGATAATCAGACGACCCCCAAACGGCAGCAGACTGATGAGTTCGTTTTCTCTTCCCTTCACCCTGACGGGGCCAGACAGGCTCTTATGCCTCACAGCAAGGGGAGCCCAGGGCCTGAATGACCCCAAAAGCAGAGCCTGGCTCCCTGAGTGATGGATGTGCCTGTCCTGTGGATTAATCGCCACAGATGGCTGCTCACTGTGCTAGCACACCAGTTAGGGCTAAAGCACGTGAAATGTGCAAAAGATGTTCAGCATCCAAGTATGGCACCCCACGCCAGCACTCTTGCCTGGAAGATCCCTTGGACGGAGGAGCCTGGTGGGCTGCAGTCATGGGGTCACTGAGAGTCGGACACGACTGAGTGGCTTCACTTTCACTTTTCACTTTTCATTCTCACGCATTGGAGAAGGCAATGGCAACCCACTCCAGTGTTCTTGCCAGGAGAATCCTAGGGACGGGGGAGCCTGGTGGGCTGCCGTCTATGGGGTCCCACAGAGTCGGACACAACTGAAGCGACTTAGCAGCAGCAGCAGCATAGATAATAACAGGATAGGATGGAAACAGTATTTTAGTGCATGTAAAAGAAATGCACATCAATTTAAGAATTTATTAAATAAACTAATATGTCAAGCTGAGTTTAATTATTCCTGATTATTAAATAATCATTAATATTAAATAATCAATTATCATTACTTTTTAAACTTTCCACCTACAGTGCAGGAGACCTAGGTCTGATCCCTGGGTTGGGAAGATCCCTTGGAGAAGGGAATGGCAACCCACTCTAGTGTTCTTGCCTGGGGAATTTCACGGACAGAGGGGCCTGGGGGAGCTAAAGTCTGTGGGGTCACAGAGTCAGACACTGAGCGACTAACACTCTCACTCCATAGCCGATTAACAGTGCTGCGACAGTTTCCGATGAGCACTGAAGGGGCTCAGCCACACAAACGCACGCACCCCTTCTCTGCCAAAGTCCCCTTCCATCCAGGCTGCCACATAACACTGAGCTCAGTCCCACGCACTGCACGGAAACTCCTTGTTGGCAATCCATTTTAAATATAGCAGTGTGCAAGAATCATTAATTCTTCTACTTAATTAATTAAATGTTAAATTATTTTAATCTGACAATTTAACATTAATTTTAATGTAAAAATGTCCACCTCGTCAAAGCTATGGTCTTTCCAATAGTCATGTATGGATGTGAGAATTGGACTGTAAAGAAGGCTGAACACTGAAGAATTGATGCTTTTGAACTGTGGTGTTGGAGAAGACTCTTGAGAGTCCCTTGGACTGCAAAGAGATCCAACGAGTCCGTCCTAAAGGAAATCAGTCCTAAATGTTCATTGGAAGGACTGATGCTGAAGCTGAAACTCCATTACTTTGGCCATATGATGGGAAGAACTGACTCATTTGAAAAGAGGCTGATGCTGGAAAAGAGTGAAGGCAGGAGGAGAAGGGGACGACAGAGGATGAGATGATTGGATGGCATCCCCAACTTGATGGACATGAGTTTGGGAAGCTCTAGGAGTTTGGTGATGTACAGGGAGGCCTGGCGTGCTGCAGTCCATGGGGTCGCAAAGGGTCGGACACGACTAAGTGACTGAACTGAACTGAATCTTAATACATTAATTCATAAATAAGTTAGTATAAATTTAGAAAGTTAGCATAGATTTGAGGACTTTATAAGGCTTTTGTACTAGATGACATGTGTTTTTCAGTTGAAATGTTTACCTGAGCCAGATTTCAGTTCTCAGCTGAGGTTTTATACTTTTGGGATTTTCATCTTATCAGATTTACATGATCCCTTTTATTTCCCAAGGAGCTTGTCAGACTTGATTGAATCATAGTCCTCCTTTAATATTAAGAAACAGAAAATCATCAAGGTGCAGTTTTGTTAAGATGTCAGTTCTTCCCAGTTTAATCTACAGATTCAACAAGCCCAGTCAAAACCCCAGCATGCTGCTTACTAGCCATCAACAAACAGATTCTCAAGTCTGCGTGAAGAGATGGAGGCCCAGAGTAGCCACCGCTACCTGGAAGGAACAGAAGGCTGAGGACATAGGCTACCAGCCCCCCGGGGGGTTCGTGTTTTGAATCACCGTGCCTTGTACACAGGGGATCTCAAAGCGTTGTGTATGTGGGACGTGATCATTACTGCTGCCATCTCTATGTCTGTCAGGAGGCAACATACACACGGGCACGGTGATGTGTGACAATCCCAGCTCTCATTCTACAGAGAAGTTCCACTTGAGAAGTATGACTTCTAGCACAAAAACTCTCTTTCTGGCAGATTTGGGAGCTCCCATCCCTTCTGTGAAATGAAGCGTTCCTTCTGTGTCGGTAACATGTAACTGACCTTGGTCTTGAGACTTGGCTATCGGTTTTAAAAGCTCCACTGTCCGAAAGTTAGGGAGAAATGACGGCTCGAAGGACACAGTTTCTGAAAAATTTGGCTCTGTGTCCTTTGCCAAAGCTGCTGAAGATGCTGTAATTCCAAGAAACATGAAATGTTAGCATTCTTAGTAAGAGCCACACCGACACTCTATTTCAACGGTCACTTCTTTAAACACTGAAGATTCCCCTGGGACAGAGGGTGCTCACGGCCTTATGAGGACAGCGGGCTCCGTTTCCAGACAGCTGTCCTGCCTCCTCCACTGGTCATCGCATCCCTGGGCCAGTCACCAGCCATCTGGGTTCTGACTCCTCTTCGATTACAAACGAAGGTGGGGTCTCTCGCTGACCTGAAGGCCCCTTCTGATCTCCACTCCATTTGTGAACACTCATGGATGACTTAATTTTGCTTGCACTTATTTCCTCCCCCTCAGGTCCCCCTTTCATGCTTTCTTTCAGAGGCTGTGCACCCAAGTCCAGAGGCTTGCACCGTCTCACACTTTCACGTACATGCAGAGCCACTCGGAAATCCCTGCAGAGTCTCAGACACAACAGCAAGAAGTATACATGTGTTAATTTTACTCATCACCACCGAGAACCACAGAGAACGCGAATCCTGTGCTTGCCACCAAGGGAGTGACCACTGGGGCTTCCCAGGCACTGCGGTGCTAAAGAGCCCTCCTGCCAATCAATGCAGGAGACGCAGAAGACGCAGGTTCAGTTCCTGGGTTGGGAAGATCCCTCAGGGAAGGGAATGGCACCCCGCTCCAGAACTCTTGCCTGGGAAATCCCATGGACAGAGGAGCCTGGTGGGCTGCAGTCCATGGGGTCGCAAGAGAGTCAGACATGACTGAGTGATTAAACAGCAAAAAGAAAGTGACAACTTAGGAGGGAAGAAATGATCGTCTCAGATGAGCCATCAGCATGAAGATGGATGAAGGTCAGAAGATGAGCGGCGATGGCACGAGGCACGGAGACCAACAGACGCAGAGCTGCGCCCTGGGAGATGCGAGGCTGGTTCCACCCCTGCCGGTCGCTGGAGCCCGCGTCCCAGTGGGTGACGCGTGGACCTGCACCTTCTGTCCATGGTTAGCTGAGGTCAAGGGCCGAGCAGGGCCGGCACTCTGACAGCCCTGCACAACGGCTATAGATGATGTCCAGAGGGCTGGCACGCCGTGGACCCCTTGCCGATGGATGGCCCTTTGATGTCACAGGGTATTACTCATACGTGGAATCTATTTTTTTTTAATGAATGTAAATGAATGTATTTACTAAACAGACTTACAGACATTGTTGCAGATATACTTACATGTAACTTACGGTTGCCAGAGGGGAAACATGCGGGGAGGGGTGGGACAGGAGCTTGGGGTTTATATACAACCCTGCTGTATGTAGCATGGATAGCTGACAAGGCCCTACTGTGTAGCACAGGGAACTCTACTCCGTGTTCTGTGATAACCTATTTTAGAAAAGAATCTGAAACAGAACTTGTTGCTTTTGTTGCTGTTCAGTCGCCCAGCCGTGTCCCACTCTTTGTGACCCCCAAGGACGGCAGCCTGCCAGGCTCCTCTGTCCTTCACTGTCTCCCAGAGCTTGCTCAGGCTTGTAGCCACTGAGTCGGAGCTGCCATCCAACCATCTCGTCTGCCACCCCCTTTCCTCTTGCCTTCAGCTTTCCCAGCATCAAGTCCTTTTCCAATAAATCAGCTCTTCATGTCAGGTGGCCAAAGTATTGGCACTTCAGCAACAGTCCTTCCAGTGAATATTCAGGACTGATTTCCGTAGGATGGACGGGTTGGATCTCCTTGCAGCCCAAGGGACTCTCGGGAGTCTTCTCCAACACCACAGTTCAAAAGCATCAATTCTTCAGCTCTCAGCCTTATGGTCCAACTCTCACATTCATACGTGACTACTGGAAAAACCATAGCTTTGATTATATGGACCTTTGTCGGCAAAGTGATGTCTCTGCTTTTTATACGCTGTCTAGGTTTTAAAAATTTTTATTGGAGTAGACTTGATTTGCAATGATGTGTTAGTTTCAGGTATACAGCAAAGTTTCAGGTATACATGTATCCGTGTTTTTTTTTTTTTGGTATATGTATAAATGAATCACTTTGCTGTACATCTGAAAGTAATGCAGCATTGTTAACCAACTGTACTCCAATAAAATTTTTAAAAAATTAACAGAGCAGAAGAGTCTTTCTTGAAACTTTGATTTGGGGCAACCCCCCAACCACCAGGGTCCTGCAGTCCTAGACGTGTGGCTTCAGCCAAGGAGTCTCATCTCTCTGGGCCCATTTGGGGTCAGAACAGCAGGCTCGTCCCCTCAGAACTTGCAGCCTTCAGCAGCTTCACTGCATGCAGAGAAGAAGGTGTTTGCCTGGCGTTGGGGTTTTTATTTTTTACGTTCTTCCTTCCTGGGCAGAAACAGAGCCGTGTTACCCAGTGCAACTTTGTGCCAGGACCTTCAAACATGACTTTCTGTCAGCTGTGACATGTTTCAACACCCCCAAATACTTCAGGAGACAGTTAACTTCTGGGTTTTAAGGAAGACTTAATCAAGACATGCGTGTTTGGACTTGCTCTGGGGCACTCGCGTCTGCAGCTGGCCGCGCGGGGCCTGGGCCAGGACCGCGTACTACGGATCTGCTTCTCTCCACTTAACTCTTCATCCATTGCCGGCTTTCTCAGGGCAACTTTGCACACGGAGCTTGCCACACGGAGGCCCAGACAACCCACTAACTGTGCTCAAATCACCTAAGAACCCCAGCTCAATCCTGCTGCAGCTGGGAGACGGGTGATGGTGCCCTGTGCCAGGCAGGGCTGGGGTTGGGTTGTTTTATAGCTGCCTCTGGGTCTTCCAAACGCCTGCCATGGAAATACCCTTTGGTTCTGCAAGCAGTTAAGATCCTATCTCTGTTCAAAATCATCATTATAAGAGAGAGGAGTAATTTCAGGGAGACCATTAGCAGCAGGCCCGAAACATCCTTATTAACTTTTTCTTCTTTTGTGGCCCATCTTTTATCAGGCTCTATCTGCGTTCAGCATCTGGCCCGGCTGCCAATCCATTTTCATAATAATAATAACACGTTGCGCTGCTCGAGTGCCCTTTCATCCGCGGAGCCCAGAGCACTTTGCAAACATTAATTAATGAAGCTCGGCACAGCACTCTTTGAGGCGGTGAGCCCTGTGAGGTACAAGGCGGTTCAAGTGGTTCTCCTGGGCTCGCCCACTTCTGAGCTGGAGGAAAGCCCCAACAGAGGCCCCACGGACATGGGGTTCAGCCTAGTCCACGATGAAAGTACTACTCCCCCGCCCCGTGCTGCGAGCTCCGTGGCCTGGACCACGCGGCCCCTCACCTTGGCGTCTGGTTCTGAGGTTGATGGGGCCCAGTGATCATCCTGGACCTTCTAGAACCTTGATGCTTCTCCGGACTCGGGACTCGCCTTAGGAGACTCAGTTCTGCAACCACCACCTGGAGTGGAAACGTGAGAGAAGAGGTGTCCACTCCCCCTCCCCCCCGTCCTGCTGGTGCTGAGGTCAGGGTGGAGAGAAAGCACAACACCACCAGGGTTCCAGGGCACCCAGGGTCGTGAGCGTCCCATGGAGGGATCAGAGATGCTCGGGAAGCCTGCGGGTTCACCCGTTCACACCTCCCACAAGTGCTGACTGAATGCATGTTCCTGGGGGCTGGGGTCGGCAGCAGAGGGGACACGTCTGAGAGCCTGCCTTTGGCCTTGTCCTGTGTGAGCACACACACCTGGGTGTTGAAGGGCATGCTCTGAACTGTGACCGGGTGATGATGAGGGGAGAGCTGCCGGGTTAGGGGCTGAGACCCGAGGAGACCAGGCTGAAAGGAGGCCTCTGAGGTCCAGGGAGGCGGGAGGACCCTCCCAGAGTCCTCGGAGGTCCAGGGAGGCGGGAGGACTCTCCCAGAGTCCTCGGAGGTCCAGGGAGGTGGGAGGACCCTCCCAGAGTCCTCGGAGGCAGGTTGATGAGCCGGCAGGCAGTTGGCAGGGGCTTCTGTCGTGACCAGGTTCTAATGACCCCGATTTCTGGGAGTCTACCTAGGGCGGCCACGAGGGGCTGAGATGAACGTCCTGCCTGTTCGTGGCCAGTGCCATCTGTTTCAGCCTGTCTGAGGGTGAGAGCCGCATGGTCTGCAGGGCACCAGGTCATCATCCTCCAGCGAGGGCGGGGGTCCCAGGGTGGTGCCACCTGCTGACACCTAGCAGTGGCATCTCTGCGTGACCTCCTGGACCCCTGGACGTGGCCTCACCTTCCCAGGCTGGACACGGGATCCCAGGAAGAGAGAGGGACTGACTCTCTGTGTGTGTGTGAGTGCACACATGAGTGTGTGGTTTTGCCTGTGTTCATGTGTGCTTTCTGTGTGAGGGCCTGTGTGTGCATGTGGCTGTGTGTCGTTGCTGTTCAGCCGCTCAGTCGTGTCCGACTCTTGGTGACGCCAGGCCTCCGTGTCCATCACCAACTCCCGAAGCTTGCTCACTCTCATGTCTGTCGCGTCGGTGATGCCCTCCAGCTGTCTCCTCCCCTGTCGCCCTCTTCGCCTCTGCCCTCACATGTGTCTGTGTCCGTGGGTGATTTGCGTGTGTCTGGGGGGCGGTCCAGGCTGCGTGAAGAGCTGCTGCCAGCCCTTCTGGGGCACTGGCTGCACGCCTCACGTCTTTCTCAGATGTCAGGAGGGACCCGATGACGCAGCATTTCCGGGATCTGAGGGGGAAGCTGTCAGACTGCCCAGCCTGTGTCTGGTCACGCACGCCCTGGCTGAGCCCTGCCCCCTGAAGGACCCTCCCCCAACAGTGGCTGGGCCCGTCTGCTTCAGGCTGCTCAGCGGGTCCCAGGGTTTACTGTGCGCTGAGCCCGCCCAACTGCTTGCCAAAGTGCCCACAGCCACCCCTACAGAGGCTGAAGCGGGCCTGGGCGGCGGGGCCCTGGCGCGGGTCTCGGGAACCTCGTAGGTGACCCCTGAATGCGGCCCCACTCTCTCTCCTCTTGCCAGGCCTCAACTGGCGACGCTGCTGCTTTTGCACAAAATGCTCTCATCTGGAAGCCTGAGAACAGCTGTGCCTCTTCTGGGCCTGCAGACAAAGAGGTGGATGCTCAGCAGAGGCTGCGGTAGACAGGAAGACCCTTCCTGCCCAGGGGAACCTGCAGGAAGGCCCTGGAGTTCAGATGTTTATGGGGAACTTGGAGGTCCCTCCAGGCCCAGAGTCTCAAGACCACCCAGGGGTGGGTGCAGAATTCCAGTTGGAATGCTCCCCCTGTGCACCACTCCATACCCTCCTGAAATTCCCTGATTGGCAATCCCCTCCCCTGGTGGACTAGGAAAATCAGAAAACACCTCTTCCTCCTGCCATCTCCTGAGCCAGGACAGAGGGCGCGTGGGGACAGTTGACGGGAGGGGAAGAGGCCCCGCAGACAGCCTGATGGGATGCTTGCCTCCAGCTCCGTCTCCCAGCAGGGCGGTACGAGGTGATGAACAGCGTCAGGAATCTGGGTGTGGCTTCTGCCCACAACCAGTGCTATTTTCCTCCAAGAAACTAGAGGAAATAGTTGTTTTTCATTTGTGAAATGAGACCTACAAATTATCTGATAGGCTTATGGTAATGTCCAAAAAATGATGAGTTTTAAAGAATTCTGAAGACCACGTAAGGAGAACACTGCCTGTTCACGCAATGTGTGAAGTCGTATCATTCTTGCGTGCTTGGCCCACTTGTCAGACAGACCAGTGAGGAGCTAGGATCAAATGAGCTTGTTAGATGCTTTTACAATAAGAAACTGCAAGTTGGAGTGGTAGAAAGGACATGTGGGGGATTTATTATTGAGATCTTTATTGAGTTTTAAATAGATTGTTATGTGGTCTTGGTATACGCCTGCCATATTTTAATTCAGATTTTAATTTTAGTTCCTTTATGATTTTAGTGGACACTTACCATATTTGAGTACAACGTACCCCCAAATCTTCTGCTCTCCTCTTCCTCAGAGAGTCATTAGTTAAACTGTTCTTCCAAAGCTGTTTTCTAAAAGGGCCCAGATCCTTTACAGGAAGTAAGGCTTTCAGAACCATTTTTACGTGATGTTCACGCGGCCTGAGGTTTTCACACAGTGGAAGGGTGAGGGGGCGCCACTGATGGGGAAGGCCCTGCCCTTTCCCACACTAGGGAGGAGTTTGCATTTAGTGGGGCCCAGTAAAGGGGCTTCCCAGATGGCGCTAGTGGTAAAGAAGCCACCTGCCAATGCAGGAGACATAAGAGATGCTGGTTCCACCTCTGAATCGGGAAGATCGCCTGGAGGAGGGCATGGCAACCCATGCCCTCTCCAGCACTGTTGCCTGGAGAGTCCCCGTGGACAGGGGAGCCTGGAAGACTGCAGTCCACAGGGTCACAGAGTCAGACACGACTGAGCGCCGATACACAGGACCCTGAAGCTGTGATCTGTAGGAGCAGATGTCTGGCGGCACCATTTTAAGAACACAAGGGAAGTGCTTTTTGTCTGTCTGAGGTCTTATTTGGAACTTTGGTCTCCTTTATCTTTGGCCATTGTTTATTGAGGTATAACTTATATGTACAAAAATGTGCTCATTAAATGTGTAGAGGAAAAGAACAGAAAGGGAAAGACTAGAGATCTCTGCAAGAAAATCAGAGATAGCAAGGGAACATTTCATGCAAACATGGGCTCAATAAAGGACAGAAATTGTATGGACCTAACAGAAGAAGAAGATATTAAGAAGAAGTGGCAAGAATACACAGAAGAACTGTACAAAAAAGATCTTCACGACCCAGATAATCATGATGATGTGATCACTCATCTAGAGCTAGACATCCTGGAATGTGAAGTCAAGTGGGCCTTAGAAAGCATCACTACGAACAAAGCTAGTGGAGGAGATGGAATTCCAGTGGAGCTGTTTCAAATCCTGAAAGATGATGCTGTAAAAGTGCTGCACTCAATATGCCAGCAAATTTGGAAAACTCAGCAGTGGCCACGGGACTGGAAAATGTCAGTTTTCATTCCAATCCCAAAGAAAGGCAATGCCAAAGAATGCTCAAACTACCGCACAATTGCACTCATCTCACATACTAGTAAAGTAATGCTCAAAAAATTCTCCAAGCCAGGCTTCAGCAGTATGAGAACCGTGAACTCCCTGATGTTCAAGCTGGTTTTAGAAAAGGCAGAGGAACCAGAGATCAAATTGCCAACATCTGCTGGATCATGGAAAAAGCAAGAGAGTTCCAG
>SJYG01000851.1:466902-479894 GCA_006410535.1 Litocranius walleri
CCTTATGGCAGAAAGTGAAGAGGAACTAAAAAGCCTCTTGATGAAAGTGAAAGTGGAGAGTGAAAAAGTTGGCCTAAAGCTCAACATTCAGAAAATGAAGATCATGGCATCCGGTCCCATCATTTCATGGAAAATAGATGGGGAAACAGTGGAAACAGTGTCAGACTTTATTTTTGGGGCTCCACAATCACTGCAGATGGTGATTGCAGCCATGAAATTAAAAGATGCTTAGTCCTTGGAAGAAAAGTTATGACCAACCTAGATAGTATATTCAAAAGCAGAGACATTACTTTGCCGACTAAGGTCCATCTAGTCAAGGCTATGGTTTTTCCTGTGGTCATGTATGGATGTGAGAGTTGGATTGTGAAGAAGGCTGAGTGCCGAAGAATTGATGCTTTTGAACTGTGGTATTGGAGAAGACTCTTGAGAGTCCCTTGGACTGCAAGGAGATCCAACCAGTCCATCCTGAAGGAGATCAACCCTGGGATTTCTTTGGAAGGAATGAGGCTAAAGCTGAAACTCCAGTACTTTGGCCACCTCATGCGAAGAGCTGACTCATTGGAAAAGACTCTGATGCTGGGAGGGATTGGGGGCAAGAGGAGAAGGGGACGACAGAGGATGAGATGGCTGGATGGCATCACCAACTTGATGGACGGGAGTCTAGGTGAACTCTGGGAGTTGGTGATGGACAGGGAGGCCTGGCATGCTGCGATTCATGGTGTCACAAAGAGTTGGACACGACTGAGTGACTGAACTGAACTAGATGAATTTTGGCTAATGCATATAGTCATGTAATCACAATGATTGCAACCAGCAGAGAAAACACTTTGATCACCTCACAGATTTCCTCCTACCCTTTGCAACAAATTCTCTTTCCTCTCCCAAGACCCTGAAGCCACTGACCTGATCTGTATCCTCTGGTTTATTTCCTTTAAAGTAGCCCATCAGTAGCATCTTACAGTATGTGGGCTGCTTAAAAATTGAAATATGGTTCATTTATGATGTTAGTTTCAAGTGTACAACGAAGTGATTCAGTTATACATAAATACATACGCACATATATGTATATATATTCATTCTTCTTCAGACTCTTCTCCCTTGTAGGTTATTACAAAATATGTAGCAGAATCCCGTGTATTATCTCTTTTTTATGTAGTAGAGTATATATTGCAAACTCCTAATTTATCCCTCCGCACCACCTTTCCCCATTGGTAACCGTGAGTCTGTTTCTGTTTTGTAAATAAGTTTATTTGTATCATTTAAAACATTCTGCATATAAGTGCAGTCATGTGATGTTTGTCTTTCTTTGTGTGGCTTACTTCACTGTGTATGATCGTCCCCAGGTCCATGCCTGTTGCCACAAATGGCAATATTTCATCTTTTTTATGGCCGAGTGGCACTCCAGTACTCTTGCCTGGAAAATCCCGTGGACAGAGGAGCCTGGTGGGCTGCAGTCCATGGGGTCGCTAAGAATCAGACACGACTGAGTGACTTGACTTTCAGTTTTCACTTTCATGCATTGGAGAACGAAATGGCAACCCACTCCAGCGTTCTTGCCTGGAGAATCCCAGGGACGGGGGAGCCCGGTGGGCCGCCGTCTCTGGGGTCACACACAGTCTGGCATGACTGAAGCGCCTCAGCAGCAGCAGCAGCACTCCGTTGCACGCATGTGCCGTGTCCGCTTTGCCCACGCCTCTGCTGAGGGACACTGAGGCCCCACGTCTTGGCTGTTGTGAATCGTGCTGCAGTGGGCATCAGGCCGCATGTACCATTTTGAATTAGAAATGTGTGCTTACATGCAGACGTTCACATCTGGCTTCTCTCGGCGTCGTGCTTTTGAGGCTCACCCCTGTTGCTGCATGACAGAAGTAGCTTGTGCCCCTTAATTTCTGAGTAGTGCCCCATTATGTTATATTGGACGATCTGTTTGTCATGCAGCAGTGATGGACAGTTGGGTTGCATTCACTCTGGGGCCACTGTGCATGAGACTGATAGGAACATTCATGCGGGCTCTTTGGGTGAAGCTATACTTTTATTTCCCTTGGATAGGTACCTGGGGTGGGATTGTATGGTAAGCTTATGCTAACTTTGTAAGCAAAAAACCTGTCTTCCAAAGTCACTGTATGGTTGGGCATTTCCTCCAGAAATGCGGGAGAGTTCCCCTTGCCAGCATTTGTCGGAATCCCAGTCATTCCGCAGGTGTGTGGCACTGTCTCGGGATTCTAATCGCAATTTTCCGAATGACAGACGGTGCTGTGCTTTTCTTCCCGGGCTTATCTGCTGCCTGCGCATCTTTTCCAGTGAAGTGCCTGTTCAGGTCTTTCGCCCACCCTCTTAAGACTGAGGCTGCTTGCCTCACCACTGAACAGCGAGCTCCTCGTAGGCTCTGGCCGAGATCTTAGATGCGTGTTTTGCAGAAGCTCTCTCCCCATCAGAGGCTTCCACTGCATTTCCTGAGCAGTCTTTAAGAGAGCGTGTTGCTAACTTCTGATGAACTCCCATTTATATCTGTTGGTTGCTTTAGCATTTCTTTAACTTCTCTCAGCAAAAATCTTTTCCCAAAATCTGTACCACAGAGAGTGCCAATTTCTTCGCTTCCTTGGCATCATTATTATTTTAAAATTTGACTCCCTAATTGGCAGGGAATGCTACCCCTTTATCATCTTCTACTGAATTTATTTTCTGATTGCAAAATTGGACAAAAATTAGACACACTTCCTACCTTTTGGTCACTTGTTTTTCTCCTGGGAATCTTGTTCCTGCCCTTTACTTATTTTTCTCTAGGGAGTCTCTGTGATTTTTTTTCTTATTGATTTTAACAGAACTTCAAAAAAGCGTTAAATATTAATGATGAGAAGGGGCTACTTGTTTGGTCCTGATTTGAATGAGAGCTACTTTGTTTTTTTCTTATTGCATAGGTTACTATTAAAGTTTTCAATATTAAATTTAGAAAAAAATGTTCTTTTAAAATAATTGAACATCAGAAATGTTTATTAAAAGTTGTCCTTTGGGTACGTGCCCTAGTGTTACATCATCATATCTTAGGATAGTTACAATATGATCATGATGGAAAATACTTTTTATCTACTTATAGATAAATATTCGGTGTGACAAAAATTAGGAATCTTTGTATGTCAACATGTGACATGCATCACTGAGAAAGGAAAACAGTGTGGGCATCTCAGTAGATGCAGCAAAGGTTTTCATGATGTTCAGAACCCAGCTGCAATTAGAAAAGAATCCTCAGCAAACAAAACAGGCAGCTCTGTCTCAGTCTGATAAAGGGAACTGTGAAGACTTTGCCGCTGACATCACACTCGTGGCGAAAGGCCGGATACTTTTTCTTATAATTGGGAGGAGGGCTGGCGTGCTTTACCACTGGCTCCTCTCGACCTTGTACCTGAGTCTGTGGCCTGTGGAATAAAGAAAGAAAAATTAATAGATTTGCAAATACTGGAATGGAAGAAGTAAAACTGTTTAGTCATATATGACAGGATCATTTATGTAGAAAAACGAACAGAATCCACACACAAAAAAATAATGGAACTAATGGATTTAAGAAAGTCAGAACGCAAACACTCGTAGCTCTGTGTACGCGCATCAAACAGCAGAAGACAAATAAAAATAATGCCATTTGCAGTGGCACCAAGATTTAGGGTTACAGCTTACAAAGTGAGTGCAGGAGCTGTAGGCTGAAAACCACAAAGGCTGAGATAAATTACATCCAAAATGCTAATGTCCTTGCACTCTGAGTCTGTAGGGATGCAGGGGCCTTCCCTCACCTGTATCTCATGCGTGCCCCTGATGGTCAGCTTCCTCTTCTCAGCCGTGGACTCCTCAGAGCGGGGCTTGCTTGGGGCCAAGCTGAACCAGCACCTTGAGTGCCCTGGTGATAAGGGCAGGGCTGGACTGGGCCCCACTCATGGGGCCGCCTCTGGGTTTAGAGAGAGGCAGATAGGAACCTTTGCATTTGTGAAACTTCTGATTGAGCAACATGAATTCCCTAACATTTCCTGTAAAAATGCGTGAAAATTCATTCTTTCCTTTCCTTGTTTACTCGAGATGTTCAAAAACTGCCCTTGCACAGTGAGCTGTCTCAGCAGACCCTCTGTGAGCACCTGGGCCCTCATGTGCACACAGCTGTGCCCCCCAAACAGACGGCATCTCCCGAGTCCAGACAAGCAGCCTTCCAGAGGCCCCGCACCCACTGTCACAATTCAGCATGTGGCTCCCCCACCCCATCCTCACCAGATGCCACGGTGGGCGTGGTCCACGGGAATGCGACGAGAGCCGCACAGGCGGCTATGGATCAGTAGTAGCCACTATAAACATAAAAATGGAATTATTTTAATAATATGTTCTATCTAACCCAATGTGCTATATCAAACAGTATCATTTCATGTGCAGTCATTACAGAAAATATGAATGAAATATTTTACATCTTACTAAGTCTTGAAATCTACACAGGCAGCACACCGCAGCTTGGATGAGCCATAGTTCAGGGGTCCCGAACCTTCCCGCGGCCACGCCCGCCGTGGAAGTCAGGCCTGGCCTGACCGCTAAACCTCAGAGAACTGATGCTGAAGACAGTCATGGAATACTGGAGGGACAAATGTGTCCCCCAGGTCAGAGGCTGGGAGGCTGGGAAGCCTGGAAAGCTGTCACAAAAGGTGAACAAACAGGCAGCTTTGAAATGAAGATGAGGAGAGAAAAGATAAGGGGTGACACCTGAGGCCGGGCTGGGAGCTTGTCTTGTCTGTTGAGAGGAACGTTTGGAAGTGAGTCAGTCATTCACACATTAGCGACGGTGGAGGATCTCAGGGCTGACTCTGATGGCAGAAGGAAAAGTGGGCAAGGAAAGAGGAGACGGCCTGTCTGCTTCTAGGTTCTGCTCTCAGGAGAAGCTGGCCCCTGCGGCGGATGCCGAGCGGCGCAGGCCAGGGCCGCTCCCACGTGGAGGGAAAGCCACGTGCCAGCACAGGCGGCTGGGAGACCTGCCCCGCGGCATCGCCTAAGGGTGGGGCCAGGGCATTTCTGGGATGAGTTCAGGCCGACAAGCTGTTCGGTTATTGCCACTGCTCTATTGCCAGGCGCTTGCACTGAGTCTTAGGCTAACTGGATCGTCAAGGGGAAACTGTTCCTGGGGAACATGGAGCCTGTCTGAGCCGCCCAGGACCGGGGGCTGTCCTGAATGAGGCAGGGAAGCCGTGACTGGCACCCTCCTGCCACCCCACGACCCCGCACGAAGCGCCACAGACCATCACCCCGGGAGGAACACAGCCTGCGGGCTCCTCGAGTCACAGTGAGCGGGAAGGGACGAAGCCTTCACTGTGCCCTTACGCATCACCGTGCAGCTCCGGAGGCGGCAGGCAGATTTCTGTCTGGACCCCCCAGTGGCCCACCCACAGCTCTGGCCTGGCCCCACTTACGGAGCGTGGAGCAAAACCGTGATGCTTTCTGCTGCCCCCACGCCCCCGTCCTTTCTCCAGGGCCCCCGACCACCGTCCGCATGCCTGCGTGCTCAGGGCAGAGACCTGCAGTCGCCCTGGATGCCTCCCATCCCCCGTGGAATCCCTCTCCAGGCCCCGCTGACCCGCCTGGAGCCCAGTGCTTCCCCCGACGGCAGCCTCTTCCCAGGTCAGCCGCCTCTGCCTGTGGTCAGGGCCCCAGGCAGCCATCCCTCCCTCAGTCTCATCCTGGCTGCCTCCTGCTCCGCGGACTCTGCTCCACTGCCCATATTTCTTTAAAAACTTTTTGAAAAATGTTTTAATGGAAAGATAGTTGCTTTACAGAATTGCGTTGGTTTCTGCCAAACATCAACATGAGTCAGCCGTAGAGCTGCGTATGTTCCCTGCCTCCTGGGTCTCCCTCCCGCCTCCCTCCCCATCCCGCGCCTCTGGGGTCTTACGGAGCCCCAGGTTGAGCTCCCTGAGTCACACAGCACGTTCCCGTTGGCTGTCTGTTTTACCTACGCTAATGTGAGTTTCCATGTTGCTCCCACCATGCAATCTGCCCTCTCCTTCCTCCCCACCTCCCCATGTCTGTAAGTCCGTTCTCAAGGCATTAACCGTATTTCTTATCTGTTTCTTGAGAAATGTGTGTGATTTAATGCATCAGAACCGTTCTCTGTGCTCTTTCCCCTGCTTGCCTCAGGTATCCCTCCTGCTCCCCACCCCAGGAGTACACACACATTTCCTCCCCGTGTCCCACACCCCCCTGAGGCCAACACAGGCCCTCCCGCATGCCTGGCCTGGGTGAGTTCTCCCCAGAGAGATCTCCCTTCCCTTGGGATGACCTCCTGATGAATGCACCCTTAAGCTGGAAATCAGAAGTGAATCCAATACCCACCTACTGCACAACACACACCCCGGCCCGCCTTAAACGTGCTCAGAGCACTGAGGCCAGCACACAAAGCCCGCATCGTGTCGAAGTGTTGAGCATCTCAGGTATTTACCGAAGCCTGCGCTGGAGGACACGCAGACTGGCTGTCCGTGTTTCGGTGGTGGCGTGTGATGGGGCGGGGGGTTGCTGACTGGGAACTGAGTCTTGCTGCCTTGCCCAGCGTCACAAGTGAGCACCAGACAGTTTATTGCCACCTGGGAAAAGATGGAAGTTCACAAGTCCAAGCGCAGTGTCTACAGAATGAGTATCACGTTTGCAGCGTCACGGCTTCCCAGGTGGGAGCCATAAGAGGCGTGGGCCCTATCCT
The DNA here is from genome assembly GCA_006410535.1 of Litocranius walleri. NCBI lineage: Eukaryota > Metazoa > Chordata > Mammalia > Artiodactyla > Bovidae > Litocranius > Litocranius walleri. Next base: position 473,612 of record SJYG01000851.1, read on the forward strand.
TGGGTTGGGAAGATCCCCTGGAGGAGGAAACAGCAGCCTGCTCCAGTATTCCTGCCTGGAGAATCTCGTGGACAAAGAGCCTGGTGGGCTAGCGTGCATAGGGTCGCACAGAGTTGGATATGACTGAGCATAAATACATTTTGAAAGTTGAGAAATTTTCAGACGAACCAGCATGTCTGGGGATGTCTGTACAGATAACTGCCCCCTGCTGTGCTCTCCTGAGTGCACTTCTCATCACGTGGATCGCAGGGACCGGGTACCTGGGGCTTAAGGCTGAGCGCATCAGTGGGCAGGACCCACACCCCCTTGCCATCAGTCAGGTCTTATAGGTGACAATATTCTCACTGATTTTACTGGGAGAAGTTTCACACCAGCTGCAGAGGGAGGAAGCGTGAGGAGGGAAGTGAGGGATGGGCTGGCTGGGGAGGACATGGACAGGTGGGGCCGGCCGTGGGGGACGGAGGCGCGTTAGCTGAGATGTTTGGAGGCGAGATCTGTGTGGAGGTGAGCTCCGGTGAGGCCAGCCCCGACCCTGGAACCTGCAAGACTGTGCAGGACAAGAGTGACTGTTTTGTCTGCGGTCTCCATGAAGGTTCCTGAAAGGCAAAAGAGAAACTGGGTCATCTTGTGTTAGAAAATGAAATCTGAAGAATTTTGAGTAACATTTTTTAAAGTGGAGTATGGCTTTGAGACCTGTAAGTACGTCCTCAGAAGGCACTGCCGGGCTCCTGGTGGTCCAGCTCGGGGCCAGCTCGTGGGGGCTGGAGGGCTGGCTTGCCCACGACACTTTGTAAACAGTTCATCGCCATAGAAACATAACACAGTCACTGCAGGTTCACGTGGCCAACTAATTCAACCTGGACAATGATTTTGCAGAATCCAAATTCTTATTTCTCTTGGTCCTGATATGAGATTAACTGAATGTTATCTTCATGGAGAGCCAGTAGAGAAACACTAAAATTTACTGCGTCCTTTTTTCTCATTAAACTCAAGAGAACTTAGGTTTTTTATGTTTTTTAATGAGCGTTAGGGTATAGGGAAAATGGCTTTGAATGAGCGATGGGAGAATTGGGTTTGAGATCCTGTCTGTCACCCTAAATGGCTATGCAGAACCCTGGTTTTCTTGTTCTTCAAATGGAAGTGAAAACATACTTGTGCTACTGTTTCTCCCATTTGACAGGGGAGTGATTCTTAATTTTTTTTTTAGATTTTAATTTGAAAATGTTGAAAGTTGCTGAAAAACTCTACCAAGAATCCCAGGGTAGAGGTGTCAGCTGCGTCTTCTTGCAAATTCAAATGTGGCAAGGCTTCTAGCGCTCTTACGAGAGCCCCGTCACCCTCATGGCAAAGCTGTTGGTTTCACGGGAGCTGCTTAGAGGCTGAAAGTCTCTGAAACGTCTTAAGCCGCTGACTGAGGGCAGACGTTTCCTTGAGCCGAGGAGGAATCTATGACCTGGGACCACACTGGCTCCAGGGGCTGGTGGGTCCGGGGTGGGGAGCTGGTCAGGGCTGACAGGACTGTGCCACCTGTGATGCACCCCACCCCCCAGGAGGTCTGTGCCAGGGGCCAGGGGAGGGAAGCTGCAGTGAAGAAGGAACTGTAGACCTGGGCGTTGTCACACAACGTGGAGCCCGACAGGAAGCGGGCACCATGTGGCATCGCTTCTGGGTGAGTCTAATCTATGGCACAAGCGACCTTACTTATGAAACAGAAACAGGCTCGCAGACACAGACAGCAGACTCGCTGCCAAAGGCCCAGGGGGTGGGGGTGGCAGGAGGGTCACAGCAACGTCTGTTGCTGCGCAGTCGACAAGCCATGTCACTTTGCGACCCCGTGGGCCACGGCCCACCAGGCTCCTCTGTCCTCCACTCTCTCCTCGAGTTTGCTCACCCCATGTCCATTGAGTCGATGATACTATCAGCCATCTCATCCTCTGTAACCCCTTATCCTCCCGCCTTCAATCTTTCCCAGCATCAGGGTCTTTTCCAAGGAGTTAGCTCTTCACATCAAGTGGCCAAAATATTGGAGCTTCAGCTTCAACATCAGTCCTCCCAATGAGTGTTCAGGACTGATTTCCTTTAGTGTGGATTGGTTTGATCTCCTTGCAGTCCAAGGGACTCTCAGAAGTCTTCTCCAGCACCACAGTTCAAAAACATCAACACACACACATGGAATTTTCCAGGCAAGAATACTGAAGTGGGTTGCCATTTCCTTCTCCAACACACACTATATAAAATAAGCAACAAGAACCTATGGTAGAGCACAGAGAACTACATTAAATATCTTATGATACCCTATAATAGAATATGAAGAATAATATATAGATATTAAATATCTTATGATACCCTATAATAGAATATGAAGAATAATATATAGATATTGTTCTTTATATATCATCACTTTGCTGTACACCAGAAACTAACACAACGTTGTAAATCAAGTTACTCCAATTAAAAGAGAAAGAAGGAATTAAATCAAGGTACCGTCTGGCAGCCCACTCCAGTATCCTTGCTTGGAAAATCCCATGGATGGAGGAACCTGGTAGGCTACAGTCCACGGGGTTGCAGAGAGTCGGGCACGACTGAGCGACTTCACTTTCACTTTCACAGTCTCAGTAGAGGTGCGTGAAGAACAGATCTCACGACTGTGCACGTGTGGGATTTAGGAAAATCATTCACGTGAGATGAAAGCCTCGGGCTAGTCTAGTTGCAGCCAGGGGGGCGGAGGGCCAGGGCTGCAGACCCACAGAATATGTGAGGAGGGGGTCCGGGATTCAGAGGACACAGATGGAGCCCCTCAGGGAACCTTCCAGCCAGAGGTTAGTAGTTGGAGCCTCGAGTGTCCACAGCTTCGCTGGAGCGCGGCGGGGCAGGTGGCTCCCACACTGCCGTCACATGCTCTTGCCCCGTGGGGCCCCGCCCCACACTCGGGAGGTGCCCCGTGCCCAGTTGGACCAAAACTCCTGTCTCGCGGGTGGGTGCTTTGGAGCCAGCGTTCCAGGCAGCTCACCTCGACTCCCCACCCTGGAAGTGCATCCTGTTTAGTGTGGAAACACATTGGTTTGGCTACATCTGTTGCTTTCAAGTTCATCCTAATGTTTGTTATCCTAGCAATTCTCCTTAATTTAAGAGCATGAGAAATAGAATAGGTGAGTTTTGGGGGAAAAGAGCCATACTAAAACCCCAGTTTTGCCAGCAATTGAACTGTTTGTTCTTGGCTTCTTCGACCAAGAAGGAGCAAGGACCCCTCCGCACTCTTGCTGGTGTTTGCCGACATTCAATAACATGCTGGCTCAGCCCACAGCACTTCCCCTGGAGGGTTTCACTATCCCCCAAACGGTGAGGCAACTGCAGCGTGCGACCGCCCCAGTCCAGAAGGCTCTTCTCAGGCATTGCTCTGCACCTGGACGGGCCCCAGGCAGCTCTGACACCCATCATCACAGTGTCTTCAACCATTTCTTCCGTTTGTGTTTTGCTTTCGTGACGTCATTTCCAGCCAGCCTTGGAGCAGGAGCACGAGGAAGGGAGTCTCTCTGAAGCGGCCATTCTTGCTAAAAGCCTTCCTTTTCGTGCGGAAGTAGTTGGTGGGTCTGACGTGGCGTGGACCATCCCCGCCGGCTCGCCCTGTGCCCGCCCCGCCTGCTGGTGGTCTTCTCCAGCTGTGGAGGCCTCGGGTATCTCTTTACTCTTGTTTGCTAACGGGCACTTCAGGGGCGGTGTAGAAATCAGCCCCTAGGTCTAAACCTGCGAGAACAAGGGTGGCCTCCCGGCTTTTTGAGGCGGCTTTGTCATCTCACGAGGTCGGATGCTTTTCCTAAAGCAGACGCAGGCTGGCAGCTGCAGACCAAGGGCCCTGCCAGCTGCTGAGTGTTTGCACCACAGTCCTCAGGGGGACCTGGAGCCACGGCAGCCTGGGTCTCTCCAGGTTCTGCTGGCCTCTGGTTCTGTTCAGCCTGCCCGCTGGCCGAGGGAGCCCTTGGGTCCATGGCTGGGGGTTACCTCACACAGAGCAGAGCCAGTGCCGGTGACCCCAGAACTGTGTCCTTGCCGGAAACCACAACACGCCAGTTAGGAAGGATGGCCAGTTCTCTCAGGGACGTTCCAGTGGATGTGAACTCCCCATCCGGACTGGCTTTCTCCGGGGACAGAAGCCCTGCAGGCCAGCTCTGCAGTTACGGCGGTGTGAGGTAGGCAGTGGCCTCACCTGAGTGAGCACGACATGCTGTAGGGGAGGCAGGAACCAGTCAAAGAATCGATTTGCAGTGCCAGCTTTTGGAGTAGATTTTTTGCTTGGGGGAGCAACATGGCCATGGATATAAATTCAGCTGTCAGTGTGGGCTTCCCTCACGGCTCAGCTGGTAAAGAATCCGCCTGCAATGCAGGAGACTCCAGTTTGATTCCTGGGTCGGGAAGATCCACTGGAGAAACGATAGTCTACCCACTCCAGTATTCTTGGGCTTCCTTTGTGACTCAGCTGGTTAAGAATCCGCCTGCAATGTGAGGACCTGGGTTCGATCCCTGGGTTGGGAAGATCCCCTGGAGGAGTGAACCCACTCCAATATTCTGTCCTGGAGAATTCCATGGACTACAGTCTGTGGGGTTGCAAAGAGTCGGACACAACTGGGCGACTTTCACTTTGACCTTCACATCCGTCAGTATCCACTGATGTCTGATCAAACTGGTGACTGAAGCTGTCTGAAGCTGCCTGATAGTATCTCTTGGGAAGGAGCCCATGGGGCCGATGGGAGCATGCATGCAGTGTTGTGTTTGTGGGGGATGCTGAGATTACCCTCGCCGCTGTGGGAGGAGTGTGGGGCCACCCTTCTTCTAGACTTTGCTGCTGCATGCTCTGTGTAAAGAGAGCAAAGAGATCTGATTTCAAGGAAAGTTGCACACGGGAGAGTTTACAGCTTCTGAACAGGGAGCCATAAGAACAGAGGGACGTTTTGCACAGGAAGTGCTTGTGAGCCACAGACAGAACCGCAGATCTGGGCTCAAGCGCTGCTCTGCCACATTCCGTTACTTGAACTTCAAAAAAAAGTCGTTTAGTGTGACTTAATAAATACTTTTTGAACACCTATTTTGCGTAAACTCCTGTGTCTTCTGCTGGGAGAAACAAAGATCAGAAGTCGCTGCCCACTGCCACAGCCAGGAAAAGCATAGGAGAATGGATGGAATGCCAGCCTGTGGACAGGGGCTCAGAGGGTGGCGAGGGCCGTCGCTGTGTGTGAAGGAAGTCTTTAAGCGTCCGGCTGGGAAGAGTCTTGAGAGCACAGAGAGTGGCTAATGCTGATGGGGGGAGTTGCGGGTGGCCTCATGGGAAACTCTATCTGACCTGGGCCTTAGGCAGAGAACACTGGACACTTAGAATAGACTTTATTTTGGGGGGCTCCAAAATCACTGCAGATGGTGACTTCAGCTATGAAATTAAAAGATGCTTACTCCTTGAAAGAAAAGTTATGACCAACCTAGACAGCATATTAAAAAGCAGAGACATTACTTTGCCAACAAAGGTCTGTCTAGTCAGTTCAGTTCAGTTCAGTTCAGTCACTCAGTCGTGTCTGACTCTTTGCGACCCCATGAATCGCAGCACGCCAGGCCTCCCTGTTCATCACCATCTCTCTGAGTTCACTCAGACTCACATCCATCGAGTCCGTGATGCCATCCAGCCATCTCATCCTCTGTCGTCCCCTTCTCCTCCTGCCCGCAACCCCTCCCAGCATCAGAGTCTTTTCCAATGAGTCAACTCTTCGCATGAGGTGGCCAAAGTACTGGAGTTTCAGCTTCAGCATCATTCTTTCCAAAGAAATCCCAGGGCTGATCTCCTTCAGAATGGATGGAATGCCAGCCTGTGGTCAGGGGCTCAGAGGGTGGCGAGGGCCGTCGCTGTGTGTGAAGGAAGTCTTTAAGCGTCCGGCTGGGAAGAGTCTTGAGAGCACAGAGAGTGGCTAATGCTGATGGGGGGAGTTGCGGGTGGCCTCATGGGAAACTCTATCTGACCTGGGCCTTAGGCAGAGAACACTGGACACTTAGAATAGACTTTATTTTGGGGGGCTCCAAAATCACTGCAGATGGTGACTTCAGCTATGAAATTAAAAGATGCTTACTCCTTGAAAGAAAAGTTATGACCAACCTAGACAGCATATTAAAAAGCAGAGACATTACTTTGCCAACAAAGGTCTGTCTAGTCAGTTCAGTTCAGTTCAGTTCAGTCACTCAGTCGTGTCTGACTCTTTGCGACCCCATGAATCGCAGCACGCCAGGCCTCCCTGTTCATCACCAT
>SJYG01000851.1:479996-534442 GCA_006410535.1 Litocranius walleri
AGGTGGTCTGGTATTCCCATCTCTTTCAGAATTTTCCACAGTTTATTGTGATCCACACAGTCAAAGGCTTTGGCATAGTCAATAAAGCAGAAATAGATGTTTTTCTGGAACTCTCTCACTTTTTTCCATGATCCAGTGGATGCTGGCAATTTGATCTCTGGTTCCTCTGCCTTTTCTAAAACCAGCTTGAACATCAGAGAGTTCATGGTTCACGTATTGCTGAAGCCTGGCTTGGAGAATTTTGAGCATTACTTTACTAGCATGTGAGATGAGTGCAATTGTGCGGTAGTTTGAGCATTCTTTGGCATTGCCTTTCTTTGGGATTGAAATGAAAACTGACCTTTTCCAGTCCTGTGGCCACTGCTGAGTTTTCCAAATTTGTGCAAGGCTATTGTTTTTCCAATAGTCATGTATGGATGTGAGAGTTGGACCATAAAGAAAGCTTAGTGCCAAAGAATTGATGCTTTTGAACTGTGGTGTTGGATAAGACTCTTGAGAGCCCCTTGGACTGCAAGGAGATCAAAGCAGTGAATATTAAAGGAAATAAGTCTTGAATATTCATTGGAAGGGCTGATGCTGAAGCTGAAACTCTAATACTTTGGCCACTTGATGCAAAGAGCTGACTCACTGGAAAAGACCCTGATGCAAGGAAAGACTGAAGGCAGGAGGAGAAGTGGACAACAGAGGGTGAGATGGTTGGATGGCATTACCAACTCGATGGACATGTGTTTGAGTAAACTCTGGGAGTTGGTGATGGACAGGGAGGCCTGGTGTGCTGCATTCCATGGGGTCGCAGAGTTGGACACGACTGAGCGACTGAACTGAACTGAACTGAACTGAACAACAGTGGTCCTGTGTGGGGGATCATTTCAGTTTCTGTAGATGGAGGTCCCTGCTCTATCAAGACTTCAGAAAACTGTGACTAAAGCAGATACTATTTTGTATTAGAAAATCTCAGGTTGGGAACACTTTGTTTCCAAAGACAAATACTGCCTTTGGTTTTAGGAGGTACACATTGGCAGGCTTGCCAAACTTGACGTTTCCAAAGTGCCTTTGAGTTACACCCATTTCAGATGTGGATTCAGTCCTTGACTGATCTGTTGGCAACATGCACTGTAGAGAATCTATTTCAAATGAAAAATAATACACATTCAACCCACTTGACACTGACCTTGAGGGCACAGTGACTTGCTGTATGCTGCTGGCCATTTAGACCCTCGTATTTGAGAGCTCATGCAGCGAAAAGCTATAGATGGAGAGAGACCTCTCCCAAGTTCTCAGTGTCCTGGTGTGTCTCCGGATCTGATTTTCTGGGGTCCACCTCCCAAATTGCATCAGCTGATCAAGAGCATAGGAACTTGCCATTTTGGTTTCACACTGGGGAGCCGTCTCTCTTGGACACAAAACCTTTCAGAGTTTTTGTCATTCAAAGCCCCGACCTTTGTACTCAAGTCAAAGGAGTTCAGTTCAGTTCAGTCGCTCAGTTGTGTCTGACTCTTTGTGACCCCATGAATCTCAGCACGCCAGGCCTCCCTGTCCATCACCAACTCCTGGAGTTCACTCAGATTCACGTTCATCAAGTCAGTGATTCCATCCAGCCATCTCATCCTCTGTCGTCCTCTTCTCCTCCTGCCCCCAATCCCTCCCAGCATCAAAGTCTTCCAATGAGTCAACTCTTTGCATGAGGTGGCCAAAGTATTGGAGTTTCAGCTTTAGCATCATTCCTTCCAAAGAAATCCAAAGGAGTTCACAGACACTTAAATTCAAGGGCTTCATAAAGTTGGACCTTATGAACTCCTTACTTATTATTGCTGCTGCTACTGCTGCTAAGTTGCTTCATTCGCGTCTGACTCTGTGCAACCCCATAGACAGCAGCCCACCAGGCTCCACTGTCCCTGGGATTCTCCAGGCAAGAACACTGGAGTGGGTTGCCATTTCCTTCTCCAAATACTTGCATTCAGATATGTGATACATAAGATCAAGTCTCCAAATATATTAATAGTTTTACATCATCAAAGAAAGTGAAAGAAAGTGAAGTCGCTCAGTCATGTCTGACTCTTCACAACCCCATGGACTATAGCTTGCCAGGTTCCTCCATCTATGGGATTTTCCAGGCAAGAATACTGGAGTGGGTTGCTATTTCCTTCTCCAGGAGATCTTCCCAACCCAGGGATTGAACCCGGGTCTCCTATATTGTAGGCAGACGCTTTACCATCTGAGCCACCACGGAAGTCCTTACATCATCAAAGAGAAAATTAATAAGTTATTTAGGGGTGGGGGGAGTTTATCAACAGCCTGGAAAATCCCATGGACAGAGGAGCCTGGTAGGCTACAGTCCATGGGGTTGTAAAGAGCTGGGCACGACTGAGCGACTTCACTGATGGAAAAAGGCGCCTGTCCTGTCTCTCAGGGTGGGTCAGGGTCCCCGGCAGGCAGTGGCCCGGCTGCGTGCCAGGGCTTGGACCCATTGCCCCATGCACAGTGTGCAGCTGAGCACTCAGACTCCCGACGAGGTAGTTATTGGCATCCTGTTTTACAGGTGAGCAGACTGAGGCTCGGGCATACAGGCCACGTGCTTGAAGGAGCCCAGGGAGGGCAGCGGGATAAGACAGAGGACCTGCCCTCCTCTCCTGAAGCCTGCTTCCCTCCCACAGGGGCTCTGGCTCATCCCTCGTACTCCTGTTAGGGTACGCCCTCTTCCGGAAGCTCTCCCCAACCCTCCAGGGGAAGTTAGCAACTTGTCCGGGTCCTTTTCTTCTTGTATCTAATTCAGGCTTGATGTTGGTGGTTCTCAGAGTACTGTCTGACCCCTAGCCCTTTAAGACCTGCGCTCCCGGCAACTCAACTCGCAAATACGCGATGCGTGTCGCCCGGCCAAGCGTTGCAGCCCAGCACTGACTGTACTCCTGCAAGTCTGTGCCTTTTGTCACCCACTCACCTCGCCCCTACCTCTGCAGCTCCAGTTCTCTGTGTGGGCTCTTCTGCTTCTTAGCTTTGGTCTCACCTGTAGTGAGACCGTGCGGTATTTGTCTTTCTCTGACTGACTTCACTCAGCGCAACGCCCTCAAAGTCCAGCCACGTTGTGCCGAGGGCAGGGCATGATAGTGGAGATCTGCGTAGCCCCGTGAGCACCAGCTCTCTGGGCTCCTGCATAACTTGTAGGAAGGTGAAGGGGACCAGCAGTCACAGTGCTGGAGGGCCGGTGCGTCAGCTTCGCCCGTGTGGACGCTGCGCCTGTGTGGGTGTGGACGGACCAGTCCTGCCCAAGGTTGCACCCACCGCCGAGCACTGGCATCAGCCCCGTGCTTGACTGGGAGGAAGAGCATCTTCCAGATAAGCAAGGGTGCTGGCTGCAAACACACATTCATGCCCCTGTCTCCCGTCACCGTCGCAGTCACTGTCAGAGGCACTGGGGCCATAGCTCTGGTCCCGACCACCAGCTCGAACCCTGCCCTCTGACCCCTGGCCCTCAGCCGGCTGTGGCCGTGGTCAGGACGGGACCACGTCTGCCTTCCCTCTGGGTTTCCAGAACACGCCCGGGGCTCCCATGCAGGTCCACTGAGAACGCAGCACCCCGGGCACCACGCGGGTAATTCCCTCGGATTTTGCCTTTTCAGCTGGATCCTGTGAACATCAGGCAACGGAGCCACGTTTGCATTAAACCGAAAACCTCCCTTACTTTCCCAAACAATGCTCCTGGGTTTTCTCTTTGACTTAAGCATGTACTTTGTTTCTGACACTTTTAAAAGGGTCTTCGAGATCAAAGATTTCCTTCCACACCTGTTCCAACATTATTTTCAATGGCTATTGACCCATTCTTTGAGATTTTTATTTTATGCAGGTGCTTTTTCTTTTGCCTTAGATTATAGCATTAACCTGAACAAAACCAGAGTACATGCATTCATGTGGGTGTATACACGCGCGGACGCACGCCGCGTAGGGCTGGAGACCACATTTCCAGGGACCTGAGCAGTAAATCCCCGCTGTCTCTGTGCGGGGCTCTCAGCACTCCTTTGATGATCTGTTACTAACAGTCAAATGAATAACTCTGAGGGATTAACGCCCCAAAGAAGGAAACAAATATATTAAGAAATGTCTGTTTCACGTGAAAAATGCATCTGGACATTGGTCACTGTCCCTGTCTGAGCTTTCATTCCAATCAAAAGCCAACTTTGAGAACCTTAATGCCTGTCAAAAGCTGTGATCAAAGAAAAATCAAATAGGTTAGTCACCACGGAGCCTGAAACACACCCAGACAAGGGTCTAAACGCAGACATGGAATTACTGTGAATTATAACAGAAAATAGGGGCTCCGCCAGTGGCTCAGCGGTAAAGAATCTGCCTGAAGTGCAGGGAATGCGGGAGACACGGGTGTGATCCCTGGGTCGGGAAAATTCCCTGGAGAAGGAAATGGCAGCTCACTCCAGTCTTCTTGCCTGGAGAATCCCATGGACAGGTGAGCCTGGTGGGCAACAGTCCGCGGGGTTACAGAGCTGGACACGACTGAGCAACTGACGCTTATGCACCTTGAAGGGGTCCCCTGGCGGCTCAGTTGGTAAAGAATCTGCCTGCAGTGCAGGACACAAGGGTCCATTCCCTGGGCTGGGAAAACCCCCTGGAGAAGGGCATGGCTGCCTAACTCCAGTATTCTTGCCTGGAGAATCCCGTGGACAGAGGAGCCTGGTGGGCGACCGTCCACAGAGTCACAGAGTCGAACACGACTTAATGGCTGGCCACCGACTGCCACACACACCCTGCTGCTGTCACCAGAGTCTGCTGAAGCCTGCCCGTCACCCCCTGCGTCCCCTCCAGCCCCGGTGCTCGCTACTGTTCACTACTGTTGTGGGCAGTACCGCAGTGCTGTCTCTCCAGTCTGGTCTCCTCTCCTCTGGAGAGAGGCCTAGGACCAGGACTGAGGATCGGCTGCGTTTCTCCATCTCAGGGTTGGTGTGAAAGGCTGTGGGTCACGTCTGCCTGAGTGAGCTGGACCACTTTCTCCAGGAGGCCTTCCCTGCATGGTTCTGGCTCTGGGGCCCGTTGAGACACCCTGTGATATTCGGAGGTCGAAGCTGCTGGGGGCGTCTGTGACTCAGGTGGGCAGAGCCGGGGGGAAGCTGTGGGGTGACTCCACCCCTGTGCTCATGGCTGGCTGCCCGGCTCCAAGAAACCCCCTGTCAGGCTCTGCCCTGCAGCTCCAGGGGGACGGCACCCACTTCCCCTGTGGGCACCCCATTATGAACCTGGAGGTGCTCCTCTCCCTCCAGGGTGGACGGCACCCACTTCCCCTGCGGGCACCCCATTATGAACCTGGAGGTGCTCCTCTTTTCACTGGTTCATTTAAAGTTCCCTCCCTCCTGTGCTCTGGCATTTCTCGGTTGGAGCGCCCTCCTTTCTCCCTCCTTTCTTCCTATCCTCCCTGTTTCCCCCTCTCTCCATTTCTCTCCATCTCTCTCTTCCTTTCTCCTCCTCTCTCTTATGTCCTTCCAATCCCCTTGTTATTGTTCAGTTGCTCAGTCGTGTCTGACTCTTTGTGACCTCGTAGACTGTAGCACACGAGGCTTCCCTGTCCTTCACCATCTCCTGAAGTTTGCTCAAACTCATGTCCATTGAGTCAGTGGTACCATCCAACCATCTCACCCTCTGTCGCCCCCTTCTCCTCCTGCCTTTAATCTTTGCCAGCATCTAGGGCCTTTTCTAATGGGTCAGCACTTTTCATCAGGTGGCCAAAGACTGGAGCTTCAGCTTCAGCATCAGTCCTTTTACTGAATACTCGGGGTTGATTTCCTTTAGGATGGACTGATTGGATCTCCTTGCAGTCCAAGGGACTCTCAAGAGTCTTCTCCAGCACCACAGTTCAAAAGCATCAATTCTTCAGTGCTCAGCCTTCTTTATAGTCCAACTCTCACATCTGTAAATGATGACTGGAAAAACCATAGCTTTGACCAGATGGAGCTTTGTCTAAACCTCTACTGCCTCTTAATAATTCCATTAAATTTTTTACTGAATATTTGCTACTTGTTTTATTTTTTGAGGTCCAGGAACCATGTCCCACAGGTGTACTCCCCATGTTTTCTATAAATACGGAGCTCCACCTCCAGCAGGTACATCTCTGTGGTCTCCATCCACAAAGTTACAGAAGGACCAAGAAGACAGAATGGGCCGCCACAAATAACCCTCAGCCTCACTCCCAAGAAGCCTTGGGAGTCACTCGGATTTCTAGACATGTGTCAGTTCAGTTCAGTTCAGTTCAGTCACTTACTCATGTCCTACTCTTTGAGATCCCATGAACCGCAGCATGCCAGGCTTCCCTGTCCAACACCAACTGCCGGGGTCCACCCAAACCCAGGTCCATTGAGTCGATGATGCCATCCAACCATCTCATCCTCTGTCGTCCCCTTCTCCTCCTGCCCTCAGTCTTTCCCAGCATCAGGGTCTTTTCCAATGAGTCACCTCTTTGCATCAGGTGGCCAAAGTATTGGAGTTTCGGCTTCAACATCAGTCCTTCCAATGAATACTCAGGACTGATCTCCTTCACAATGAACTGGTTGGATCTCCTTGCAGTCCAAGGGACTCTCAAGAGTCTTCTCCAAAACCACAGTTCAAAAGCATCAATTCTTCTGCACTCAGCTTTCTTAGTAGCAGAAAGAGTTAACACAAGATTCAGAAACAGCTGCCTCCTACTTCTGTAAACATGCTTCATCACAATTTCCGTCCACAGCCAGCAACAGCTGTTGGCCCCATTTTACAGACATAGTTGTTGTTGTCGTTTAATCTCTCTCAGCTGTGTCCAACTCTTTGCAACCCCATGGACAGTAGCCCACCAGGCCCCTCTGACCACGGGATTCTCCAGGCAAGAATACTGGAGTGGGTTGCCATGCCCTCCTCCAGGGGCTCTTCCCGACCCAGGGATCAAACCCACATCTCCTGTGCCTCTTGTACTGCAGGCAGTGTCTTTACCAGTGAGCTATCTGGGAAGCCCAGTGAGTGGAGAGCTGTGTTTCAATACAGAGATGGAGGACTGATTCAGGTCTTAGAATCCAGCCTCATTGGACAGCGGGTAGCAGCATGTGGTAAGGGGTTTGCGTTTTCCCACGTAGTGCTGGTGGCTGAGGATGGCTGGACAAATTTCCTGTCCATCCCCAAACACACATACCCCATGATGGTTCTCTCCTGCCAGGAAGCCCAAGGTGGGGGGATTCTCCCATGGCTGGGCCAGACTTCAAGGTTCAACCTGCACCCTGGTCCTGATGTTGAGCTTGCTCTTTTGCTCAGCTGATGGGAGAAGGGATGTTCCAGTTCCTTGGAACGGGCCAAGAGGCTGATCAGATTGTTCTGGCCCATTCCAATACACAGCATGCTTCTGAAGGGAACGACACTTTTCTCCTGTGAACTTTTGAGCGAGTGAGTTCATGGCTCTTCTTTCGAAGCTGAGGTCTTGGCTGCCAAGGGCTGCCTCCACCAGCTGGAGCTGGCCCTTCACCAGGGGATTATCTGGGGGAAAGAAATGTGAGTTGCCTGCCTCAACATTGGTTTTGCTACTGTGGAATTTTAAACGCATACCCTTTAGATAAATATATTTTCTGCTTTTGCTGCCAGAAAACATTTACATTTTTCTGCCAAAGTGAGAACAGCTTCATCGATCGGCAAACACCGAGCTCCGTCTGGATACAGAACGTGGGGCTGGCGTTTGGGGGTTGACGTGCAAAGTGTAACAGCAACCGCGAACGTGGCTGAGGCTCGTCTTCTCAGAGCTCCATCCTCGTTTTAGTTCATCTTCCCGTCAGCTCTTCGCTGAGATTTCTTGATGGCAGAGTCTCGGATTCATCTTTTGATCCCTCCCCCTGTGCGTGCTATGTGGGCACTGGATGTGTGCAGGAGAGGCAGGGGGCACCTGGTCTCCTGGACCAGACTGACCGTGCCTGGGAACTGGGGCTCAGTCCCATTCCTGCCGCCACTGGGCTCAACAGTGGACGGTGACCCTGAGGTCACGTGGACCAGGTGACAGGGAGCTCGGAGCTGGGGCCCCTCTGCCCGTCCCAGCTCTCCGTCTCCCCTCTGTCCATCATCTCATGTTCCACGGGTGTGCTCCATCAGGGACACTCAGAGCAGGAAGACATGTCCCTAGAGAAGGGAGGACACCCTCCACTCTGTCCCTGTCACTCCCATCAGTCAGGGGAAGAGGGAGCCCGCCTCCACCCCCCGGGGTCAGCCTGCGGTGGGGGTGCTCCCAGTGGGGTCGACCAAAGGGGAGACGCCATAGTGGGGGTTTCTGTAGTGAGGGTGCCCAAGGGGAGGTGTCCACAGTGGGGGTGCGTGCAGTGGGGTGCCCACCGTGGGGTGTCCACAGCCTCCCCAGTACAGGGTCTCTGTGCTGCCAGCTCTGTCTGGAGCTGTTGCCTCCGCAGTGGCTGAGGTTCTCATCCAGCTCAATTTCTGTGAGGTGGGGACCCGGTGCTCCGCCCTGAGTCCTGAGTAGCTTCAGGCTACTCAGTGTGTTCCTTCTCAAAGGGGCATGAGGCAGAAACTCCGGGAGAGGAGAGCGAAGGGCAGGGCATCGGGGAACAAAGGGGCTCGTCGGAGGGCAGGTGCGGGGCGGAGGGCAGGGTGGCTCCAGCTGGCGCTGGCGGCCCCGACAGCCACTCCTGAGCTCGCAGGCCGACAGATAATCAAGGCCTCATTATGCCGGGCGTCAGGAGAGGGTAATGTCTCCAGAGGGCGGCTGCTTAAAAAACAATTTCTGTCACCCGGCCTTGCGAGTGCCAGGCCCGCGGCTCCACGCCCCACCACTGATTGGGAGATAAATTATGCTGATTGCACCCACGTGCAGGGTGCCATCATCAGGCCGCCCCCTGATTGCCCCCGGCCAGCCTCCAAGAGGCGGCCTCGTCCTCAGGGTGCTGGGGAGACCGAGGCCCCCGCGTCCTCCAGGGAGGTGGGGAGGCCTCCAGGGTGGCCAGTGAGCCTGGGAGCCCAGCGGACTCTGCCCCTGAAGCTGCCCCCCCGCCCCGTGGTCCCCAGAGTCGGCCCTTCTCTGAGGTCACCGGACAGCCCCCCGTGGACTCCCTGACTCCGCACCAGTGACCCTGGCTGGCTCATTCTGTGCACTGTTGCTCCCCCAACTCTCTGCTGGCAGTTCTGAGACAGAGAACCAGACCCAGACCGGTCCCCACCCTGCCTCCTCTCTCCCCTCTCCTTCAGACCTGATGTCTGCATTATGAACGAAGAAACGAACATTTCCCACTGCGGAGGGTCTCCTCTCTACGGGGATTCTGAGGTCAGGGCAGGAATATCTTCTCACCCACCCTGGAGACCCCGGGTTCGGGTGGGGCTTCAGTAATCTGTATATTCTGTTAAAGCAAAGGGTGAGATAAAAATAGACCTAGGAACACCTGAAAAATGGAAAGTTCTAAATGACTGTGTTAGGGATTCGTGACAGGGGTCTAACTGGCATGACTGAAGATTTTGTGGGTGTCTGCTCACACCCTTCTCTGGAGTCGGGGCTTAAAGCTTCCTTCTTCCTTTGTCACCTTTTAGAATGGAAATGCATGCGGCATGCAGCATTGTGTGTGCGGCATTGCCGGGGGGCTTGTCCTGGTTTTAACTGAAGTGGAGCTGCTCTACACTGCTGTGTAGCCGCATCACAGGCGAACAGCGGACTGACCCAGCCATATAGTGTGTCTACATACTCATGTATATGCACACAAACACGTATGGGCTTCCCTGGAGGCTCAGCTGGTAAAGAGCCTGCTTGCAGTGTGGGAGACCCCTGGTTCAATTCCTGGGCCAGAAAATTCCCCTGGAGAAGGGTTAGGCTGCCCACTCCAGTAATCCACTTCCCTTGTGGCTCAGCTGGTAAAAAATCCACCTGCAATGTGGGAGAGCTGAGTTCGATCCCTGGGTTGGGAGGATCCCCTGGAGGAGGGGAAGGCTACCCACTCCAGTATTCTTTCCTGGAGAAACCCCATGGACAGAGGAGCCTGGAGGGCTACAGTCTCTGGGGTTAAAGAGTCAAATGCACCTGAGTGACCAAGCAGAGCACACACACACACACACACAGCACAGCACAGTCGTGTTCGCCTCTGCGCAGCCCTATGGACTGCAGCCCCCAAGCCCCCCTGTCCATGGGGGCTCTCCAGGCAGGAATACTGGAGCGGGATGCCAGGCCCGCCGCCAGGGGATCCTCCTGACGCAGGGGTTGAGCCCTGGGAGTGTGTATATGTCAGCCCCATCTCCTGATCTATCCTTCCCTCCCTTTCCCCTTTGGTAACCATAAGTTTATTTTCCATGTCTGTGGGTCCGTTTCTGTTTTGTATATAAATTCATTTGTATCATTTTTAGATTCCACATATAAGTAATATCATATGATATGTGTCTTTCTCTTACTGTATACAGTGTGGTCATTTCTACATACATCCACGTTGCTGGGAATGGCATTACTGCACAGCTTCCATCAGATCCTCAAAGGGATTTGTGATGCCTAATAACTAGCTGGTGAGAGTCACTCAGTCGTATCTTTGTGACCCCATGGAATTCTCCAGGCCAGAATACTGGAGTGGGTAGCCTTTCCCTTCTCCAGGCGATCTTCCCAACCAGGGATCAAACCCAGTTCTCCCGCATTGCAGGCAGATTCTTTACCAGCTGAGCTGCAAGGGAAGCCCAAGAATACTGGAGTGGGTAGCCCATCCTTTCTCCAGGGGATCTTCCTAACCCAGGAATCGAACCGGGGTCTCCTGCATTGCAGGTGGATCCTTTACCAACTGAGCTGTCAGAGAAGCCCTGATAACTAGCTAAGCCACTAAACGGATGGTGAACATAACTCACCGAGTCACAAGTTGTGGCCTCGCTCTTACACTGTTGCTGGTTGGAGGTACTCCCGCTTTTGTGTCCAAATGTCGGGATCTTCTGGCTCGTCCTGATTTCCCTGGTGAAAGGGAGGAGCGTGGGACCAGAGCCTGGCTCTCCCTCTCCATGCAGGGTGTTGCTGCCCTGAGCCTTCCCGTGGGGACTGTGGTGCTGGGCCTCCTGCAGCGCAGGTGCTGTGCGCGTCCTTGCTGACCAGCGCCGCCGGTCCTGGGTCGCCGGGCACAGGGCGCCCTCGCCGGCCATGCCTGCTCTGCTCCTCTCGGTTTCTTAGCACCGAGCTCCTGCAGGGTGACCCGGCGTCCCTCCCGACTGCTACCCTGAGCTGTACCTGAAGACCAGAGAACTCTGTTGATTAAAAGAGAGCTCCGCTCCTCTGGTCCACACGCAATGTAAGATGTGATGCTGGCAACTACGTGAGTCTGGAGGTAAGTTCATACCCATGATTCCCTGGTGGCTGAGCTGGTAAAGAATCCTCCTGCCATGCAGGAGACCTAGGTTCGACCCCTGGTTGGGAAGATGCCCTGGAGGAGGAACCGGCAAGCCGCTCCAGTATTTTTGTCTGGAGGATGCCATGGACAGAGGGGCCTCGGGGGCTACAGCCCACGGGGTCGCAAAGCGCTGGGCAGCACTGAGCCACTGAGATTTCACTTTCACACCTGTGAAGCCACTGCCGCAATCTAGGGCATAAACGCTCCCACCACTTCCATAAGGTTTTCCCACCGTCTTTAATTATTATGATATTTTACTGAATGTAAGACCTGTCCTCTTAGCACCCTGCACCACTCCGTACGGGCCCAGCAGGGGCTGAGAGGGGACAGAGGCTCTGAGCACCCACGGGCCCAGAGGCAGCAGCCACGCGCGTGGTGGCCCACTGGACAGGTCGAAGAGCCATGTGGGTGTCGCCTCGCTTGCTTCTCATTTCTCAGGGGTCACTGCTTTTCACTGCCTGACACACCAAGTCCAAAGTACTGCTGTTTCCTATGTTTCATTCAGCGTCTTTGCTTATTTTCCCTGCAGGAAGGTAAGCCTGGTCCTTGCTTGTCCATCCTGCCAGGAAGCAGAAGCCTTGAAATGGCTTTTGGTAGGATTGACTGTTGTTTTAAAGGAGAGATGACAGTGGGGGAGTCGGGCATTTCTTCTGCTGCTCAGGCGATCTCTGCCTGCTCGAGCTGTGTGTGTAAGTAGAAACAGCCCTGAACAGGAGACAGATCACCTGAGATCCTGGAACCAGCCCGCCCCTTCTCACCTTTGGTCCCAGACGCGTCAGTGTGCTGCCTGGACCACCTCGCGTCCCTGGAGCACGGAGCGGGGGTCGAGGGCCATTCTGCTCTCACATTCCATGAGTTGTTTTGGAAAATTGTGCCTAGATTGTGCAAAAAACAAGCAGTGCCTAGTGGCTTACTAAGAGCACATGTGTTCCCAGCATAAAGCGAAACATGACACGTTGCCATCTCCCCTGCAAACCGTATCATGTGGCCTCAGCCAAGAGGGATGTTAGGGGCTAAAGATGCAGAGCTAGACCCTAAGAGACGGCCAGGAGGCTACCTCATTTGGACTGCCCATCGCAGCGAAGCCCATGAGCGTTCAGAAGGCAGGTCAGTTTGAATTCGAAAAGTTGTAGTGACTCTTACAGAAGACGTAGTCTATCCTTCCAGACTTCCAAGAATTGCCGTGTGATGGCTGGTCTTTGGACAGGCAGAAAGGTGAGGAGAGCCATCCTAGCCGCAGGTTGGCATTAGGCTGGTGCAAACAGAGTCGCAGTTCTGGATAGTGGATTTTAAATCATTTGTAACTAGGCTCAAACACATTTTTGTTAATCAAACTAAGAACCATTACAATCAACACATTTTTGCCAGTGAGAAATAAGTTTGTTGATTCCTGTAGCATCAAAATCCATGCTTGGGGATTTGATGAACGCTTGGAAGGCATTTTCCGCCTCCTACTGGTTGTGGAAGCATTTTTCCTGAAAAGAGTTGTCAAGATGCTTGAGGAAGCCGTGGTTGGTTGGCGAGAGGTCAGGTGAATACGGCAGATGAGGCAAAACTTGGTAGCCCGATTCATTCACCTTTTGAAGTGTGGGCTGTGTGGCGTGCCGGCTGCTGCCCTGGAGAAGAATCGGGCCCTCCCCACTGACCATCACCAGCTGTAGGAGCTGCGGTTCCCGGCGCCTCACACCCACTTGCTGAGCACGCCTCTCAGGTGGGATGGTTTCGCTGGGATTCCAGAAGCTGCAGCGGGTCAGGCCAGCAGCAGGCCCCCACACAGCAGCCACCGAATGCGGCCTCCTCCAGTGCAGGTCTGGCTTCGGGAAGCGCTTTGGCGCTCCCTCTTGGTCTAGCCTCGGAGCTGGTCGTCGCCGGTTGTTGCACACACTTCACTTTCTGTCACACTTGACACTCTGATCAAGAAGTGGTTCACTGTTGTTTTGTAAGAGAAGGTGACACTTCAAACTGGTGATTTTTTAAAATTTTCAGTCAGCTCACGGGGCATGCTCTTAGCGAGCTTTTCTCCTTTCCAGTGTGCTTCAAATGCCAAACGGCCTTGGCAGGGTCGACACTGCGTTCTCTGGCAACCTCTTATGGCGCTGCAAGAGGACCGGCTCCGATGCTGGCTTTCAGCTGGCGTTGTCAGCTCCCGTCGACCAGCCGCTGTGGTCCTCATCTTCCAGGCGCTCATCTCCTTTGCAAAACCTCTTGGCCCACCACCGCTCTGTACAAAACGCATTGTTGATGTTGTGAGTTGTCTCTGCTGCTTTATGACCCCTTTTGAACTCGAATAAGAAAATCGCTTGAATTTGCTTTTGGTCTAGCATCACTTCCCTGGGCCAGCAGGAGCAGACGGGTCTCTGGGCAGGGGCTGGCTCCTGGCTCAGCCTGTGCAGGGGGCAGGCAGGATGGGGGTTAGGGCTGTGGGGGAGTGAGGAGGCCCTGCTTCCCTCTCAGTCCACCCGGGAACACCGGGGCACAGGGGCGCTGGCCGCAGCTGGGGTTCCAGCCTCAGCTCACCGCGGGCAGTATCGTCACCCCTGCACCTGAGCCCCTTAGCTCTGATAAACGGAGATCGTGAGCACCTGCGCTGGGAAAAGGTATGAGAATTCAAGGGTCCAGTTTCTTTCTTTCTTTCTTTTAATTGGAGGCTAATTACTTTACAATATTGTAGTGACTCTCGCCGTAAATATACACGAATCAGCCACGGATGTACACATGTCCCCCATCCTGAACCCCCCTTTTTGTAACGAGCTCATCACAGGGCAAGTACGCGACCAGTCAGCTCTGACCACGCGTCCACCCTCAGTCTCAAGCGCTTCCTCCACAGCCGTCCGCATGCCCAACGGCTGTACAGAGACCGTCGTCTGCGCGAGCAGAGACCTGGACGCACCCTGAACTGTCAGGTCCGAGGCTGTTTCTGATGGCTGAAGGAATCAGACGCAGGTTTTCACCCTCTGGTGCTTGGGACCTCCTGGCACTTTGCTGCCAGCTGCCCTGTGCTCAGCGCCTGCACCAGAAATGCCCTGACGCGTGCCCTCCTGGGAGGAGCAGGCTTACGAGAGTGTCAGTGCTCTTGGTCTTACCAGCACCGAGCAGTCTTCTATGTTTATTTCTTAGTTCTTCATCTCAGAGAAACCACTGTAGCCTCCAACGTGAAAACCTCCACGTTCAGCATCTTCTAAAATTAACACTGAGATTGTTTCAAGACTCGCTGGCTTGGAATGAGGGAACACTGTGGTTTCTCTATTAGATTGCTTCAGAGTCCCCTGGTGACTTCACAATCCTTTTTCTGTTTTTGGCCGAGCCACCGCGTCCTGTCTTAACTTTCTTCATCTCTGAGTTGTCTTGGTGGTCCTGATGGGGAAAGCCTGCTGTTATTATTTAGGTTAACAAGGCCGTGGGGCATTTCCTTGCCCTTGCTCCTGCCTCTCCTTGGAAGGACAAGGGGGCTGAACTCAGCTTCCTGTGTCCCCAATGCTTGCTGTTGCTGGGGCATTAGGTGGCCCTGTGATCCAACCATTGCTCAGAGGAGCCTCTGCAAACGGAATAATGAGGGATTTGGGGTTGAACATGCTTTTAAAATACAGTACAGTGTTTCAGTTTCACATGGAAAATTGCTAGATGTTCAGGTACGCCGTATCAGGGGGTGGTAGAGAATCCACCTCCAATGCTAGAGACCTGGGTTCAATGCTTGAGTCAGGATGATCCCCTGCAGAAGGGAATGGTGCCCACTCCAGTATTCTTGCCTGGAGAATCCCATGGACAGAGGAGCCTGGGGAGCTGTAGTCCATGGGGTCACAAAGAGTCGGACACAACCAAGTGACTTTCACTTTTTAAAAATTCGGAGCTAGGCTGAAAATAAGTTCACCACAGTGATGATTTTCATGAAGTTTTGGTCTGGGACAAGCCACAGGAACAAGGATGACAAGAAAGGGGCTGAGAAAGGAGTTATCATTGGCAAACCAGGACTGCCTTAGAAAAGATGTTCACCGTTGCTGACAGCTCTTACAGGAAAGCCGGAATTTCAGCCTGTGTCTAGTGGTTTCAACTGCCTTTTCTGAACATAGTTGTACAGTGGGAGAGAATGACAGGTTACAGGATGTCTTGACTGAAGTAATTATAACTCTGCCTGGATCCTTAGTGGCTCATCATTGAGAAGAATAGTGAGATTTTATGAAGCAATTCTAATATAATAAATGCCTGATAAGGGAAAAGCAACTTAAAGTGACGTGTGTCACAGGACGGGAAGGGTGGAATGATCTGAAGCATTCTTTCCCGTAATAGACACCAAGGCATCACCTGTTTTCTCCTGAGTATCTAATACTGAGCTCCTAACTTTCTGGACTTTCTGTTCTAATCTGTCAGCAAAGCCAAAGTCATGGTTAGTGGCAGAATTCAGTGGGGAGGGTGGTGCGTGGCACACTTCCCTCCCTGGTAACTTTTTGGGCTGCAGGGAGCAGAGAACACAGGGACAGAAAGGGAAGATGAAGTAAATGAGGGAAAGATAATTGTCCTTTTCATTTTAAGAATTCCACCTAATTTCTGCTTCCCAGGAGTCCAGAATAAGTAGTTTTTTCTCCTTATTTAAAAAAGAATTAATTTGATTTCTCTAATTGGAACACTTTCTATCTGCTGATTACCAACTAGAATTGGGAATCTCGAATAAAAGTTTAGAATGACAATTCACGAGGATCATGTGGTCAAGTAATTAAGTTATCTGCAAAAGAAAAAAGCGAGTCTCGATTCAGTGAGGAATAAGTTGGACCATAAAGAAGGCTGAGCACCAAAAAACCGATGCTTTCAAACTGTGGTGCTGGAGAAGGCTCTTGAGAGTCCCTTGGACTGTGAGGAGATCAAACCAACCAATCCTAAAGGAAATCAACCCTGAATATTCATTGGGAGGACTGATGCTGAAGCTGAAGCTCCAATACTTTGGCCATCTGATTCAAAGAGCTGACTCACTGGAAAATTACCCTAATGCTGGGAAAGATTGCGGGCAGGAGGAGAAGAGGATGACAGAGGATGAGATGACTGAATGGCATTGTTGACTCCATGCGCATGAGCTTGAACAAGTTCTGGGAGATAGTGGAGGCCAGGAAGCCAGGCGTGCTGCAGTCCATGGGTCACAAAGAGTCGGACATGACTTAGCCACTGAACAACAACAAACTTTGGGCTGCTGGCCTTTCCTACAAACCTGGCCCTGAGATGTAAGGTGAGATTCAGGGTGATGAACAGTCTCAAGATGCTCAGTCACTGATGAGGACGTTATCTCAAGTGGGAACAAGGCAGGCGCATCTGGTGTGAGGGGTGAAGCCCAAGAGGGTCAGGAGCCTGTCCTTCTCCATGTGTCCCCTTTACACTTCTAGGCAGAGATCTGTAAATCATTACTCATAGCAGCTTTATTCATAATGGATAAACACGAGAAACAACCAGCAGCAACATCAGCAACTAAATGGACAGACGCATTGTGGACTTCAAGCAATGGAGCAGCCCTCACTGAGAAGAGGAGCATTACTGACACACAGAGCAGCATGGATGAAGCTTGAAGTAATTATGTGAGTGAACAAGGCAGACTGGAATTGAGCACGTGCCGTGTGGTCCTGTGGCCACAGGATCCTAGGAAGTGGGAAGTAACTGACGATCTCTGAAGGGCAGGCCCCACCTCCTGAAATTCATCTGCTGCGGGGTCTCGCCTTGGGTGTGGCTGGACCCGGGGTTCACTCCTGCCGAATGGACTTGGCCCCTGCCATGGGCCGTCCCTTCTGAGAAGGCCTTCTGTCCTGGGCCCCCGCCGTCACTTGCCACCAGCTCTGGGGGGCCCGAGAGGCCTGGCTCTGTGTGCAGGGGCAAGGAACTGACTCTGTGTCACTGTTGGTGAGGACCCGAGGCCTTGCCACAGCTCCGGGAAGGGGCTTGGCGATCAGTCCTCTCTCCTCCAAGCTGGGCGACAGAGGTGTCAGCTGACACCAGGATAGCAGCTGAAAGACGCTGGCCTCTAAACCATTTTGAGTCTTCTGATACATAAACATGGCATATTTCTCTACTTATTTAGACTTTTTAAAAAAACCGTGTCTCAGCAACACGTTGTGGTTCTCAGTATCCATGTGTTATGCATACACACACACACACACATTTATCCCTGACTATTGTATGGTAGGGTTTCCCCGGTAGCTCAGAGGGTAAAGCGGCTGCCTGCAGTGCGGGAGACCCGGGTTCAGTCGTTTTTCTGGAGAAGGAAATGGCAACCCACTCCAGTATCCTTGCCTGGAGAATCCCATGGATGGAAGAGCCTGGTGGGCCACAGTCCATGGGGTCACATAGAGTCAGACACGACTGAGGGAGCTCACTTCACTTCACTTCCTTGTATGTTATCACAGTGGTGTTAAATTTCATTGTTCAGTTGTGCACTAGTGAGCAAGTGTATCTTTGCATTCTGAAAACTTGCTGAACTCACTCATCTGAGAACTTTTTTGGTATAAATTCTTTAAGATGTTCTGCGTCTTCTACAACCAAGTCATTGTCAAACCAAGACCGTTTCTCCTATTCTTTTCCACGTGGTTTAACCTTCCTGCAAACATGTTGAATGAAAGTGGCAAGGTTCCCAACCAGAGAGGAAGATTTTTATCTTTTACTGTTGAACTTAGTGTTAGCCATTGGGATATTGAGTGCTATGCATTTCCCTTGAATTAGTACTCTAACTTCATCCCACAAGAGTTTTGTTATGTTCTGTTTTGATTTTCATTCAGTTCAAATTCTTTTCTAATTCCTCCTATAAATACTTTCTGACATGCATACTATGTAGAAGTATGTTGCTAATTTTAAAATATTTCAGGAAGTTCTGAAATATTTCTCTCAACATTGTATGTTTAACTTTGTTGTAGCTGGAAGAAATGCTATGCTTTATCACGATCCTCTGAAATTTGATGAGGATTCCTTTATGATCCAGAACATGGTCTGGATGAAATATTCCATGTTCACTTGAGAAAAATGTTACACTGATCTTGGGTGTCTTCCTATGATTGTTAGGTCAAGATGGTTGGTACGTGCATGTGAAGTTGCTCAGTCATGTCTGACTCTTTGTGATCCCATGGACTGTAGCCCGCCAGGTTCCTCTGTCCATGGGATTCTGCAGGCAAGGATACTGGAGTGGGTAGCTGTGTCCTTCTGCAGGGGATCTTTCCCACCAGGGATCGAACCCGTGTCTCCTATGGCTCCTGCGTCACAGGAGTATTCTTTACTGCTAGGCTACCAGGGGAGCCCCAAACTATTCAAATCTTTATCCAAATACCACGACATTGACAGCTAGGATTTCAGCATGTGAATTTTGTGGGGTTCAGTTCACTGTGAGCTTCAATTAAAAGGCAAAAATATCTGAGTGGATTGAAAAATAAAATAGCATCCAGCAAACACGTTGAATGAAAGTGTCTTCCAGCCACAGGGGAAGACGTTCATCTTTTGCTGTTAAAATCAGTGTTAATGGTATGCCTAAGGGCTGTCCAAATCTTTATCCAAATACCACAACATTAACAGAATTTCAGCGCGTGAATTTTGTGGAGTTCAGTTCGCTGTGAGCCTCAATTAAAAGGCAAAAATATCTGAGTGGATTGAAAAACAAAATAGCATCCAGCTGTATGCTGTTCACAAGTGACGCGCGCACGCAAGGAGGCAGAAAGGCCGAAGGTGAGATGATGGGAGGAAATGCATCCTGTGCTCCAGGGCAAGCTCAAAGGGCCGACGCGGGTGCTTTACACTTTGGAGAGAACACAGCCAAATCTGTTGGGCCCTGCACAGATAATAGCTCAGAGCCATTCCCGCTTCCGACATCAAAAGTGGCAAGGTTCCCAACCAGAGAGGAAGATTTTTATCTTTTACTGTTGAACTTAGTGTTAGCCATTGGGATATTGAGTGCTATGCATTTCCCTTGAATTAGTACTCTAACTTCATCCCACAAGAGTTTTGTTATGTTCTGTTTTGATTTTCATTCAGTTCAAATTCTTTTCTAATTCCTCCTATAAATACTTTCTGACATGCATACTATGTAGAAGTATGTTGCTAATTTTAAAATATTTCAGGAAGTTCTGAAATATTTCTCTCAACATTGTATGTTTAACTTTGTTGTAGCTGGAAGAAATGCTATGCTTTATCACGATCCTCTGAAATTTGATGAGGATTCCTTTATGATCCAGAACATGGTCTGGATGAAATATTCCATGTTCACTTGAGAAAAATGTTACACTGATCTTGGGTGTCTTCCTATGATTGTTAGGTCAAGATGGTTGGTACGTGCATGTGAAGTTGCTCAGTCATGTCTGACTCTTTGTGATCCCATGGACTGTAGCCCGCCAGGTTCCTCTGTCCATGGGATTCTGCAGGCAAGGATACTGGAGTGGGTAGCTGTGTCCTTCTGCAGGGGATCTTTCCCACCAGGGATCGAACCCGTGTCTCCTATGGCTCCTGCGTCACAGGAGTATTCTTTACTGCTAGGCTACCAGGGGAGCCCCAAACTATTCAAATCTTTATCCAAATACCACGACATTGACAGCTAGGATTTCAGCATGTGAATTTTGTGGGGTTCAGTTCACTGTGAGCTTCAATTAAAAGGCAAAAATATCTGAGTGGATTGAAAAATAAAATAGCATCCAGCAAACACGTTGAATGAAAGTGTCTTCCAGCCACAGGGGAAGACGTTCATCTTTTGCTGTTAAAATCAGTGTTAATGGTATGCCTAAGGGCTGTCCAAATCTTTATCCAAATACCACAACATTAACAGAATTTCAGCGCGTGAATTTTGTGGAGTTCAGTTCGCTGTGAGCCTCAATTAAAAGGCAAAAATATCTGAGTGGATTGAAAAACAAAATAGCATCCAGCTGTATGCTGTTCACAAGTGACGCGCGCACGCAAGGAGGCAGAAAGGCCGAAGGTGAGATGATGGGAGGAAATGCATCCTGTGCTCCAGGGCAAGCTCAAAGGGCCGACGCGGGTGCTTTACACTTTGGAGAGAACACAGCCAAATCTGTTGGGCCCTGCACAGATAATAGCTCAGAGCCATTCCCGCTTCCGACATCAGATGTCTACATTATTTACGACGATGTCATATCTCTGCTAGGCTGACCTTTCCTCAGTTGCTGAGGTAAAAAGCAAGCCCTGTTCAGAGATGCTGTGGTCCTGGCAATGCGGGGTGATGTCCTTCTGATTCCAAATGCTGAGGGGCTGCACCCTGACCAGCGGGTGCCACATTCTTAGGACAGAGATGTTTATCAATTCGTTTGGTCGTATTTAATAAATGGAACAACTTTGTTTTATTTTTGTCTTAGGACCAACCATCTTGACAGAATTACTGATATCCTGAGGGTGCCTTAAGTACAGAAAGTTTGGGAACTTACAAAGTAAAAAACAAAAACAAAAAAATGTAGTGTTCTTATATTAATGTCAAAGTAGAAATCAAATTTAAATGTTTTACTAGAGACACACAGGTTGCTTCATGATAATAAAGAGTTCAAGTCACCTGGAAGACATAAAAAGTCTAAGATAATTTCTGTTGTAGGAAGCAAAAACTGACAAAGTGATGTGGAGAATATCAAAATCACAGCCATGTGGGGAATTTGAAAACATCTCTCCTCATTATTCAATAAAACAACTTATTAAATTATTAAAAATGTTTATGTAGGTTGTGAGATCAATAAGGTTAAAACATCTAAACAATTAGCAAATTGGACTTAGAGATATATTTTAAAAACTACACCCGGGAGAATTCCTGCCAGGCCAGTGGTTAGGGCTCCTGCTTCCACTGCAGAGGGTATGGCTTTGCTCCCTGGTCGAGGAACCGAGCCAAAAAAATAAAATAAAACTACACCCAGTGACTGCAGAGTACACATTATTTTCAAACATATGAAAAGAATTTATAAAAATCAACTATATTCTGGCCATAAAACAAGGATGTCTCAACATATTTCAATGAATTGAAATCATGCAGAGTATATATTTTGACCATAATGTACTTAAACCCAAAGCCCAAGAAAAAACCCTACACAATCATTTGAAAATTAAGGAATAAACTTTCAAATAATCATGGGTCAAAAGAAAAGTCTTGATGAAAATTAGAAAATGTTTTGAACTGGATGATAAAAATACAATATATCAATATTAACACCTGTAGGACTCAGTGAAAGCTTTGCTTAGAGAAAATAAACAGGTTTCTATGCATTTTTAAGAGAAAAAAAATCTCAAAATATCTAAGTACCTCTCTTAAGTAGCTGGAAGATGACAAGTTAAACTCAAAGAAAGCAGGATGATGGAAAAGACAAAAAACGCAAGTTAATGAACTTGGAGATGAACAAAAAGAAGATTTAAAAGTCAAAGAAATTGGATCTTTGCAAAGAAATGAATGTCAGTAAATCGCTGGCAAATTTAATCAGAGAAAATGAGAGAAAGAAAAATTAGTGGTGGCAAAAATGAAGAATTTATTTCTCCATATATTTTACACTGTAACCAAACAATAAATGTATTTTAAAGAAAATAGTTTATTAATAAATTTCTAAAGGTGGGTGAAATGGACAAATTATTAGAAAAGTAAAACATCAAAAATTGGTGCCCGAAGAACTATAAACATATGAATAGTTCTATAAGTATTAAATTAAAGAAGCTTAAGAATCTTTCTCTGAAAACTTTGGGATGATTAGTTATGCAGGCAAGTCAAATCGTGCCAGACACTTTAGGAGAAATGGTGTCAATGGCATACACACTATTCCAGGGAATGGAGGCTCTGGGGACTCCTGACTTTCCAGCAGTGTGACCTTATTTATTTATTTGCTTTTTGGTCCCACCACAAGACACATGGGAGCTTAGTTCCCCGACCAGAGATTGAACCTGCACCCCTGTACTGGAGGCGCAGAGTCTTGACCTCTGGACCACCAGGGAGGCCCCCAGCAGTGTCTCCACAATGATGATGACCTGATCAGATCCTTATGAGCAGTGAAGGACTTGAGTTTCTGAAGTGTCTGAGACAGTCCGTGGCACCGAGTAAGCAGGTGTTAATGTCTTTAAGTAGACTAGCCTGTTGGGATAGCAAGAAGATCAGCTCGCTATACATATAAGCTTGTCTAGTGATGGAGCCAAGCCCTCTGGGCTCAGTCTCGAGCTGACTTCTCTCTGCAGCTGTGTGTGCTGAGAACCACGTGGATGAGGAGCTGGAAGGCAAACAGGCCAGCACCTTAGTCATCTTCATCTGGGATCCCTGAACCCCTCCCACGTTAAGTGTGAACTTGAACTCCCCCAAAACACAAGAAGCATCCTTGGGGGGGAAGAATGGTGTTCCCAAAGCCAGGTTTCTCCCGCCTCACCAGGTGTATCCCGGAAGCTGTGCTCCCACAGCAGCACTCCTCTTCCTTGGAGGGGGGACCGAGGGGGTGGCAGGCCCCTCCCCCACTGGTTGGTTCTGGTTGAGTGTGGCCACCAAGGGCCTGGCGGGAGACCAGAGTGCAAGAGGAGAAGGGCTCTTCCAGGCCAGGGCTGGTGTTGTGGGGCTGGCCCTCCTGCACCGGCAGTTTCTGCTAAGAGTGAGCCCTCTCGCAGCCCTCTCTACTCCAAGGCTCTCCTTGTGCTGACCCTCACCCTCCTCATCTCAGGCTGCTCCCCTTCAGCTCCCTCCACACCTCTGGCCTAATTTCCTCCTCTCATTTGTTATAAGACCCCTGCCCAGGGCGGGGGGAATCCTGATGGGGATTCAGCCCTGTGTGGGGCTCTCCTTCTTCTTGGGGTGAAGGGCTTCTTCCAGCTTCACTCTCTGCCTTCAGCACTTGCTTTGCCTGGACTCTGAGGATTTCTCTACCTTCTTGTTCCTTAAGTTCTGCATAGAAAAAAAGATCTTTGCTCTGTTTTATCTAGAAGTTTTGAATGTCTTGTCCCCAAAAGTTTGGACTTGCTTTGCCTGGACTCTGAGGATATCTTTAACTTCTTGTTCCTTTGGCTTTGCATAGAAAAAGACCTTTGCTCTATTTAATTGAGAGCTTTTAAATGTTTTGTCCCCAACAGTTTTATCAGAATGTCTAGTCTGCCATGGGCTTCTTTGGTGGCGTGGTGATAAAGAATCTGCCTACAATGCAGGAGACCAGGATTTAATCCCTGGGTTGGGAAGATCCCCTGAATAAGGAAGTAGAAACCCACTCCAGGATTCTTGCCTGAAGAATTTCAAAGACAGAGGGGCTTGGCGGGCTACAGTGCATAGGGTTGCAGAGTCAGCACAACCCAGCGACTGAGTAGCATCTAGTCTACCACGTGGTCTAACAGGAGGTGTGGCCAGTGGACTCCAGCATTGTTATCATGGGCAGGGCTGGGTGCAGGCTCGGTCGCTTCAGTTTTGTCCAGCTCTTTGTGACCCTATGGGCTGTAGCCTGCCAGGCTCCTCTGTCCATGGGGTTTCCCAGGCAGGGATGCTGGAGTGGGTTCCCGTGCCTCCCTTCAGGGGATCTTCCAAGCCCAGGGATTGAGCCCCTGTGTTCTGCATCTCCTGATTGCAGGTGGATTCTTTACCCACTGAACCACTTGGGGAGCCCATAATGGGAGTACTGCTCTTCAAATTGTATATAGATGCATACTATTAGACTCCTAATGTAGAAATACAGTAAGAAAAGTGTGATGCCTCTTGCAAAAGAAGTGGCTGGAATCGTTTGTCTCTACCCATGAGGAACTCGCCCCCCTGGGACTCTACAGCTCAGTTTGCCACCTTCTTGTCTAACTCAATCCTGACTTTAATAACATAGGCAAGGAGTTATCTGCCTTAAAATGCTCTGTTCGTTGATGGTATATTTAGAAAGAACCAGGTCTCCTATGACAAACCTAGACAGCGTATTAAAAAGCAGAGACATCAGTTTGCTGACAAACTAGTTTCCATATAGTCAAAGCTATGGGTTTTCCAGTCGTCATGTACAGATGCGAGAGTTGGACCATAAAGAAGGCTGAGCACCAAAGAACTGATGCTTTTGAATTGTGTTGGAGGTCTCTTGAGAGTCTGTTGGACTGCAAGGAGATCTGCAGACATTTACATCTAATCAGATGAGTATGAAAATTAAGTATGTAGAACTGAGCAGAGGCTGCTTTAAAAAAAAAAAGATAACAGGCATCACGATTACATTTTTTGCGTACTCCTGACTTTTTATGAAGTCTGAACAGATGTGGAAATTTTCACCTACTCTTCTGGAATTTGCCCAACACTGGTAACAGGAAAAGAGAAAAATTGTTTCATGCCCTGTTTGCCATTTAAGCATGTATAGTACAATCGAATTGTTAGATATTTAAATGCCTGCTATATGCCAGACACTGACACGATGCAGAGATTTTAAAAACTTGATCCTTTGAGGAGTTTTCAACAGGCACTAAGAACTAAACGGGATTCCCTGGTGGCTCAGATAAAGAATTCGCCTGCAGTGTGGCGGACCTGGGTTCTATCCCTGGGTTACGGAGACAAACCAGCCAACCCTAAAGGAAATCAACTCTGAATATTCACTGGAAGAACTGATGTTGAAGCTGAAGCTTCAATACTTTGGCCACCTGATGCAAAGATCCTACTTGTTGGAAAAGACCCTGGTACTGGGAAAGATTGAAGGCAAAAGAAGAGGGCAACACAGGATGAGAGGGCAAAATAGCATTATTGACTGACTTTAGCGTTACCATGGTCTTGGGCAAACTCTGGGAGATAGTGAGGGACAGGGGTGCCTGGACATGGACTGCAGTCCGTGGGGTCACAAATAGTCAGAGGCAGCTTAGTGACCAGACAACAGTAACAGAAACTCTCCTTATGACTAAAAGAAAGCATTTCACATTCCAATTAATACTGTTATAAAACGTGACACAGTAAAGACAGCAAATAAGAAAAATTTACGGGTAAGCATTGAATTGCATTTGTTGGCCTAGATGTTACAACCTGTGGATCACAAAGACTTCGCTTTCAGACATACGCCTAGGACCTGAAATTAATTCAAGGGTTGGCTTCAAGCTGGCTTAAAGATCCACACATTTTCCTACATCGAGTGAATAACTCTGCTCCTGTTATATATCTTCAGCTTTGTGCACCAGCCTATGATCCAGTAGAGTGGTAAGTTATAGCATGTGGTCATTATTCTTCAGGAAGAAGCTTCTAGGGTCCACATTGATCTTCTGTTTCCCTACAAACTGTATATCCTAGAGACACAGATGACAGGCTTGAAGGAAAATAGGTCAACAGTACTTAAGATAAGTAATACTTTAATCAATTTTAAGATAATTTCTGATGGCTAGTGCATAATGGTAATATACTACTTTTTAAATTTCCTTTTAAAGTGGTGTAGACATTTAAAAACCCTATTGTATAAATTGCTTTGGAAAGACACAGCTGCCCATTTTATCTTCCCTCAAAGGATATGTCTATTGAAATAGGACATATGGAGTTTTTATATTTATTGCAATTATCGTTGCTCTGTAGGTACCTCGTGAATTCATCTATCCTGGGGATGTAAGGGTGACCTCCATTGTTTTCACAGCTCTAGTGCTACAGAAATTGGCTGATTTTGTGACTGATGGTGGCTTTAGAATCAGCAATACATTCTTAATGCCCAGTGAAGCCTTGTTTAAATTCACACTAATTTACATTAAGTCCGCATTGCAATATCCCAAGGGCAGGAAAAGAAACAGGTAGCGGGGGAAAACACCCACAGTGAGTGGAAGAAGACACGATTATGTATCACATGACTCCTGAGCTGCTCTGCTTCATTCACTGGATTGGGTAGCGTTCGGGTGCAGAGGTGAGGGGGAGGGGGGCCCGTCTCAGGGGGCAGTGGAGCAGGAGGCTGTCCTAACAGCTTATGTTTCCAACCTCGAGTCCCATGCAGTGAGCACACGCCCCTGACACACCCATTTCCACCAGTCACGGGTGATGGAGCCAGGACAGGCCTTGAGGACACGTGGTCCAGGCATGGCACGTGGATTTCCTCTGATTGGATGGTTGAGATAAACCAGAGCGGTGGCTTAGTCGCAGCGTCTGCTGTGCTCTGGGGCCAGGCGTAGGGCCTGAGAGGGGTGTCTCTTAGTTCTACCCCCTCCTTTCCCAGAGCAGGCAGCGAACACTGGGGAGGTTGCTGGCTCAAGGTCATCCCTGTGTTGTTAAGACAGTTCCAAAGCTCAGTCCCCTGGTTCTTAATTCAGTCTCGCTCTGACATCTTGATCTGGAGGGTCAACTGTCTTATATTAAACATGATTTTTAAGTTGTACATACCCCTGGTGGCTCAGTGGTAAAGAATCCACCCTCAATGCAGGAGACTTGGGTCCAATTCCTGAACTGGAAAGATGCCCTGAAGAAAGAAATGGCTGCCCACTCCAGTATTCTTGCCTGGAAAATCCCATGGACCGGGGAGCCTGGTGGGCTGCAGTCCATGGGGTCACAAAGAGTCTGACTTGACCTAGTGACTAAGCAGCAACAACATAGACAACACTGACACGATGCAGAGATTTTAAAAACTTGATCCTTTGAGGAGTTTTCAACAGGCACTAAGAACTAAACGGGATTCCCTGGTGGCTCAGATAAAGAATTCGCCTGCAGTGTGGCGGACCTGGGTTCTATCCCTGGGTTACGGAGACAAACCAGCCAACCCTAAAGGAAATCAACTCTGAATATTCACTGGAAGAACTGATGTTGAAGCTGAAGCTTCAATACTTTGGCCACCTGATGCAAAGATCCTACTTGTTGGAAAAGACCCTGGTACTGGGAAAGATTGAAGGCAAAAGAAGAGGGCAACACAGGATGAGAGGGCAAAATAGCATTATTGACTGACTTTAGCGTTACCATGGTCTTGGGCAAACTCTGGGAGATAGTGAGGGACAGGGGTGCCTGGACATGGACTGCAGTCCGTGGGGTCACAAATAGTCAGAGGCAGCTTAGTGACCAGACAACAGTAACAGAAACTCTCCTTATGACTAAAAGAAAGCATTTCACATTCCAATTAATACTGTTATAAAACGTGACACAGTAAAGACAGCAAATAAGAAAAATTTACGGGTAAGCATTGAATTGCATTTGTTGGCCTAGATGTTACAACCTGTGGATCACAAAGACTTCGCTTTCAGACATACGCCTAGGACCTGAAATTAATTCAAGGGTTGGCTTCAAGCTGGCTTAAAGATCCACACATTTTCCTACATCGAGTGAATAACTCTGCTCCTGTTATATATCTTCAGCTTTGTGCACCAGCCTATGATCCAGTAGAGTGGTAAGTTATAGCATGTGGTCATTATTCTTCAGGAAGAAGCTTCTAGGGTCCACATTGATCTTCTGTTTCCCTACAAACTGTATATCCTAGAGACACAGATGACAGGCTTGAAGGAAAATAGGTCAACAGTACTTAAGATAAGTAATACTTTAATCAATTTTAAGATAATTTCTGATGGCTAGTGCATAATGGTAATATACTACTTTTTAAATTTCCTTTTAAAGTGGTGTAGACATTTAAAAACCCTATTGTATAAATTGCTTTGGAAAGACACAGCTGCCCATTTTATCTTCCCTCAAAGGATATGTCTATTGAAATAGGACATATGGAGTTTTTATATTTATTGCAATTATCGTTGCTCTGTAGGTACCTCGTGAATTCATCTATCCTGGGGATGTAAGGGTGACCTCCATTGTTTTCACAGCTCTAGTGCTACAGAAATTGGCTGATTTTGTGACTGATGGTGGCTTTAGAATCAGCAATACATTCTTAATGCCCAGTGAAGCCTTGTTTAAATTCACACTAATTTACATTAAGTCCGCATTGCAATATCCCAAGGGCAGGAAAAGAAACAGGTAGCGGGGGAAAACACCCACAGTGAGTGGAAGAAGACACGATTATGTATCACATGACTCCTGAGCTGCTCTGCTTCATTCACTGGATTGGGTAGCGTTCGGGTGCAGAGGTGAGGGGGAGGGGGGCCCGTCTCAGGGGGCAGTGGAGCAGGAGGCTGTCCTAACAGCTTATGTTTCCAACCTCGAGTCCCATGCAGTGAGCACACGCCCCTGACACACCCATTTCCACCAGTCACGGGTGATGGAGCCAGGACAGGCCTTGAGGACACGTGGTCCAGGCATGGCACGTGGATTTCCTCTGATTGGATGGTTGAGATAAACCAGAGCGGTGGCTTAGTCGCAGCGTCTGCTGTGCTCTGGGGCCAGGCGTAGGGCCTGAGAGGGGTGTCTCTTAGTTCTACCCCCTCCTTTCCCAGAGCAGGCAGCGAACACTGGGGAGGTTGCTGGCTCAAGGTCATCCCTGTGTTGTTAAGACAGTTCCAAAGCTCAGTCCCCTGGTTCTTAATTCAGTCTCGCTCTGACATCTTGATCTGGAGGGTCAACTGTCTTATATTAAACATGATTTTTAAGTTGTACATACCCCTGGTGGCTCAGTGGTAAAGAATCCACCCTCAATGCAGGAGACTTGGGTCCAATTCCTGAACTGGAAAGATGCCCTGAAGAAAGAAATGGCTGCCCACTCCAGTATTCTTGCCTGGAAAATCCCATGGACCGGGGAGCCTGGTGGGCTGCAGTCCATGGGGTCACAAAGAGTCTGACTTGACCTAGTGACTAAGCAGCAACAACATAGACATCAGGCAAATCCATGTGTTGTTTTCAATCTTTCTACCGTTTCAGTTGGTGGAAGCAGAGTGCTCTGTCTGTACCCAGTGTCATCTCAGTGCAGATCTTCTGTAGATTAAAAAAATTAATGATTTTTGTGAATTCAGTATTTAATTTGTTGAGGGCATTAATCACCCTCAATCAAGTTGAACATCTTATCTTTGAAAAAAATTAATTTCCTGATCCTTCTTCAAGTAAATGAAGCATCAGCTAAAGGATAAAATGTTGATAACTGTTCTTTTTCTGGATATTAAAACAGAATTGTCTTCGACCTACAACTCACATAGCCTTTATCTTTCTGAAAAATCATCTGTAAAGATTCATAAGTGTGCCCCCCACCCGCCAAGAGAAACTCCAGGGTCCTAGCTGGCAGGAGGCCTGCCTTGGAGGGGCCACTGCAGCCTGGCTCACTGTGCAAAACTCGGAAGCCGCCTGCAGACAAAAAAAAAATCATGGTTTCTTCATACGATCACATATGATGTAACAGTGAAAATGAGTGAATTGGAATGCCATCTATGAGAAAAATAATGTAGGTAAAAATACTATTTTACTGAGTTGGAAACTTTTGCCTCTAGTATGATGACATGTATATGAAGTTAACAGCCTGTGTGACCAACTCCTGTCACATTTATCGGTGTTCATGGGCTTCCCTTCTGACTCAGCTAGTCAAGCATCTACCTGCAATGCGGGAGGCCTGGGTTCGATCCCTGGGTTGGGAAAATCCCCTCCCTAGAGAAGGGAAAGGCTACCCATGCCAGTGTTCTGGCCTGGAGAATTCCACAGGCTGTATAGTCCATGGGGTCGCAGAGTCAGACACGGCTGAGCGACTTTCTCCCACACGCTCACTCATGGCTGTTCACCATGCACTTCTTCATCTTTGTCTATTTGAAATGCAAATCTAAAAATGCTGCTACCATGAAAACTAAATCCTTAGTTCAACCAAAAAATAGATAAGATTTCACTGGTGATGGCAAAAACATATTTTCAAATAACAGATTAGAATTTTACTGGATTTTGACTTCCCTGACTTGTTCTTTCTCATCAGATTTCAAGTAGATTGTATGAAAGTGAAAGTGTTGGTCCCTCAGACGCATCCGACTCTTTGTGACCCCGTGGACTGTAGCCCACCAGGCTCCTCTGTCCATGGGATTCTCCAGGCAAGAATATGGGAGTGGGTAGCCATGCCCTCCTCCAGGGGATCTTCCTGACCCAGGGCCCACCCTTAACCATCTGAGCCACCAGGGAAGCCCAGGGTGCAGCTGAAGAGAGCTTCTGCACAGCAGATGATTGGCTTTGCTCATCTTAAAGCAGAGGCAGCTCTTCTATTAGTTT
Source organism: Litocranius walleri (assembly GCA_006410535.1). Taxonomy (NCBI): domain Eukaryota; kingdom Metazoa; phylum Chordata; class Mammalia; order Artiodactyla; family Bovidae; genus Litocranius; species Litocranius walleri. Next base: position 510,312 of record SJYG01000851.1, read on the forward strand.
TGCATTCTGTAGAATTTGTGCAGGCACCTGCATTGGCGAGGAAAGTGGGTTCGCAGGCCAGCTAGATCAGTGCAGAGGTCGGTACAATTGTCCTGGGCACTGTTCACCTCAGTGAAAACCAAGAACGCGCCCCCATAGCTGCAGCCCTCAAACCAGAGTGTGTGTGTCCCCAAGTCACCATGGACCCCTCGCTCCTTTCACCTCCTGCCCACGGGTCTCACGACACACACAGCACCCTCCATCTGGTCTTCTTCATTCTCAGGGAACCTTCTAGGTTGATGGCCTGGCCTCCATCTTCTTCCCCAGCCACTTCCGCTGAGTCCCACTGGACAGTGCAACTTCGGTTCCCGTCGACAACACAGACTCAGCGTTTCCCAAGCAATTGGCTCCTCTTCCATTCGGGCCTACCTGGCGTCAGGGTCTCTCTCTTCCTGTTTCTCTGAGACACGCAGGGACCTGGGACCCTTTGCTGCAATGCTTGCACCTGGACACACCTCTCCTTGAGCTACAAAATACAAAGAAACTGTGGGGAAGGCCAAGGAGCCTGCTGGATGTTATCTCTAGCTCACAGAGACGCCAGAGCATGGGGTTGCCTGGTTTCCACACTTCTGCTCTGCCCCCAGTATCTGGGCAGTCAGTGCCGCGGTGAGGTCCGACGCCGTTGTCCCGCAGTGTGGCCGTGACCCCACTCTCACGACTCTAGGTCTGCGAGCAGCTTCTTGGGCCCTGTGCTGCTGAGTCTTCGCATGTCCTTCACCTGGCACTGCAGTGATGAAAAGTGAAAGTGAGAATGCTAGTCCCTTAGTTGTGTCTGACTCTGCAAACTGTAGTCTGCCAGGCTCCTCTGTCCCTGGAAGTCTCCAGGCAAGAATATTGGAGCAGGTTGCCATTTCCTTCTCCAGGGATCAAACCCCGGTCTCCCGCATGGCAGGCAGATTCTTTACCATCTGAGCCACCAGAGAAGCCCCCTCCAGTGATGGGGAAGCCCCTTCAACACCTCTTCCATCCTCTTTCTCTAATAAACAGATTCGCCACTTGGCAAAGACTACACTTCTCAATCATTCTTGTCTGCACCTGTCCTGAGAGCCTGTTTTCCACCCTTCTCAAACAAGAACGCTGTATTTCTAGCAATTTAGCTACTCTTCCCCGCCCCCCACCCCCGATGTCAATGCCAGTAGTTCAATGCTCATGATAAACTGGCCTTCCCTTGTGTGCACTGGGCCTCTACATTCATGATGAATGGCATGGTGTCACCTTTAAAGTCGCCTTCTCTCCCACTGGCTCGTGAGTTTCAAAGATGTGTGTGTTATTTCTTTGTATTTCTTGTTTCCCGAATAATCACTTGCTGTATGTCTTTTGGGCCCTCAAAAAGAAATGAATAAGTTAAAATAAAAATTTGTGCATCTGAGAAAAATTTTCATTTCAATAACTGTAAGTAATCATATCAAAAAAACCCTGTCAGTTTTCCTTTCAGGATTTGTCTTCTTTTATTGCAACAGTGCTGATAATATTGGGTTGGGGTAGGAAGTTGAGCCCACATTCTGGTTAGGCTTGAGAAGTAAGCCTGGAAATGAATAGGTTATTTAAGTTATGAGAAACAGATGTGATTCTGATTGTGTAAAACTAGAACTGTAGAAAATGGACAACTCATCAAGTTGGTCACTTTTCATGCTTTACATACAATGGAAACCAACCCTTTAACAAGTGAATTCAAGGACTCTTAGATGTGTGTGCACGTGTGTGTGTGTGTGAGATGTCGGGGCATGTGTGTGTGCACAGCTCTGTGTGTAATCTCATATATTTGTTGATAATTGCCACATGACCCCAACACAATGGACTATCATATGATAATCCTAAAGAAATTCTTGTAACCAGCAAAGCTACAATGTCTGAAACTAAAAGCATCATGGAACCAGCTGTAGTCTGAATTTGATCTGCACAATATCTGTGACAGATTTTACAATTGTGATGATTCAAGACTTCAATTTTGTATCAAGACAGAATAACCTAGAAGCAGGTGTCATCTTAATGGTTCCTAATACATAGCTCCGAGAGTTGGCGATGGACAGGGAGGCCTGGCGTGCTGCAGTCCATGGGGTTGTAAAGAGTCGGACACGACTGAGTGTCTGAACTGAACCGAACTGAACTGAATGCTGCTAGGTCACTTCAGTCGTGTCCGACTCTGTGCAACCCCATAGATGGCAGCCCACCAGGCTCCCCCGTCCCTGGGATTCTCCAGGCAAGAATACTAGAGTGGGTTGCCATTTCCTTCTCCAATGCATGAAAGTGAAAAGTGAAAGTGAAGTCGCTCAGTCGTGTCTGACTCCTAGCATCCCCATGGACTGCAGCCCACCAGGCTCCTCCATACATGGGATTTTCCAGGCAAGAGTATGGAGTGGGGTGCCATTGCCTTCTCCACTGAACTGAATACATAGATTAATTAATTTTTGATGCAAGTTCTGAGAATGGAGGTACAGGTTGTCTCCCCACGAATGCGGGTGGGTAATGTGATGCCCACAGATTGGGTGAGTATTTCCGACGTGCACCCTGACCACATCAGACGAACGTGGGGACAGTCCCGCGACCTGGTGTTTGTGTGTCCATCTGCATATGTCTCAGCTGAGAGTGAATGTGACTTGCAGGATAACAAAGGGTCTTAGAGAATCTTCAATTTCATATTCTAACTAGTTAGCCCTATTTGTTTGCTTTGAATCACTCATTTCAATAAGGTGAAAACTTGCGTTAATCCCCATTCATCAGTTGCCTGGATGCGTGCGAAATAGATCATGTGGACAAAACAAAGCCCTGCCAGACGCAATCTGCCATTGTCCCCTAAGCTGCTTCAAGGGGGCTCTTCACAGGTACCAAGAAGCCACTCCAGCCACTTCACATAGTTGGGAAGTTCCTCTCCTTTTTTCCCCGCGTAGCACATGACTCAGCGCAGAAGAAAAGCCAAAAGCGGGCGTCAGATGAAGGGGAAGCTGGAGGAGGCCGAACTCATTTTCCACTCTCAGAGAGACAATCAGCTCTGCAGTAATTTGGAGAGTGAATTCAGTGAATAAATTGTGACATGGGAAAAAGTGAAAAGGACAACAGGTTCCTGGCTCGCACAGAATCATTACCTTGGGTTGGCATTTTTCTTGAAGACCAATTGATAAAACAGGACAAAAATGTTTTTCCCCGTTAATTGCTTTCAAACACTGTCCTGTTAAACACCCAATTAAAAGGTAGAAGTGTGGTCCTCTGTTTGCTTCTAATGACCGTGCAAGAGAGGCTGGGGGTGGGTGGAGAGCAGGGATGAGAGAGGGAGAAAAGACATAATGGAAGAGCCCAGCATTTTCTTTTATGGCTGTGGAATAAAAAAGATCAGTGGAGAAGGTTTATCACGTCTTTAGCCTGCAACGGCCTCCTGAAAGCCTAGGGCCTTGGAAACACAGCATAAGCCACACAACTCTTCTGAAAGGGAGTCCTTCTTTGGGACTCCATCGGAACTCACGTGTCTAAACACATTTGCACATGCAGCCAAATATCCGGGTTGGTTTGTGCATGAGAAAATAACATATCCCCATGGACTGCAGCCCACCAGGCTCCTCCATACATGGGATTTTCCAGGCAAGAGTATGGAGTGGGGTGCCATTGCCTTCTCCACTGAACTGAATACATAGATTAATTAATTTTTGATGCAAGTTCTGAGAATGGAGGTACAGGTTGTCTCCCCACGAATGCGGGTGGGTAATGTGATGCCCACAGATTGGGTGAGTATTTCCGACGTGCACCCTGACCACATCAGACGAACGTGGGGACAGTCCCGCGACCTGGTGTTTGTGTGTCCATCTGCATATGTCTCAGCTGAGAGTGAATGTGACTTGCAGGATAACAAAGGGTCTTAGAGAATCTTCAATTTCATATTCTAACTAGTTAGCCCTATTTGTTTGCTTTGAATCACTCATTTCAATAAGGTGAAAACTTGCGTTAATCCCCATTCATCAGTTGCCTGGATGCGTGCGAAATAGATCATGTGGACAAAACAAAGCCCTGCCAGACGCAATCTGCCATTGTCCCCTAAGCTGCTTCAAGGGGGCTCTTCACAGGTACCAAGAAGCCACTCCAGCCACTTCACATAGTTGGGAAGTTCCTCTCCTTTTTTCCCCGCGTAGCACATGACTCAGCGCAGAAGAAAAGCCAAAAGCGGGCGTCAGATGAAGGGGAAGCTGGAGGAGGCCGAACTCATTTTCCACTCTCAGAGAGACAATCAGCTCTGCAGTAATTTGGAGAGTGAATTCAGTGAATAAATTGTGACATGGGAAAAAGTGAAAAGGACAACAGGTTCCTGGCTCGCACAGAATCATTACCTTGGGTTGGCATTTTTCTTGAAGACCAATTGATAAAACAGGACAAAAATGTTTTTCCCCGTTAATTGCTTTCAAACACTGTCCTGTTAAACACCCAATTAAAAGGTAGAAGTGTGGTCCTCTGTTTGCTTCTAATGACCGTGCAAGAGAGGCTGGGGGTGGGTGGAGAGCAGGGATGAGAGAGGGAGAAAAGACATAATGGAAGAGCCCAGCATTTTCTTTTATGGCTGTGGAATAAAAAAGATCAGTGGAGAAGGTTTATCACGTCTTTAGCCTGCAACGGCCTCCTGAAAGCCTAGGGCCTTGGAAACACAGCATAAGCCACACAACTCTTCTGAAAGGGAGTCCTTCTTTGGGACTCCATCGGAACTCACGTGTCTAAACACATTTGCACATGCAGCCAAATATCCGGGTTGGTTTGTGCATGAGAAAATAACATAGCTCAAAATGCCTTAAATCCACCACTTACAGAGTAATGTCAAATTGTGATCTTCTAAACATTGTTTGAATCACAAATATAAACCCTAATAGAATAAAAAGGGTTGGTTTTGACCACAGTAAGGCTTTGAATCTGGGAAGAAACCAAGTGGCCCACGGTGTGGCTGGAGTTGGTTTGGACCAAGTTTGGTCGGGGCCGGGTGCCGAGGAGGGGGAAGGGAAGGGATGTGTGGGGGAAGGGGTGTGGAGGAGGGAAGGGAGTGAAGAGGGAGGAGAGAATGAATCTGAGACCAGCAGCACATCGTGGACACAGAGCCGGTCTTTTCTTCTCTCATCCGTCTCTCACTTTCTCCCTTCTTTTTCCCCCCGAGTCCTATTTGTATACCCGTCTTTCAGCCTGTGGAACTGGATGAAGGAGGACTTTGCATGGTGCTAAGTGAATTGGGGGTGTGAGGGGTGTGTGATGATCTTGGAGATATTAAGTCTCTCTTCCTATGGATTCTCTTGGGTTGCGTGCTAACTTGCTTCAGTCGTGTCCAACCCTTTCTGACCCTATGTATTGTAGCCCACCAGGCTCCTCTGTCCATGGGGTTCTCCAGGCAAGAATGCTGGAGTGGGCTGACATGCCCTCCTCCGGGGGATCTTCCCGACCTAGGGATCGAACCCACGTCTCTTATATCATCTGCACTGGCAGGCGGGTTCTCTCTTGCATTAGCTTTCAGAAATTGTATCTGAACAGGAAAGATAATAAGCAATTTGAAGAAAGCGCACAGCACCTGCTGAAGCAAGCTGGGGAGCTGAATGGGCAGGCCCAATGTACCGAGTAAGCCCAAGTCCGAGTAGGTCCCCCTGACATGGCCGGCCCACGGGGAGGCAGCGCTGGCCACAGATGCCGTATCGTGATTTACCCGGCAAATAGCAACCGTAGCTGACATTTCTTGAACATTGACTATTTGCCCTGTTGTTTCAAACGGTTTTCATCCATGAGCTCATTGATCCTGGCAAAGATCTATGAGGCAAGGGCTAATATTACCCCACAATCTGGGGAACCAGACTGTAAACTAGTGTGCTCATGTGTGCACAGCTGAGAACCAGACTGAAAACTAGTGTGCTCATGTGTGCACAGCTGAGAAGCACTGGGATTGGGTATGAGCTGGCTCACTTTGCCTTAGTGTGGGAATTTTCATTCTGAGCCACGAGTTTGCGTGAGAGAACCACCACCTCAGCAATCCCCTCCACAGGGATCTGACAGATGACATTAGCCTTGAAGGTGCTATGGTCACAGAGAAACACAGTGAGGCAAAGTTAGTTCAGGGTTCTGCAATGTTAAAAAAGAAGGCTGAGCACCAAAAAACTGATGCTTTTGAACTGTGGTACTGAAGAAGACTCTTGAGAATACCTTGGACAGCAAGGAGATCAGACCAGTCAATCCTAAAGGAAATCAACCCTGAATACTCACTGGAAGATCTGATGCTGAAGCTGAAGGTCCAATCCTTTGGCCACCTGATGCGAAGAGCTGACTCACTGGAAAAGACCCTGGTGCTGGGAAAGATTGAAGGCGGGAGGAGAAGGGGACGACAGAGGATGAGATGGCTGGATGGCATCACCGACTCAATGGACATGGGTTTGGGTGAACTCTGGGAGTTGGTGATGGACAGGGAGGCCTGGCGTACTGTGGTTCATGGGGTCGCAAAGAGTCAGACACGACTTAGCGACCGAATAACAAACAACAACAAACATACAAGATGGAAAGGAGGTTTGCAGGGTTACAGGCAGGGCGACTTTTTCCCAGTGGAAGTCCAACACCTCGAAAGGAGTTCTCAGAGCCAAAGCAAGGCTGGCTGTACTTGCTGCTAGGGTTCACTTTCATTCGAGATACCGTAGGGGTAGTTGGAATCAAATGGCAGCCTCAATCAACTCCAGTGACATCGGCGTTGACTGTTTCTACCGGATTTCTAAGAACAGGTTGAGCAGTTGCTCTGAGAATGAGAGCTGTGTGGCAAGTTGTGAGTTTCAATCCACACAGATGGTGCAACTTTTCACTTAGTACTTAGATCATTCAGACAAACGCAGGCTTCAGAAACATACTGAATTATTGTGACAAGTAGAAAGCCAAGCCGAACCTTGGTAAGGGCTGTGGTTCAGGGAGATGGTCTTGGAGGGACCGTCTCGTGAGATGCTAGCCCAGTTACTGAGTGTGCAACCTCTGGCTTTCGGGGAATTTCCTTCCAAGAATGTTCACGAGGTGTCATCCTAGCCCCCTTTTAAAAAAAATGTGATGGTCAAACAACAACAACAGCAAGATTCTGCCTAGAGGAGTGGACATCCACATGGCCTCTGTGCCACCCAAATTGGGAGTGGATGGCAAAAAGTATTGTTATTGCCATTCAGTCGCCCAGTGGTATCCGACTCTTTGTGACCCCACGGACTGCAGAAATATCCAACTATTTAAAAATGCGCAAGAAAGGCCAAGATTACACACTCCATCTGGTCACTTCTCTAGTTTGAATCTTAAGTGGTAGCGTCCATACAATTTAAGGTAAAAGAAGTAGGAACTAGAAGCAAGAGTTTCAGGCCTCAAGTGCCACTCACCGGCCCCTTACAAGGAGGAGGCAGTTAAATCTGCAGTTACCGTCTCGTCTTCATCAGTCAGCAAGCCTTTAAGGAAAGCTGCTTCCCTGGGTTACTGAGTTAGATGCTTTTGCTTATGTGAAGGCTTAATATGAGAGCCCTTACTTCCAGGACCCCAGTGCACACGGGTCATAGGTGCAGAGAAAGCCGCATTGCTCTCGTCTCTGCTTTCAGCCTTAGCGTCAACAACGCTGACAGTGTTATTCACTGATCACTGGCAGATTCTGACTTGCATTTGCCATCACTCAGTGTGCTCCTTCTTACTAAGTGCCGTTGGCTTGGGGAAGTTACTTGCAGAACATCAATGCATGTCACCTCACTCTTTGAGATAATTAATGCAAGAAAAGCCAGACATGTAATTCTGGATAAAGAAATTAGTTTCTAATGAGCAGTGGTAAAAACTGGCTTGTTCTGAATTTACCATGGAAACAAAGACACTAGATAAGAGGCCTCAGAAGACAAATGTACACGTACTATCAAAACACAAATGCAAAGTGAAAGACATCGCTGGAAACAAGGCTCTGGGCTTTGGTCATGTGAGGCTTCTGAGTGGGACTTTTCGAAACCCTTTTTTTATTGAACGGTAGCTGCTTCACAGCATTGCGTATTCCCACTGCAGAGCCCCGTGACTCAGTTGTACATGTGCACATAGGTATAATGCACCCCGCCAGGGAAGCGCCACAGAGCTTAAATCACAGACATCGACGTGTGTGGCCTGTGCTTTATTTCTTCTTGGAAATGTAAACTTCATGTTGAAAATAATTTTCCCCTGTTTCATCTTTAATTAAAATATTCTTTGTTTTGGGTTTTGTTTGTTTTGTTTTTTGTTTCATAAAGATATTGAAAATTTGATGCTTTCAAATTGTGGTGCTGGGGAAGGCTCTTGAGAGTCCCTTGGACAGCAAGGAGATCCAACCAGTCAATCCTAAAGGAAATCAACTCTAAATACTCATTGGAAGGACTGATGCTGAAGCTGAAGCTCCAATACTTTGGCCACCTCATGCGAAGAGCGAACTCATTGGAAAAGACCCTGATGCTGGGAAAGATTGAAGGCAGGAGGACAAAGGGGCGACAGAGGATGAGATGGGTGGATGGCATCACCGACTCAATGGATATGAGTTTAAGCAAGCTCCAGGAGATAATGAAGAACAGGGAGGCCTGGCATGCTTCCGTCCATGGATCTCAAAGAGCTGGACACGACTGAGCAACTGAACAACAGTAACAATTAAAAAATAAACTTGAAAAAGTCTGTAAAATCCTACAGAAACCCCTGTCCAGAGGAGCCGTTTGGGTTGTCAGCTAGTTGTATCCCAAGGTGAAAAAGGCTTAGATCTTCTCCTCGGGGTTTATCATGGTCCTGCGAAGGGAAGTGAGCCTGAGGGTGTTGGCACCTGAGCGGTGGTGAGGGTGGCGGGATGGTGCTGTGTGGGCACAGCCCGATGAAAGCGCAAGATGCCCTCGTGTCCTCACCAGCCTCGGGGGCTGTGCCAGTGTGGCTGTTCAGTCCTGCGCTGTACTTCCTGTACAGCATAATTTTAAAACTCACAAAGCATTTGGATCATAGCTGGTCGATCAGACTAAGGACGAGAAAGGAAATCAAATTAGATAAGATCTCAATAGAAGAAAAACCAATATTTAAAGGAAATTGCCCAAGTCTTGGCTCACGTGTTAATCGTGAACACCCGTCCTATTACTTTCTCAATTATTTTCTGAGAAATGGTGGGCTTTTCTTTAAATTACCTTTAAATTATCTGAAATCTATGTCACATTCTCCACGCATCTTAAGAGCAAGCTGATCAACAACACATGCAGTTTTAAACACCTCATTAAAATAACTATCTATTAAAGCCCAGAGTTCAGAAATAAATTTAGGAACTAAATTAATGGGAGAAGCAGAGTGAGGGGAAGGGAGATAATTACCGTGACGTGTCACAGAGAGCGTTATTTAATTAACCATAATAATAAGGATTATGTGCTGTTCCGCATTTGCAATTTCTTAGCTATTTAGTTTGCCGTGAAACATTAAGAAGGAAATAAAAGAGAAACAAAAAGAATAATTGCACATACAGCATTATAGTCAACTTGTTGATGCCTCGTTCCCACTACCAAGTTGATCGATATTGGCATCCATTGTTCCCATAGCTACTGTATATCCTCATTAAAGGGCCCACCCTCGTGTATCTTTAAAATCAGCAGAGAGGTAGCTGGTTGCTGCTGTACTTACGTGCTGATGGGGATGAAGGATGTACGTAGCACTGTCTGCAACTTGAGAAGGCCCTAGCCAGTCATTATGCTCACTAGTAGCATTCGAAAAGTGGCAGACTCCTAAAGATCCTTTCAATTCTATTTTTGCCTCATAGGCTTGCCCCTGGGACTTGGGGCGGGCTGGGCCTTACATGACTTAGCAAAGCCACCACGTCTCTCTCTCTCTGCCCGTCAGCCACTCTGCAACCCTGAGCCTGAAGTCAGAAAGAGATGAGAATAGACTGTTTGATGAATTACTTGCCTTTCAGTATTATTTATAAGCTACTGGCCGAAAAGTAGACAAATGCTTTTTTATTGAACAAAAGTACATTCATATAAACATGAAATCCCTGATTAAAATTAAAGTGTTTGTCTCCACATTTTATTTGTAATTCAATTACTTTAATTTAAGCACATGTTCCCATAAAACCAACATTGTAAACGGTGTGGAGGCTCCTAGACTAGCCCACAAGGCATATTTAAACTGAAAATGTGACTATGATCCATGGGCTACTGGGAAAAATAGTAGAAATTATGATGAGAGCACCACTAATTAAAAAAAAAAATCCTCTGAACACTGATACCATCCCTTTTTCTTTTGCTGTTGCCTAAAAATAGATTGCTTTAGCAGGAGGAAGGAGGTAGGTGGGTTCTTTGGGAAGGGGATTCCTGAATGCTTAAAAACCTTTGGAGACAGAAAGCACTAACTCTTTATTATATATAATTTAATTGTAAAAACCCAGAACTCTCCTCATTGTGCAGGCATGCCACTCTATCATTACTGAGCTCTATTTGTCAAGGATTTCTTGTCAATCCAAGCATCACCTTCCCTGCTCTTCACGACACGGTCCCCTTTGAGGCTGACGTCCGGCCACAGTGCTTTCCCTTGACTGCTGTTCTGGTCTAACGGATGCCTCGTGCTGTCTCGTGTTGGTGGAAGGTTATTTTGGTTAATTTTTACTGGAGTATAGTTGATTTACAATGGTGTGTTAGTTTCTTACTGTACAGCAAAGTGAATCAGTCATAAGTATACATATGTCCACTCCTCTTTAGATTTCCTTTGCTTGAAGGTTTGAACACCTCCCCAAGGACATCCCCTCCTTTCCTGGGCATGAGCAGGCGTTGTGGCCGCACTGAGGCTGCTGACCGTCCGCTCCAGTCTGCTCTAGACCTGTCCCTGTGGGGGCCTCTCAGACATCCCTGCCCTGGCTCCTGCACGTTCTTCCTGTCCATCAGTCATCTCAGCCTGAACTCCACTATGCAGAGTGCCTGAACGTCAATGTCTATCAAACCATCTTACATACAGCTAAAGGGTTCCCAGGTGGTGCAAGTGGTAAAGAACCCGCCCGCCCATGCAGGAGACCCACGAGTTGCGAGTCCGATCGCTGGGTTGGGAAGAGCCCCTGGAGGAGGAAATGGCAACCCACTCTGGTATTCTTGTCTGGGGAATTCCATGGACAGAGGAGCCTGGCGGGCTGCAGTCCACTGGGTCGGGAAGAGTCAGACACGACTGCGTGCGGCACCTGATGCGTATTAGCGCCTGAAGTGCAGCAGCCGCCGCTCTGTATTTACTATCAAGAGTGCAAATGTACTATTAATAACAAAAAAGGAGAACATCAAAGTTCTGCCCTCCATTCCCCTGCCCCATAGACAACAAATTTCATGTTTTTGTGTATTTGTCACACACAATTTCACTCTCTAGCGTCCCTTCAGCTCTAACAATCTGGTAAAAGTGCCAGGAGACCCATCCATTCCCTTATCCCCGGCTCCCTCTTTCTCCGCTCCATGGGGGTCTAAGGCTCTGGGCCCGCCGCACCATGATCATCTGGAACTTGAACCCTTGACTGCGCCGAGAACGCCCTGCTCCCCTGGTTGGAGCTGGGATTGCTGCTTCCTGGGTGCCACCGCTTTCCTTCCTTCGATGCCTCTCGTGTTGTGTGGGAGTACACCCTCAAGTAACTCGCTGAGACAGAGTTGATTTCTCGAGGATTTCCGTACCCGAATATGCCTTTACTCCACTCTCATGCTTGCTCGTTCAGAGGGGTGTACCATTTTAGTCAGGTAATAAATCCGCCCCCTCAATATTTTGCCCCACTGATGTCTGACTTCGAGGGTTGCTGTTGAGAAGTTTGATTGCGCATACTTTGCTTGTGACGGTTTGCTCCTCTCTTAGAGGATTTAAGGAAATTTCTCTTTATTGCCAGCTACTGCTCTGTTGAACATCATCTGGGACTTTAGCTCAAGGGTTTGTTTGTTTTCGCTCTGTGCTCCTGCTTCCTTAAAGGTAATCTCTTAACAATCGCCTTTACATTCCTCAGCCACGCTCTCAACAATGAAAATGTGTCCTTAGGTTTGTTTGTCATTCTTTCTGAGCCCTGTTATCTTGTGCCTTTTGTATCATTTCTGTTGTCATTTTTGCTGGAACATCAGTTCCTTCAGAGAGATTTAACTCTAGGTAGATTTTCTAAATCAGAGTCTGCAAATGTCTTTCTCTTGTCTTCATGGTTGTTTTAACTTTTAACTTGGTGTCACATTCTAGGTTTCAAATAATTTCCCTAGTAAAATTTAAAGGCATTATTTCATCTTCGTCGATCAGAGCTTGTCAACTACAGATTTCACAGCAGTCTGGTCAGTGAACCTTTGTAAGTAAGCTGGTTGCTTCCTAAGTCTATGTTTTCTGTGAGTTGAGTGAGTGAGTGAAGTTGCTCAGTCGTGTCCGACTCTTTGCGACCCCGTGGACTACCAGGACTCCTCCGTCCACGGGATTCTCCAGGCAAGAATACTGGAGTGGGTTACCATTTCCTTCTCCAGGGGATCTTCCTGACCCAGGGATCGAACCTGGGTCTCCCTCATTGGAGGCAGATGCTTAACCTCTGTGTTTTTGTTAAAATGCTGATGATCAGAAATCTTACCAAGTTGTGTCTGTGTGTGATGGAGCAATGTGCTGGTTGATGGGAAGATCCGAGCCTTTATTCTTGCAGTGAGCCTCCTAGTGTGTCTTTGCTCATGTCTTCTTCTGTCCAACACCCGCTAAAGGTTGAGCATCTCTTACTCATGTGTATGAACCTTTGCCACTGCCGGCCCTTCCTTTCGCACTGGCTTCTGTTCAGACCACCCCCCGCCCCGCACTCCCACCTCCAGCCTCCCATTCACAACATGTCCTTTTTCCAGCTCTTCCTGCTGTAGAGACTTTTCCTGAGGTTTTTGTTTGTATAATCTTATTTGTAATTCATAAGGTATTTGCTAAGTTATTTTTCATATCAGTCCCTCTATCTGTATGCATGGAATATCTTCTCCAGTCCCTCTGAATGTCTTAATTGTTAGTGTTTTGTTTCACTTATTCCAGGACTCAAAACAGCTCTTGTTCCTTAAAGAGATACGTCTGTTTTTGTGTTGAGCTGAGCACCTTTCTTCACATCACTGGCTTTTTCCCACATTGCTGTTTCTCTCCTCGGTTGGGTGGGCTCTCCAGGCTGGATGTGGACTGAGGGTTAGCGTGAGGCAGGGCACGTCTCCAGCCAGCAGGAATCAATTCTTCTTACAGAGGGCACACGGACCCTAGCCCAGGAGGAGCAGGAGGGGCGGGGAGGAGTGTGTGGGGTGAGCATCCCTGGGGCTTGTGAACCCTTGAGGGAGCCCGCCACCCCCTGACAGCTGCGGCTCTGCCTGGGTGCGCCTCACTTCTGTGGCCATGGGGTCTTCCCGGCCAGAACCCACACTTTGAAACCACCTGTGGCGTTTGCCTAACTGAACGTGCCTGGCCCACTGGCTTGAGGGCAGGCACATCTTCACCCTGCTCCCACCCTCAGACCCACCAGCCACATCTCAGCAGCCTCAGGGGACCTCCTCCTGCTTAAGTTCTCACAGCCTCTGATTCAGGCTCTTCTGAGTTCTGCTGGGAAAACTCACTTTTCAGATGTTCTGTCTTTTGCCTACATGGAAACCCTGGTCCCTGATGGTTTTATCCTCAATCAGGTTCCATTTGCTGGGTGTCTCCCAGCGATTCCTTACGGCCCAGGTCTGCTGGTGGAAACCCTTTTCAACTCAGTTCTTTTTCTCTTGTCATTTCAATGGGGCTTGAGGAAGCACAAAAAGTGAACACACGCTTATTCAGCCATCCCGACAAAAGCTCTTCTTTGATTTTTCTCCACATCAGCTTGTCTCAGGGCCTTGAAAACATAGGGACATCCCACCGTCTCCAGCCAGCTGTTGTGTGTGCCCAAAGTGAGCCACTGGTATGGCTCAAACAGTCTTTGAGTTAACCATCCGCCTCACGACCCACTCTGTGTCTTAACGATTCTGGGCTTATGTTTTTATTGAAATCTGTTGGTCACCTTTCTCCTTCGTTGCGTTGTAGGCATCCTGAAGTAGAGTGACCCGCAACCCACCATGAATCCTTGTAAGAAGAGAGGATTTGGGCATAGATGTGCGAGGAGAATATTCATCGGAAGGACTGAGGCCGAAGCTGGAGCTCCAATACTTTGGCCACCTGACATGAAGAACTGACTCATTTGAAAAGACCCTGATACTGGGAAAGATTGAAGGCGGGAGGAGAAGAGGGCAGAGTATGAGATGGTTGGATGGCATCACCGACTCAATGGAATGGGTTTGAGCAAACTCAGGGAGATAGCGAAGGACGGGGAGCTCAGCGTGCTGCGGTCCATGGGGTCACAAGCAGCTGGACAGGACTAAGCAACTGAATGACAGGCATGGACGAGGAGAGGAGACGGTCAAATGTGAAGAGGCGGAGGCTGGAGGGCCGCGTCTAAACACCGAGGGACTCAGTGCTTAACACAGCACAGGCTTAGTTTTCCCTCTCAGCTCAGCCCACGGTTTGAGGGCTGGGGAGGGGTATATGTCTAGCTGGAGGAGAGCAAGCCCCTGTGCTTGGAATCCCCTGGGGGCTCAGGCACCTTCCTTTGGGTGGCACAGCCATATTCACGGGTCCCACCCCATCCCCTGCTCAGCTGAGCAGATGCTTAACCTCTGTGTTTTTGTTAAAATGCTGATGATCAGAAATCTTACCAAGTTGTGTCTGTGTGTGATGGAGCAATGTGCTGGTTGATGGGAAGATCCGAGCCTTTATTCTTGCAGTGAGCCTCCTAGTGTGTCTTTGCTCATGTCTTCTTCTGTCCAACACCCGCTAAAGGTTGAGCATCTCTTACTCATGTGTATGAACCTTTGCCACTGCCGGCCCTTCCTTTCGCACTGGCTTCTGTTCAGACCACCCCCCGCCCCGCACTCCCACCTCCAGCCTCCCATTCACAACATGTCCTTTTTCCAGCTCTTCCTGCTGTAGAGACTTTTCCTGAGGTTTTTGTTTGTATAATCTTATTTGTAATTCATAAGGTATTTGCTAAGTTATTTTTCATATCAGTCCCTCTATCTGTATGCATGGAATATCTTCTCCAGTCCCTCTGAATGTCTTAATTGTTAGTGTTTTGTTTCACTTATTCCAGGACTCAAAACAGCTCTTGTTCCTTAAAGAGATACGTCTGTTTTTGTGTTGAGCTGAGCACCTTTCTTCACATCACTGGCTTTTTCCCACATTGCTGTTTCTCTCCTCGGTTGGGTGGGCTCTCCAGGCTGGATGTGGACTGAGGGTTAGCGTGAGGCAGGGCACGTCTCCAGCCAGCAGGAATCAATTCTTCTTACAGAGGGCACACGGACCCTAGCCCAGGAGGAGCAGGAGGGGCGGGGAGGAGTGTGTGGGGTGAGCATCCCTGGGGCTTGTGAACCCTTGAGGGAGCCCGCCACCCCCTGACAGCTGCGGCTCTGCCTGGGTGCGCCTCACTTCTGTGGCCATGGGGTCTTCCCGGCCAGAACCCACACTTTGAAACCACCTGTGGCGTTTGCCTAACTGAACGTGCCTGGCCCACTGGCTTGAGGGCAGGCACATCTTCACCCTGCTCCCACCCTCAGACCCACCAGCCACATCTCAGCAGCCTCAGGGGACCTCCTCCTGCTTAAGTTCTCACAGCCTCTGATTCAGGCTCTTCTGAGTTCTGCTGGGAAAACTCACTTTTCAGATGTTCTGTCTTTTGCCTACATGGAAACCCTGGTCCCTGATGGTTTTATCCTCAATCAGGTTCCATTTGCTGGGTGTCTCCCAGCGATTCCTTACGGCCCAGGTCTGCTGGTGGAAACCCTTTTCAACTCAGTTCTTTTTCTCTTGTCATTTCAATGGGGCTTGAGGAAGCACAAAAAGTGAACACACGCTTATTCAGCCATCCCGACAAAAGCTCTTCTTTGATTTTTCTCCACATCAGCTTGTCTCAGGGCCTTGAAAACATAGGGACATCCCACCGTCTCCAGCCAGCTGTTGTGTGTGCCCAAAGTGAGCCACTGGTATGGCTCAAACAGTCTTTGAGTTAACCATCCGCCTCACGACCCACTCTGTGTCTTAACGATTCTGGGCTTATGTTTTTATTGAAATCTGTTGGTCACCTTTCTCCTTCGTTGCGTTGTAGGCATCCTGAAGTAGAGTGACCCGCAACCCACCATGAATCCTTGTAAGAAGAGAGGATTTGGGCATAGATGTGCGAGGAGAATATTCATCGGAAGGACTGAGGCCGAAGCTGGAGCTCCAATACTTTGGCCACCTGACATGAAGAACTGACTCATTTGAAAAGACCCTGATACTGGGAAAGATTGAAGGCGGGAGGAGAAGAGGGCAGAGTATGAGATGGTTGGATGGCATCACCGACTCAATGGAATGGGTTTGAGCAAACTCAGGGAGATAGCGAAGGACGGGGAGCTCAGCGTGCTGCGGTCCATGGGGTCACAAGCAGCTGGACAGGACTAAGCAACTGAATGACAGGCATGGACGAGGAGAGGAGACGGTCAAATGTGAAGAGGCGGAGGCTGGAGGGCCGCGTCTAAACACCGAGGGACTCAGTGCTTAACACAGCACAGGCTTAGTTTTCCCTCTCAGCTCAGCCCACGGTTTGAGGGCTGGGGAGGGGTATATGTCTAGCTGGAGGAGAGCAAGCCCCTGTGCTTGGAATCCCCTGGGGGCTCAGGCACCTTCCTTTGGGTGGCACAGCCATATTCACGGGTCCCACCCCATCCCCTGCTCAGCTGGCAGACAGGAAAGGAAAGGGGGAAAGGATCCTTCAGAAGCTTTTTAGGAGCCAGACTTGGAACTGGGGGCTACCCAATTTATTTCCTTCTCAGGGAAAAACACACATATGTGTAAGCCCACAGGCCATCTGGGGGCTTCCCAAGTGGTGCTAGTAGTAAAGAACCCATGTCTCAGTGCAGGAAACATAGGAGATGTGGATTCAGTCCTTGGGTCAGGAAGACCCCCTGGAGGAGGACATGGCAACCCAGCCCAGTATTATTGCCTGGAGAATCCCACGGAGAGAGGAGTCTGGCGGGCTACAGCCAATGGGGTCGCACAGAGACGGGCATGACCGAAGGAACTGAGCCCACACAGTTGGGTAGCTTGCTGGCTTTGATATACGGTGAGTCATCTTTCTGACCTCCCCACTCAGTGTTCCTTAGGACCAGCTTCTATCTTCAGGTTACCACATGGTGAAACGTCGCTGCCAGAATTCCAGCCATCATATTTGTGTGGCCAGCCACAGAGAGGAGCAGAAGCAGGACACCCGAAGGGCTGCACCTGCCGCAGGCTGAGCCAGCTTCCTAGCATCGTCTTCCTACTTACGCTTCTAGTCAGATCTCACTGGGCTTATTTGTAGAGCTGCCCCCAGGCCCAAAGAAGACAGAAATATGAGGCCTACTGTAAGTGGCTTTGTGTCTTGCTAAAATTAGCAGCTGTTGGAAAGAGGAGAATAAGCACTGGGAGACAACCAGCAGCAAGAACTTCAACAACAAAACAGGTTTTACTTTCATGGGAAGTAGAATGAGCTGTTTTTCTGGATATCAACTTAATCTGACTTAGCTTCCTTCTCCCTTGGCAAACTTTTAACTTTTAACTGATTTAACCGTTATCAGTCAGTACATCAGTGAAAATAGCTCACAGAATAATTTTTGAATAAGTTGGAAGGGCCAGAATGTTCTTGGTGAATGCATGCAGCCCTGTATATTTGTGAAATCTTGTTTCCCAGGGAATGGATGTAGACTATTCTAGAATCAGTGTCTACAGAATTTATATCAAAGCCTAAGTTATTAAAAAAAAGTATTCCTTGAAATTTTATTAAATAAAATCAATTAATTATAAACAATACAAAACACTGGAGGTCCAAAGTGAAATTGCTTTTCCTCCTTTTAAACTTGCCCTACATTACCTAAAAGTTTTAGAAGTTGTGGTTTTTTATTAGTTTTTAAATGCAAAATTAACATATTTTGTGTAGGTAAATTTAGAAGAGGAGAATATAAAGGAAAAAGTGAAATCCCCACCTCTTGCTTGGCCCTCCTTGTCCCACTTGACCATGACTAACCATCTCTTAGACACCTTGACAAGTGAACATGTGCGTGTGTGTGTGCGTGCATGTGGGTGCACGTGCGTGCATTGTCCTCCCTCTAAATGTAGAAACAGACAGTGCTGTGCAGCTTGCCCTTCTAGTCCGTGAGTCCCCTTGGCTGCGCCTCACGACAGTCCACACAGATCCATTCAGACGGTCCCCAGATCCCCGTACCGGGAGTGCAGGGGGATTTAAACTGTCGCCATGGGAGACACCTGTTTCTGATATTTCTCTGTCACACATAAGGCTGCTGTGGCCAGTCGCGGTCACACCTGGGCTGGTTTGTGTGAACTTCTCTGAATGCTGAGTTCTTAGTGGTGAAAGTGTTGTGTGCAATGCTATGCACAGTCTCAATTTTATAAATGATGGTAAAGTTCTCTCTGAAAGGTCGTTCAGCCGTAAACGATCATATTCTGCCACCGTGCATGAGAGTTTATCCCTCACTCTTATTGATGCTGCATACGGCTAATTTTTAACCTTTGTCAATCTGATAGGTAAAAAAAAAAATTGCCTGAAAGAACGTAGTTGACCATCTTTAGGAAAAGAGACAAAGGACATGAATAATAACTTCTGAGAAAAAGTAAATGCAAATAGCCATGTACTCAAAATCGTAAGATCAGGTGTTCGCGCACCTCCACCGGGGCAGCTCCTCACTGCAGGGGCCACACGGCTAGGCACCGACTTCTCCAGAGACGGCAGAACTTTCTGGGTTCCTTTTGTTCCGAGTTTGACTATTGTCAAGTTACCGCTTACTTTGAACAATGAAAAGCACACACTGCACAGCACAAACATATTTCATAAATGTTTTTTAATTTGAACAAAAGATCGGGCTTAGGTATTGCATATTTCAGATTATCGAGTATCTTGATTTATGTATATCCAGGCTAGAGAAAATTGCCAGGAAGCACATCACAGCCAGACACTAATTTGGAGCTTATGAAAGAGGACAGAAGCCTCCAGTTCTAGAAGAAAAAGTCAAGGAGCATTTTACATAAATTTGTTGATGATCACTCCCAAATTATTTATTAAGGAGAACTCAAGTGTGATCAAAAATGTCTCAATTTTTTGAGGTTCCTGTAATGAGAACAAAATATACTTTGTGCAAATCAAAATCAACCATAAATATTTATGGCTGTGCTCAGACAGGTGAAGGAGAGGCAAAGGAGAAGGCGTGAATTGGGGGCCAGCATGTGACGTGGTGTGGACCTCAGCTCCGCATGCCCGCCAGCCACAGCAGAGAGTGAGAGAGCCGCAGGGGGCGGGAGAGGGGGGGGCCTGCGGGATCGTTTGTTTTGAGTGGGTTCCCCAGACGGAACCTCCAGAG
Source organism: Litocranius walleri (assembly GCA_006410535.1). Classification (NCBI taxonomy): domain Eukaryota; kingdom Metazoa; phylum Chordata; class Mammalia; order Artiodactyla; family Bovidae; genus Litocranius; species Litocranius walleri. The sequence continues at coordinate 529,730 of SJYG01000851.1, forward strand.
CGTCTGTGAGCAGGGAGTGTATTAGGAGGGGCCCCGGGACCCCCACTTGTGTCAGGGAGGGAGGCTGAACCCTCCAGAACTCCGGGAACTGGGGCGGCCCTCAGAGCTGGTGCCACCTGGGCTGGGAGAGGGGCCTGGGTGCTCCATGTCAGCTGCCCACGGGGCACAGGTCTCCTCAGGAAGCCGGCTGGCTTGGGGGAAGCCGGAAGCCTTCTCTAGGCTCAGGAAGCAGGTCTTCCCACCCCGAGGGGCCAGGGCGAGGCCTCACATCCCCCATGGATCCCGTCTGCTGAGAGAAGAGGGGAGGCGGGAAGCAGACGCGGCCCCTGGAACGTCCCTTCCCAGGCCCGGGAATGACTTCAGAAAGACGCGTACTCCATCACTGACTTTATCCTCTGGGGCTGCGGAGCTCCGATTTTTAAAACAATGTTAGCTTTTCTCTGAAGGGCTGAGAGGTACCCAGGCTGTGGTCAGGGTCATCTGTGCCCCGGTCGCGTCTCATCTTGACCCTCTGTGGTGCGTGCATGTAGCTGTGAGCTTGTTACCCCGTCGTCAGAGGTGAGGGGCCGTCTCTGCAGACTTCTGGGGGTCTTCGTGGACGCTCCTGTGTTCCTTGACCTGTTTGTGTGTGAGCTTCCTTCAGTGACGCTCCCTGGCCTCCCCTGTGTTCAGATCCGTTCCAGGGGTTCGCAGCTGTGAGAGGTCAGACCAGCGGGCTCTCTCCCTGCTGAGCAAATGGGAGACGGAGCCCAGGCTGTCACACCTCCTGAGGTCCTGGCTGCTGAGGGGTGGCTTTCTCAGGGACGTCGGCCCTCCTGCCCACTGCTGCTCAGCTGGGCCTCCTTGCCCCAGCCCCCGTCTCTCCACGCATGTGTCACATCCTAGGTCGCCCATTGGGTGCCATCCCCGGGTCACTGCTGCACCCAGAAGAACCGCACGGCCCGCAAGCTCTCTCAGGTCATCCGCCTGATCGGTCCCCCTCCTGTGAAGTCCCCTGGAGGCCAGGCTCCTCAGTGTGCAGGGCCAGCACAGACCACCAGGGGCTCTCACCTCCTGCTGGGCCTGCGACTCATCACGTGGGGTGGAGTGGAGCCTCATAGCAGGAGCTTCTTCTCGGAGCCCATGCTGGCGGTAGCCCTGCCCTCACGGGACAGCATCCTCGGGGGCAGCGGTCCCCGAGTGGGGCAGCTGTTTTGCTCACATAGCAGATAAGGGCACGGTGATGCTTCAGCAGGTCAGAGGGCAGGCCGCAGGGGCCAGCTCTGTGCCGGGAACCAGGCCCAACTCTGCACCTGGCGTGTTCTCACCCATGCCCTGGACCGGGAAAAGGATTCTGGCTTCTCTCTCTCCCAGAGTAAGTGGAGTGTGAACCGGACTGGCTGGCTGGTGTCCTTAACACTCTCTGCATGGTTTGGAAGGTCCCTGTCTTCCGGTAGGCAGATACTCTCCCTCTAACAGGAGCGGCACAGGGATCCCCCCGCCCCACCCCCAGGCCTGGTGTAGACCTGTCATCTCTGAATAGACGGCTAAATGCTGGTTTGCTTTCACAGAATGGATTGGGGCTGCGACAGAAACGTGCGCGGCAGCCCATGCATATCAATCACTCCTATTATGAGCCTCACGCTCGGGAAGGGTGTCTTGACGAAATCAACAAAGCGTGTTCCTCCTCTCAGGGACCAGCCCTTGGAAACCGTGGCAAGCTGCAACTGTATTTCTTAGTTCAATAAGCACAGAATAGCTTTGTTATGGTAGTTTTAATTTCCGTTTTTTCAACTTGTTATTATACGTCTCTTTTGTGGATAAAAATGGCAGTCTCGCGGGAGGCCCGCGTTTCCCCGGGGCGCTTGCTGTCTGCACGTGCACAGCGGCTCTCGCGAGAAGCCAGTCCTCTGTCTCCTTTGATGGCTTTCAAGGTCGCTGGTGACCACTCTCCTGGGCACCACGGTTTCGGGCCCTGCACTGATCTCAGTGGCCAGAATCTTACGCCCACCTTGCTCGCTCACTCAGCTCCAGAACCTCGACTCTGGAGCCACTGAGCTGGGGCTTCTCCAGGCGTGGGAGTGTGGACTCTGGTCTCAGGCCCAATGCAGCTATTTCCACGGCAGTGAAGTGGGTGACCACACGCTGTGCCCCTGAGAATCACACACAGGTTTGATCTCACGTTTTCCATGGGTTTGGAGTTTGGACTCAGCTCTGCAGGATGCTGCCCTGGAGGCTTCACTTGAGGGTCTGGGCCAGGGCGGGGGTCCCACCTGAGGCATGGAGTCCTCCCGAGCTCACATTATTGATGGCAGAATTCATGCCCTCGCAGCCATGGGACTCGGGGCACCCTGCTTCTCTAGGGTCAGTCGGAGGATCCCTGACTTCAAGCCTCCCTTCAGGGACAGCCTGGCCCATTGGGTTAGGCCAGGCCCACCGGGACCATTTCTCTCTGGATGGACTCACAGTCGGCTACATCGGGACCTTCATCATATCTGTCCGGTCCCTCCTCCCTTGCCACAGAGCAAAACCTAATCCCAGAGTGGCAGCCGCTGCAGCCACAGGCCCCCACAGTGGAGAGGGGACCACTCTGGCACGTGCACTGGGCAGAGGTGGAGAGCAGTCTCAGGGCACAGTGTGGGCCAGGGCTCATACTCGCCTCTATACGTCCTGGGGCACCCAGCTAGTATTGCTAGTTACCCGCCTCCTTCTCTGTGCCTTCCTTTCTAACCTAGAGATGCAGATGTCAGGACAAGGGACCAGCCCTTGGAAACCGTGGCAAGCTGCAACTGTATTTCTTAGTTCAATAAGCACAGAATAGCTTTGTTATGGTAGTTTTAATTTCCGTTTTTTCAACTTGTTATTATACGTCTCTTTTGTGGATAAAAATGGCAGTCTCGCGGGAGGCCCGCGTTTCCCCGGGGCGCTTGCTGTCTGCACGTGCACAGCGGCTCTCGCGAGAAGCCAGTCCTCTGTCTCCTTTGATGGCTTTCAAGGTCGCTGGTGACCACTCTCCTGGGCACCACGGTTTCGGGCCCTGCACTGATCTCAGTGGCCAGAATCTTACGCCCACCTTGCTCGCTCACTCAGCTCCAGAACCTCGACTCTGGAGCCACTGAGCTGGGGCTTCTCCAGGCGTGGGAGTGTGGACTCTGGTCTCAGGCCCAATGCAGCTATTTCCACGGCAGTGAAGTGGGTGACCACACGCTGTGCCCCTGAGAATCACACACAGGTTTGATCTCACGTTTTCCATGGGTTTGGAGTTTGGACTCAGCTCTGCAGGATGCTGCCCTGGAGGCTTCACTTGAGGGTCTGGGCCAGGGCGGGGGTCCCACCTGAGGCATGGAGTCCTCCCGAGCTCACATTATTGATGGCAGAATTCATGCCCTCGCAGCCATGGGACTCGGGGCACCCTGCTTCTCTAGGGTCAGTCGGAGGATCCCTGACTTCAAGCCTCCCTTCAGGGACAGCCTGGCCCATTGGGTTAGGCCAGGCCCACCGGGACCATTTCTCTCTGGATGGACTCACAGTCGGCTACATCGGGACCTTCATCATATCTGTCCGGTCCCTCCTCCCTTGCCACAGAGCAAAACCTAATCCCAGAGTGGCAGCCGCTGCAGCCACAGGCCCCCACAGTGGAGAGGGGACCACTCTGGCACGTGCACTGGGCAGAGGTGGAGAGCAGTCTCAGGGCACAGTGTGGGCCAGGGCTCATACTCGCCTCTATACGTCCTGGGGCACCCAGCTAGTATTGCTAGTTACCCGCCTCCTTCTCTGTGCCTTCCTTTCTAACCTAGAGATGCAGATGTCAGGACTTGTTATGGGGCTGTTACGAGTGACCGTGTTGTAGAAGGTCCTGGAATTCCATCAGTGCCTCCTCGTCAGCCCCCGAACCCGCCTGTCCCCGCAACCCAGGAATCATTCCTGTTCTCTGGGACAAGACCCCTCAGACACGATGTCCTCTAGACAGAGCACAAGGTTCAGGCTGCATCACCTCATACAGATGTGGGCTCTTGGTGGTGGGGAGCAGTGGTGCCAGGCTCGTGGGGGTGTAGGCTGTGGCCCCTAAACCTCTAGGGGGCATCAAGGGAGCTGCTCAGCTCCTTCCCATGCGATGGCCCAGGTGAGGAGCACAGGCTCCTGGTGGGCACAGCGCTCCATCACCACCTCACTGCCGGCTGTGCAGGAGTCCTGCACAGTTCAGCTGTGCGGAGGTGTGCAGGTGTGTGGGGGGTGTGGAGGGGCATGCGCACTGAAGGCTGCAGGGGGGAGGGGCATGTGTGTGTGTGTGTGTGCGTGCAGGCTGTGTGCGAGGGTGCGCCCTGAGCTGTGGGCGTGTGGGTGTGTGTGTGTGTGAGAGGGTGCGCCCTGAGCTGTGGGTGTGTGTGTGTGTGTGTGTGTGTGCGAGGGTGCGCCCTGAGCTGTGGGCGTGTGTGTGTGTGTGTGTGTGTGTGCAGGGGTGTGTGTGTGTAGGGGTGTGTGTAGGGGTGTGTGTGTGTGCGTGCAGGCTGTGTGTGTGTGACGATGCACCCTGAGCTGTGGGCGTGTGGGTGTGTGTGTGTGTGGAGGGGTGTGTGTGTAGGGGTGTATGTAGGGGTGTGTGTGTGTAGGGGTGTGTGTGTGTATAGGGTTGTGTGTGTAGGGGTGTGTGTGTAGGGGTGTGTATGTAGGGGTGTGTGTGTGGGGGGGGGGTGTGTATAGGGGTGTGTGTATAGGGCTGTGTGTGTAGGGGTG
>SJYG01000851.1:539877-607023 GCA_006410535.1 Litocranius walleri
ACACACACACCCATACACCTACACACACACACACCTACCCACACACACACCCCTACACACACACCTCTACACGCACACATACCCCTACACACACACACACCTATACACCTACACACACACACGCCTACACACACACACCTATACACCTACACACACACACCTATACACCTACACACACATGCCTACACACACACACCCCCACACACCCCTACACACACACCTCTACACACACACACACACACACCTATACACCTACACACACACATGCCTACACACACACCTATACACCTACACACACACACACACCTATACACCTACACACACACATGCCTACACACACACACCCCTACACACACACACACACACCTACACACACACATACCCCTACACACACACACACCTATACACCCACACACACACACACGCCTACACACACACACCTATACAGCTACACACACACACGCCTACACACACCTACACATACACATACCCCTACACACACACACACCTATACACCTACACACACACACATGCCTACACACACACCTCCACACACACCTCCACACACACTTACCCCTACACACACACACCTATACACCTACACACACATGCCTACACACACACCTACACATACACACATACCCCTACACACACACACATACACCTATACACCTACACACACACATGCCTACACACACACACACCCACACATACCCCTACACACACACACCTATACACCTACACACACACATGCCTACACACACACCCCTATACACCTACACACACACACCCCTACACACCTACACACACACCCCTACACATACCCCTACACACACACCCCTACACACACACCTACACACACACACCCCTACACATACCCCTACACATACCCCTACACACACACACCCCTACACACACACCTACACACACACCCCTACACATACCCCTACACACACACACCCCTACACACACACCTACACACAGCGCTGGGTGGGGAAGGTGAGGCGCTGTGGCCTGAGCTGGGGCGAGGGGCAGCAGGAGGCCAGAGGACGGAGCGGCCTGCCGCGCGGTCTCCCCCGAGCCCAGCGGAGCCGCAGGTGGTGGCCCCGCCTCGCAGTTTGCTGGAACCACATCCCCTCGTCTGGTGGCACCTGGACGTCTGGACGGTGGGCTGCGGCCTCAGCGGCTTCCCATGCCGGCCAGTGTGCCAGGTACCCCTTCAAGCCCTGGGCACTCCGTGGGAAGGGCTGAGTGTGGGGTTAGTAAGTAAGGACCCTGTGCTCCCGGGGACTCAGATGAGGCTCGGTGGCTGTGGGGCTGATGCCCACTCTGGCTCCCAGGGACCAGGGCTCTGGCCTGAGGGCTCTTCTGGGACGCACTGCCCACCCCCTGCCCGCCAGGATTTGCTGAAAAAGCAGGATGGCCCCTTCACTGATTTTCTCCTTGGTTCCCCGAGCCAAGCATGAGTTTCTGTCTTGTTTTGTCTCTGACCTGGCGATTTGAAGCAGCACGGCTCTCCCCAGCTGGGCCCCCACGCCACCCCCACCCTCCTCCAAGTGTCCCCATCAGGGACCCCCGGAGCGCAGCTCAGGGCACCAGGCTGGGCCTTTCCCCTTTCCGGGCCTTGGAGCCGCCTGCCAGGCAACTGTGGCCCTCAGTTCCTCCCCGCCTGTCCCAGACTCAAGCCCAGCTCCCACCCCCTCCAACACCTGTGGGTGAGCATGGCTTAATCTTACACTCCTGGCAAGGAAATACCATTTTCTCCTGGACTCTGAAACATCCAGAGTAAAAAAAAAAATCTCTCCCACCGAGGGGTCAGGCGCTACTGAGTGGCAGGAAGGTGGGGAATGGCTTTGAGGAGGGGGCACCTGGACCCCACATTGGTCTCCTGCAAGGGTTCCTCTCTTCGGTGATGCTTCTGAGGGTCCCCGGCCGGTTCTCTTGTCATCTCACCTGGGCAGACCAGCTCAGGGGGGCTTAGCTTTTCTAGTCAGTGCCCACACACCCCCCACCTCTTGCCCAGAGTGACCTGGTGGCTGTTCTGCCCATGAAGCTGGGAAGGGATCTGTGTGACAGGAGTCTGCCCGTGGGCTGTCTTGGGAGGATCGTCTCTCCCAAGCTGCAGGCTGTGATTCTTACTTCTGGTTGCCTGTCTCCTTTTTTGGTATTTCGACTTTAGAATGTTGTAAGTCTAAGTGGGGCTTTGCCGGTGGCTTAGATGGCAAAGAGTCTGCCTACCAATGCAGGAGACGCGGGCTCCATCTCTGGATTGGGAAGATCCCCTGGAATATGAAACGGTACCCCACTCCAGTATTCGTACCTGGAACATTCCATGGACAGAGGAGCCTGGCAGGCTACAGTCCATGGGGTCGTATCCAGTCGGACATGACTTAGTAACTACACAGCAACAACAACAGAATACACGTGGAGACGGTGGCAGGCCAGCTCGGTGCACGCAGGTTCTCAAAGCGGCCGTTTGGGGTGGGCCCGAGGCGAGCACCTTGCTGGCCTGGAGGCTCTGGTCGGGGGCCAGGGTGGAGCGGGAGAAGGGCTCGGGGTGCCGTGCCACCTCCCCGGTAGGCAGCTCTGGCGTCCCGGGAGGGCCTTGGCTGTGCGCTGGCGGGCTTCCACATGGAGGGACAGACTGCAGCTCTGAGGGCACCCTGGCCGTGTCACTGCCCACTGTGCCCTCCAAGAGGCCCCTTTCAGGGCGGGTCTCCATGCTGCCAGCTCTGCGTGTCCTCCTCGCTCGTCTGCGAATGCGGGGTTGGCAGCAGGTGTGTGCCCTGCTGGGGACTGTCACGGGGAGCAAATGCCTTCGCGTTTGTGAAGCACGCTGTGTGTGTGTGCGTGCATGCATTTAGCATGTCCAGCTCTGTGCGACCCCGTGGACTCTGGCCGCCGATGCTGACAGCTAAGGCCAGTGTCACTCCTGGTGTACGCCAATGCGCATGCTAGTTCTTGTTGTTCAGTCTAAACACTATTAACATAGTTTCAGCATGGGTATCAGTATGAGCGTTAGTTACTGGGATCACTTCTGGTGTAGCATCCGGGCCAGGGTCAGGATGGGCACCGGGTGGCCTCGGCCGGAGCGGCTCTGTAGGGATTGGGGTCAGCGTCGGCGTGAGCGAGCAGAGCGCAGTGGTTGCAGTGTGGGCGGGGTGCCAGCATCACCCTGCTCCGGCGTCCGCGTCTCCAGCGGCACTAGCCGCAGTGTGGGCGTTAGTATGCCACCCTTGGAGAGCGGGGAGCCTGCCTCAGAGGCCAGGACTGAGTTCACTGTCTGCGGATGGGGCAAGTGACTCAGAGGGCTGTCACGGCGGGCGGAGCCAGAATCCCGTTTCCCGAGGCCCCTGCTGCTGGGCTGCCTGCCCCTGGCTGACGTTCTCTCCAGTTCTCTCTGCTTCCCGCCCAGAGCTCCCTGAAGGCCCTCCAGGCTCCCCTGGGACGGGGTCATCACACCCAGCTGTGCCTCCAAGGTGCAAACCCACGTGTTTTCTCTCTTGTCCTCCCGCAGACCCCCAGCCTTGGGGGTGGTGGGCATACCTTTGCCAGCACCCTCCCCCCCGACCCGCCTGGCAGGCCGAGTCCACTGCTGATGCCAGGCCCTCTGGCTCCCCACGTGCAGTGGTCTAGACCCTCATGCCAGCCTCCCCTGTGTGGAGGGAACCTCGGTCTGGGGCCCTCTGCCCGCCGGGCTCAGGTCCACCCTGAGGGTCTCCAGGCCCTTCCCACCCGCTCCTTCCCCATCTGCCGCTCCCAGCGCGTCCCTTCATCGTCTGCATTCTGCCGCAGTCTGTAATCAGCGCGGGCTTCAGCATCTCTCATTACCAGCTCTTGAAGGGATTCTTCAGACTCAGCAAGAACCGCCGCCTGGGCACGGCCAGCACCTGCTTCCTGGGGCTGTGGCAGGGCGCGTCTGCGTTTGCCTGCGGCCCTGGGGCGGCCTGGCTCGGCCCCACCTGAGCCACCCGTCTGGGCTCTGGGCGTCGTGGATGATCGGAGCTCTGTCGCCCGGTCCTGCTGCGTACGGCGACCAGAGTCGGGGACCAGGGAGCTGGGGACGTGTCCTTGTGAAACCCTGCCTTCCCCAGAAAGGACAGTCAGGTCTCACTTGAAAACTCCTGTAATAGGCAAGCGTGTGTCTGCCTGTGGGCAGTGGTGCACGCATATGCATGTTTCCAGGTAAGGGGAAGCTTTACAGAATTGCAAGACCTGAGGGTGAGACGTGAAAATGTGCCATAGGTCTCACTCAGGCCAGGGCCAGAGGCTGAATTTAGAAGGGGGCCACTAGCCAATCGGAATGAAGCTGCGGCATTTCCCCAAGTTCCCTTTTCCTGGAGGCTGAGGTCACCCCAGCGGCTCAGCAAAGGAGAGGTTGCTGGGGACCCCTCCCTGGGGCTAGGGGAAGGCTGCCTAGCAGCGGTCTTCCCCTGCCCGCCCCCCAGCATCATCAAATAACCACCTGTTCCGTTGACATGGGGCTGTCCCCGCATGCAGAAAGGGGCGGGGACAGGGCGCTGCGAAATTCAGTAAAAGCAGTTCTGAAGGGGAGAAGGAAAGTGGGGAGGGGGCAGAGGGGGCAGCAGTCTCTGGTTTGGAGTTAACAGAGACGCCAGGGAAACTTCCAGAACAGACAGGACCCAGTGGCCCTCCCCACGCGCCATGGGCCCAGCAGCTGGGTCTCCAGAGCTGGTGCCTCAAGAACCTTCCAGCCCCATCCAGGGCCTCCTGAGTCCACACCTGCCCATCCGTCCACCTGCGATGGCGCACTGAACACGTGAGCAACACCGAGCTGCCTTCTAGTTTCATTCTTGCTCACCAGCAACATCTGTGGTCCATGGAGAAGCTTCAGTTTACTAGTGTTCTTACGAGTTCACAGCTAACCTCGAAACCACCAGAGAAGGACTTACAGGAGCTTTGTCAGGGGCCTCCTTTTCTGCCATCTCCTGCTTCATCTGAGCAGTCCAGAGACCTCCAAGAAAAGCCCCGGTGGCTGGCCCCCATCGCGCAGGACTCCATTCGGTTTCAGAGGCAGATGTCTGAAGAGCAAAGACACAGAGACTTCAGCGGCCCCAGAGGCAGGTGTCAGCGAGCATTGTCTCAGCAGAAAGAAAATTCATTTGGCTTGAGAGGCAGATGTTGGAACAACCAAGAGGGAGAAGTTATCGAAAACACAGCCTCCCCTGTCCCCCCACGGAGGTAGGACTCTGCTCAAGGCACGGTGTCACTCAGAGACCTGCCCTAAATTTCCAGAAAATGTAGGACAGGAAAGGGTAGCCGTGACGCCCCGCCGCCTGTTAGTCCTTGAGGGTGGCTACGAGCTGCTTTGGTCAACACTGGGCTAGGACATACTCAAGCCTGTCACTTAGGGGAGGGCCGACCCACCCCTGCTTCCAAGCCACTTGCCTGGCGCCGGTCCCCGGCTGGCCAGACTCTGACACAGAGGCCTGATCAGGATACGGTCGTCCAGCATCTCCGACCAGACCCTCAACAAGGACGCAAAACCTCCTGCCAGAAATTCTGATGGATTCCCTTTACAAAAATAGCTTGATTTATCTTTTGAGGGTTTTTTAAGTAGCATATGCAACTGTACAAAATTCTAAATTATGAGAAATATAGAGTGAAAAAACCTCCTCTCCCACCCCTGACCCCTGCCACTTGTCCCCTCCATGGAACTTGTTGTCAGGCACTTCCACATATGTGGCCACATGGGTGTGCATGCACACACACGCATGAATACTCTCTTTTCACACACCCTCATATATATATATATATATATATATACTGCTTTTTTTCACATATATATATGTGTAAATCTTCCTTTTCAGATTCTTTTCCCTTATAGGTTATTACAGAACACTGAATAGAATCCCTGTGTTATATTACCGTCTTTATTGATGTGTGCGTGTATGCCCAGTCGCTCAGTCGTGTCCGACTCTTTGTGACCCCATGGACTGTAGCCTGCCAGGCTCCTCTGTCAATGGAATTCTCTAGACAAGAGTACTGGGGTGGGTTGCCAGTTCCTTCTCCAGGGGATCTTTCAGACCCGGGGATCAAAACTTTTTCTCTTGTGTCTCCTGCATTGGCAGGAGGATTCTTTACCACTGCCCCACCTGGGAAGGCTTTGTGGGTTATCTATTTTATATAAAGTAGTACGCATCTGCTAACCCCAAACCCCTACTTCCTCCCAGCCCCCCTTTCCCTCTAACCCTAAGTGTGCTGTCTGTCTGCCAGCCTGGTCTGTGCTGTGAGGAAGCTATCTGCATCTCTGCTCAGATCCCACGCGTAAGTGATAGTGCGCTTGTCTCCCTGGCGTGCGTCACTCAGTGTGGTGACCCCTGTGTCCGTGGATGTTGCCGCAGACGGCATTGCTTCACTCTTTTTTACAGCTGAGTCGTATCCCCTTCTAGGTATGTACCACTCTTTGTCCGTTCATCTGCGGATGGACATTTGGGTTGCTTCCGTGTCCTGGCTATGTAAACAGTGCTGCAATGAGTACTGGGACACATGTGTCTTTGGAACATTAATTTACTTATTTTAATTAGAGGCCAATTACTTTACCATTTTGTGTGTCTCTTCACATTAGCGCTTCCTCTGGGCATATGCTTAGGAGTGGGGCTGCAGGATCATATGGTAGCTCTGGTTTTAGTTTCCTAAGGAACCTCCTGTCTTCCACCATGGCTGTATTTATATTTATACTTCTCTACCAGCATGTCCTGCAGATTTTCTGAGATGGTAGCATTAATGACTAATTAACAGTTATACTGGAACTTTGTTTCATGTATGGCATCTGAAGTTGTCTCATTTTTCTACACATCCACCCGGTATTTGACCGCACAGCTGTATCATTTACGGAACCTGCATCCTATGCTCTTCTCAATCTTCTGCATTTAAAATCAGTGCTGAACTGAGGATATTTGTATATATTGTATATATGCCATTCTCACTTTAAGAATAGCTTCCTAGGAGTGGAATTGCCAGGTGAAATGTGTAAGACAATTTAATTTTTATAGGTGTTACCATGGTTTCTCCCCCAGATGCTGTGTCTGTTTCTTCTCTGACCGTGATGATAGTCACAGAAGAACCCCCGGCCCTCACCACCCGTCAACTTAACGCGATCAGGTGTTTTGATCTTTGCCCAACTGACAGGAGTTTAAAATTATATCATTATATTCTTGGTTCACATTTCCCTTCCTTTAAGTAATATCAAGTTTCTTATTACATGCACAAGAGCTATTTGGGATTCTTTTCCTACATGTTTATAAACTTGGGCCATTTTTTCTATTGTGTTATTAGCTTTTGTTAATTTTTCCTTTTGAAAAAGCCTTGTGGATAAAAGCATCTCTTTTTCTATGCAATCTTCCACAAATATCCTGTATTCCTAGCTTGCATTGTCTTTTGACTGTATTTATAAGTTTCTCTTCTGAAGCTCTTTTCTTTTATATTTGTTGATTATTATTTCCCAGTTTTTATGCTGTGCTGTGCTCAGTCATGTCTGACCCTGTAACCCCGTGGATTACAGCCCGCCAGGCTCCTCCGTCCATGGGATTCTCCGGGCAAGACTACTTGAGCGGGTTGTCATTTCCTTCTCCAGGGGATCTTCCTGACCCAGAGATTGAATCTGGGTTACTTGTGTCTCCTGCATTGGCAGGCAGATTCTTTATCACTGCACCGCCTGGGAAGCCCAATTTTTCCCCATGGACTGCAGCCCACCAGGCTCTTCTGTCCCTGGGATTCTCCAGGCAAGAATACTGGAGTGGGTAGCCTTTCCCTTCTCCAGGGGATCTTCCCAACCCAGGGATCAAACCCGGGTCCCCTGTGTGGCAGGCATATTCTTTACAGTCTAAGCCACCAGTTTTTATGGCTTCTGAATTTTGTGTCATAGTTAGAGAGGTCTCTCATATGCTTAAGATTGAAATTGACCCAAAGCTTCTTTATCATATTTTTATGGTTTGAGTTTTAAGTGTAAAGCTTCCATCTTTTAGAACTTAACGTTTATGTCAGGAGCGAGCAGGGCTCTCACTTCCTTTTTATTCCAGATGGTAACCCAGCCGCCCCAGCACTGGAGATCAGCCATCTTTCCTTGTACTGATTTGAAATTCTGTATTTGCTCTTCATTAAATTCTTTATGTGTTTGGTTATACTAGTGGACTTTCTGTTCATTACATTGATCTATTTATCTATTTGTGTTCCAATATAGGACAGTTTTAATAGCTGCAGTTTCACGGGGGGTTATAGTATTTTAAAAGATGAAGTTTCACCCCCTTCCTCTCCTGCAGAATAGTTCTGGTAATTTTTGCAAGTTTTCTTTCTTATTTTTTCCTTTGTCTTTTTTAACATGAAATGAATCTGCCCAGTGGGCTTCCTGTGTGGCTCAGTGAGTGAAGAATCTGCCTGCCAATGCAAGAGATGAAAGAGATGCAGGTTTCATCCCTGGATCAGGAAGATCCCCTGGAGTAGGAAATGGCACCCCACTCCAGGATTCTTGCCTGGAGAATCCCATGGACAGAGGAGCTTGGCGGGCTACAGTCCATGGGGTCACAAAGAGTCAGACATGACTGATCAGCTGAGTGCACATGTGCAAATTTGCCTGGTAATCCCCCCATCTCTTTGCTTGCAATATTTCCAAATCACTGTTTCAGGTGTGTGTCCATGGTGTCATCTTTTCCTTTAAATGCGGGAGTTTACATTCATTTTTCTTAACCCATGCGTGTGTGATAATGATAGGAATTCCTACTTTAGGTCATGCTTTGGCCTTTTATCACTTCTCTTTGTCAATCTTTTATGATACGTCACCGCTCTCCTCGCTCTGGTGCAACATTTCAGACGTAGAATCGAGATGTGTCTGGTTTCTGGAAGTGTAAGTTACATCTTGAAATATTTTTATGTCTCATTAGTTGACTTCCGTTCATGGGGACTGGTGTGCGTGTGTTGAGAAGCCATCTTTGTGCTTTCAGCTCTCAGATGTTTTCAGCTCTGAGCAGCCTCCTACGTGGCTCTCGTCACCTCCTTTGCCTCAGGGATCCCCAGCCTCTGGATCTAATGTCTGCTGATCTGAGGTGGAGCTAATGTAATAATAATAATAGAAACACAGTGCACAGGAAAGGCCGTGGACTGGAACCGTCCTGAAGCCATCCCCGACCCCAGTCCACGGAAAATTGTCTTCCATGAAACTGGCCCCTGCTGCCAAAAAGCCTGGGGACTGCGCTTTGTGTAATCTTGGGAGTGCTTGTTTCAGCGCCCCACCTGGCTCCTCGTCTGGGCGGGTGCTGTTCTCTGCTTGTTCCTCAGGCGCCTCCAGCTCCTGACACTTGCTGCCTGGGGTCATGACCATGAACTTCACGGGCCTCCCGCTGCCCCGGACTATTTCTTGGTCTTTTCTTGATTTCGGATCTTGATTAGCATCTCGAATCCTAATATCCATTCCGTCTTCTCCACTCCTAACACGATAGCCCAACTTAAGGGGATCTGTACGCAGATAACCGTCTTCTCCTGGAGATTTGGGGTAACACCGCCTGGCTCCTATCCTAGGCCAACCCTCACGTGTGCAGGAAAGCCCTTCTCCCCTGCTTGGCCACAGCACCCCTGCCCCATCTGTTCTGCACTACGATTTTCTTGTCTCACAGAGTCATGATCACCTGCAGCCAAACACACTCTCCCATTGCCCATCCGAACCAGAAAATCCGTTTACCCGTTGCCTTCAGCTGCTGCCTGTCTTCTCTGCTCTCACCCTGAGCAAAACTCTGCGAAGTACTACCTGAGTCTTGTCCTCAGTCTCACAGACGCTCAGGCCTGGACTCCTGGAATTCCTTTGATTGCAGTCTTTCTCACCCCACGCGCACTCAGTCTGTGCTCCTTGTCAGCTGTGCTTTCCTAGTATGTACGGGCTCACCGGTTCCTTGCTGCTGCTGTTTAGTAGCTGAGTCTCGTCTGCCTCTGTGACCCGTGGGCTGCTGCCCTCCAGGCTCCTCTGTCCATGGGCTTTCCCAGGCAAGGATCCTGGAGTGGGCTGCCATGCCCTCCTCCCGGCCATTCCTTAACACTCCTTATACTACCTCTGGGCTGGTCTAGCATCCTTCTGGACCACAGGGAACAAGCGAGTGTCTGAAATCTTTTGAGTGTGAGCTCACATGTAATGGGATTTCAGTTGTGGGAACTTTCTGAGGCCTGGTTTCAAGGCAGGTCTCTCAGTGGCTTCTTCAGATGCCTGGATGTTTTACAAAGTCCAGATCGTGATCAGCTGCAGTCTTGGCTTGAGGTTTCAGGGATCACCAGGTCGTGTGAATTTGAAATGCAAACCTGAGAATGTTTGACGATGGCTTTGGGTTTTGAAAACTCATGGGAGACGTTTTCACCTTTCCTGCTCCAGATGGAAAATGTCCAGTCTTATAGGAGGTATTTTTCCTAATTCATTTGATGTCATTTGGTGAGAACAATAAACATTTCTGAGCATCATTCCTCTTAAATCCCCTGCCCAGGGCTGGCCCAGTCCCTTTTTCTCCAAGCTCCCCAAGACATTGTTGGAACCAAAGGTCAAGTTCATCTGGATTGTCAAATCCCCTCAAAGCAGGATTGGCTTCTGGCTTATGTTTGCATCTTTCTCAGTCCTGAAAAACCCAGAATCCTCATCACTGGACCCCTCTGGTCCGCCAGGAACCCTCCTCCTTCCCAGATTCCTCTGCTGGCCAGTGGAACCATGTTTAGGGTGGCAGCGGATCTTCCTGGACACCGATCAGGCCAGGGCTCTTGACCCTGTAACCCTGTCTGCCCTGGCATTTCTTATTCCACCTTGGTCCAGTACTTGAGTTAGCTCTTGTCTCCTGGCTCTTCCTGGGCTTCTCTCTATGGCCACTCTTGAACACAGCACCGTGCTTCTCAAATCAGCCCCCGTCTCAGTGTAGAAAAGCTTGAACCTGAGTCCTTATGACACACGCCTGCGTGAGCCAAGCTCCACGAGAGAACGGACTCAGCCACGTGAGTGTGTAGGCGGGGCCCCTGCAGGGTCTGCCATGGCGGTTTACGTACACTTTCGGGACCTCAGAGGACAGGAGGGCGCCAGGACTCTCCTGTGGGGTCGTGCAGAAGCCGCAGACCTTGGCTGGACAGTCCTTTCGAACGGGAACCAAGACGAGAAGAAGAAAGAGCAGCGACCTGCGACAATCCCGGGAGCCTCTGGGTCCTCTAACTCTTGCCTCCCGGTTCTTTCCCAGGTCACCGGAGGGTAGTTCAGGAAAGAGAAGACACTGATCATGACTCTTTTTAAAGGTAAGACAAAAAGTACGAGAAAAAGGAACAAACTGTATTGAAAACCCTAGCGTGTTGTGAAGCTGTGTGCTTTCCCTTTGGGAGGGGAGCATGATTCCGGCTCTGCAGACACATGTCTGCCGGCGGCGGGCCCTCAGGACCGCTCTGTTTAGATGACTGCATTTATATCGCTGGAACCCCGATAAGACGGGAACCCCTGGAAGCGACTGAGCCAGAGCCTTGTTGCTCTCATCACTTTTGTACTTTTTGGAGCTGACTTCTCAAAGACAATTCTTCTGTTGCCCAGTTTCCTGGTCTCTACATGATGGACTGAGCAGTCAGTTCAAGCTGTTGCCAGCCTCTGCCCCAGTTCCTCTAGCCAGCGGGACCAGAAGAGCCTGGCAGCGGGACCCTGGGCTGAAGAAAGGAGTCGCTGCTCAGAGACTCTGCAGACCAGCCCCAGGAGTCAGGCGGGCTGACTTTCTTCAGCTCGGCCATCCCCCCTCTGTCTGCCCTGCGCTCTCCTGGCATATCTGCCTTCTTACCTGTATCAGGTATCTTGCTGACCAATATTTCCCTAATATTCTCCACTATGGTCTAAGCCTTTGTCAGGATCCCTGGTGGCTAGAACAGCTTTGAGCTGAGCCTCTTCTGCTTTCTTTGACTCTAATGACAGGAATAAGATAGAAAATGAGAGTGGAAGTCACTCAGTCGAGTCCAGCTCTCTGTGACCCCATGGACCACACAGCCCATGGAGTTCTCCAGGCCAGAACACTGGAGTGGGTCGCCTTTCCCTTCTCCAGGGGACCTTCCCAACAGGGATCAAACCCATCACAGGTGGATTCTTTGCCACCTGAGCCACAAGGGAAGCCCAGGAATAAGATAAGTAACCTATTTGCAAGTACCAGGCAAAATAGAGGATTCTGAGAAATTGAGGGATCCATCAGCTGTATTATTGGCGCTGTGTTTTTGTTTTTGTTTTTTTTTCTGTAGAAGCTCAGGGGACCATTGGGTGCCTGGATCATCTTTATCCTTAATCCTTTTCTCTCCTAGCAGTGCAGCCCTGCCCCTTTACCCCCAACACCAGCTCAGGCCCCTCAGCTGTCACTGTTTAGCCCTGGAATGGCAAGCTTCCAGACTCCATGCATCCAGCCACATTCAAGGCCATTGAGCTGGGCCCCCCCTCAGCTCTCCCTACCCCCAGTCTTTAATGGTTTGACCTGTAAAAGACACATTGTAAATAGCACTGTTTCACAGGGGAGGATCTTAACAGATATGAAGAGAAGAGGGCTGTCTCGGCTGCAGCAGAGACACTCTCCTGTTTGTCAACAAATGGAAGCTGAGGTTTGGTATTTGTTGCTGGATGTACCACTCTTTCGCTTAGAAGTCTCACCCTCTGAAAAATAACTGTGTTGAAAAGTGTAAAGGTTCATTACAGTCACTTTTATCAGTTTAAGTGTGGTTGTCAATAATTCTGTGCGTGCTAAGTCACTTAAGTCGCATCTGACTCGCAAGCCCATGGACTGTAGCCCACCAGGCTCCTCTGTCCATGGGATTGTCCAGGCAGGAATGCTGGAGCGGGTTGCTGTGCCCTCCTCCAGGGAGCTTCCCCACCCAGGAAAGGGACCTGCGTCTCTTGTGTCTCCTGCACTGGCAGGCGGGTTCTTTACCACTGGCGCCACCTGGGAAGCTCCAGTCCTCTATTGCTGTGGAGCAAGTCATTGCTGAGCAATGGCGCTTGCCATCTCCTAGTGTCTGTGAGTCAGGGGTCTGTGCAGGCTCAGCAGGTGTTCTGATCCAGGGTCTCACGGGGCTGCAGACAAGGAGCTGCCCGGGGCTGCATCTCATCTGAAGGCTCACCCGGGGACTGTCAAGTCTGAACACGCTCTCCTGATTGTCAGAGGGATTCAGCTCCTCGAGGCTGCCAGCTGGAGGCGGCCCTCAGCTCTTTGTCCGGGTGGCTTCTCCAGCACGGCACCTGCTTCACTGAAGCAGCCACAGCCTTTCGTAACCTAATCACAGAAGTGACATTCTGCTAATTGTGACTTATTTCTTTTAGTAAAAGCTAGTCACTAGGTGCAGGGCTGCCCTGGGGACTCAGACAGTAAGCAACCTGCCTGCAATGCAGGAGACCCTGTGTTCAATCCCTGGCTTAGGAAGATCCCCTGGAGGAGGAAATGGCAACCCACTCCAGGATTCTTGCCCAGGGTGGCCCATGGATAGAGGAGCCTGGTGGGCTACAGTCCATGGGGTCGCAAAGAGTCAGAGATGACTGAGCGTGCACGCACGCAGGTGTACAGGTCACTAAGGCATATAGGTCCACTTGAGGGTGGGTGCAGCCCACCCTCAAGGGGAGCCATCCTACGGGGCCGTGAGCCAGAGGCTGGGCCACTGAAGATCACCTTTGACAGCCGCCACCTGTCAAGGCCTGCCTGCCTCTCACCCTCGGAGGAGAACAGCACCCCTCCAGGCTTTCTTGCTGTTCAGCTGTCTTCACCTGGTCTTGGAGATGGAGGAGTTGCGTGTGCTTGCAATCTAACCCTCAGCTGAGAGCAGAGAAACACGGGGCTTTTCCTGAGAACATCTTGGAGCCCAGTGGTGGGTTGAAGGCAGTGGGAGACCAGGAAGATCTGAGGCCAGCACCAAGGAGGGCCCAGGAGGCTGGGCATAAGCAGAGACTCAGTCCCAGACCTTGAGACAAGTGCTGTCGGCCTGGGCCCACGGCTGGGGATTTTATGTCCTGCAGTAATCCCTATAAAATCCTATATCTTTAATTATCCAACCCACAGAAACTCTTAAAATAGATGATTAAATGGGAGATAATTAATGACTTTCCGTGCAAACCTGCACATTTGCCAGTGGAAGTCATCAGCTGGAAGCCACTCGAGTGCCCCCGCCGGCTGGAGGCTCTGCCTGTGAACCTTCCGAAGGCTTGGGAAGCCCCTGCGTCTGAGATGCCCAGGGGCCCAGGCGCCATCCTGTTGGGTCACCCCCTCCTGGGCGCTGAGACTGGGCTCATGGTCGGCCTCCCCTGGAAAGGCTCTGATGATTGGGGGCCCACTCAAGTGGACAGAAAATGACCCCATGGGTGGAAGTGGGAGCCTTGTCCCTGAGGTTCCCGCCAGGGAGCAAAGGCCAGAAGTCAGGGAGTGGGTCAGGGGAGTTTCTTGTTCCCCACACCAAGAAGACGCCTGAAAGCAGATTTTTCACTGATAATAACCTTGCTTTAAACTTTGAGAGTGAGCTTTCCCCGTGAGGAGCTTAGCCTACTTCTCTGCTTCTCATCCAATGGAATGTGTGTGTGTGTGTGTGTGTGTGTGTGTGTGTGTGTGCCAGAGAAGAGAAAATGTGAGACGATAAAACGTGGTCACCTTGCACCTCAGAACCGGCATCCTGATAGTGACAACTTGTAACCTCAGGTTCCTGACCTGCAGCGCTGACGCCCTGGCTCTCAATGGACAGGAGAAGAAACACGGCCGACTGCATACGTCACTGTTATGGTTAAAGGCCAATGTATCAATAATCAGAAAAATTGGTGTGGCTGCCTGTGTGTTTTCAGGAGAACAGTTCATTTTCTTATTCATAGATTTCATCTTAAAGGGGACCGCTTACTACATAGAAGGCAAAGAAACGTGAGGACCTCACAGAAGGGTAATGAATCAACAAACTGCGTTTTGTTCAACATGCACCCCCCTCAGGAGGTGGCGGGGGGACTTGATCGCTCTCTAAGATTTTGTGGTTAATCAATGGATAGTCATTGACTTAGGCACTGCTATGGTGATTCCATTTCTAATGGACCCTAAATTCAGATTAATCCATGTTATGGCTCAGAGGTTAAAGCGTCTGCCTGGAATGCGGGAGACCCGGGTTCAATCTCTGGGTTGGGGAGATCCCCTGGAGAAGGAAATGGCAACCCACTCCAGTACACTTGCCTGGAGAACCTCATGGAGGGAGGAGCCTGGTAGGCTACAGTCCATGGGGTCTCAAAGAGCCGGACACGACTGAGCGACTTCACTCACTCACTCATGTTACGGCAGGTTGAACTGTCCTTTTGCTGCAGTTAAAACTGGTCACATGCTTCACCTCTGTGTTACTTTATCTATTTAATCTTTATCTGATCTTAGGGTAGAGCTGGTTTGCAATGTTGGGTTAGTTTCAAGTGTACAGCAGCTCCTGTGTGTGCTCAGTCGTGTCTGACTCTTTGCAACACCATGGACTAACTCCCCAGGCTCCCGTGTCCATGGGGTTTTTCAGGCAAGAGGACTGGTGTGGGTTGCCATTTCCCCCTCCAGAGGACCTTTATGACCCAGTGATCGAACCCGCGTCTGCTTTGTCTTCTGCATTGCAGGCAGATTCTTTATCCGCTGAGACATCAGAGAAACCCCCGGTATACAGCAAAGGATATATATATTACCTACAAAACTGAAAGAGACTCACAGACTTCACGAAACAACTACGGTTTGCTCTGCTGTTTAGTTGCCAAGTTGGGTCCACTCTTCTCGCCCCCACGGACTGCAGCACGCCAGGCTTCCCCATCCCTCAGCACGCCCTGCATTCTGCCCAAGTTCATGTCCCTTGCATCAGTGATGCCATCCAACCATCTCCTCCTCCATCGCCCCTATCTCTTCCTGCCTTCAATCTTTCCCAGCATTAGTGTCTTTTCCAATGAGTCAGCTCTTCGCATCGGGTGGCTAAAGTATTAGAGCTTCAGCATCAGGGCAGATTTCCTTTAATATTAACTGGTTTGATCTTCTTGATGTTGAAGGTGGAGCTAAATTAAGAGTTTGGGATTAACACACACACACACACACACACACACAGCCTGCTATATATAAAATAGAAAATCACCAAGGGCCTTCTATACAGCACAGACAACTTTGCTCCAGTCTCTGCAATCACCTGTCTACACGGAGCCTGGGGGATGTGGTTGTCTTGGTGTCTGATGCTCTGCTTGCTGGGGCCCAGGATCCTCCACCAGGTCGGTGAGCTGGAGGGAGTCTGGCCTGGCTTCTCAGCCCGAACCCCCATGCCCCCAGCATGAATGCCGACCTGTAGTAGAGGGCCGTGTGCCTGCAGCCAGGCCCCAGCCACGCAGATGCAGGGGGAACTCTGATCCTGCGGTTTCTCCTTTCAGCTCACACGGCACAGCTCGCCAGCTGCAAACTGAGCTGCGGCCTGAGCCAAGAGCCTGGTGCAAGGTCAGCCCATGGCTGCTGGGTGGCATCCAGGCAGGGAGCAGTGCTGGCTGTTGGGCAGAAGGTGAAGTTGGGCCTCTCCACCCGCCTCCACCCCTGTCCACCCGCCTCCACCCCACCCCAGGGAACATCTGTCGCACGCGGGGTGCCAGGCTTTGTGGCTCCAGAGCCCAGGCAACTTGAGTCTCTGTTTTCCAGGGTCATTAGCCCCAACACAGGTCACCGCACCAGGAAGAGGGGCTCCTGGGATGGCATTGGGCAGGCAGGCCTGTCCTGGGCTGGCCCCACAAGGACAGTGTCCTTGAGCTGGTCGGTCCATCTTCTAGACCCGCCATCACCCCGCACCAGGCTTGGGGGTTTCACAAAGGAACTTTTCATCTCCCAGTCCTGGGAGCTGGGAGCCGCAGTCCTGGGATGGGCAGGGCTGGCTTCTCCTGCGGCCTCAAGCCTCAGCCACTGCCCCCCATCCTCCTGTGGCCGTCCCTCTGAGTGTGCCCATGTCTTCATCTTCCCTTCCGTAAGGTGTGCTCACTCCTTCCCGACTCTTTGCAACCCCATGCCCACCAGTCTCCTCTGTCCATGGGATTCTCCACTCAAGAATACTGGAGTGGTTTGCTATTCCTTCCTTCAGGGGATCTTCTCAACCCTAGGATCAAACTCAAGTTTCTGGCGTCTCCTGCATTGGCAGGCGGGTTCTTTACCACTAGCACCCCCTGGAAAGCCCGCCTTCTTCTATGGGCCATAGGTTCTAGTGGTTTGGGACCCACCCAGAGAATGATGGGCTTCCCTGGCAGCTCAGCTGGTAAAGAATCCACCTGCAGCAGGAGATCCCAGTTCGATTCCTGCATCGGAAGATCCACTGGAGAAGGGATAGGCTACCCATTCCAGTATTCTGGCCTGGAGAATCCCATGGACCATGGGGTTGCAAAGAGCTGAACACGACTGAGTGACTTTCACTTTCATTTACCGATTAATGATCTCATTCAACCTTCATCAACTCTGTGAAAGTTCTGTCTCCAAATACAGCCACATTCTCCCACGCCGGGGATTAGGGCCGCAACATGTGAATTTAAGGGAGGGGGACACAGTTCAGCCCACAGCCCCAGGGATCTCTGAGAAGGGTAGATGTCTGGGAAGGCAGGAGGAGCCGTCGGAGCAAAGTGAGTAAGATGAGAGAGGCAGGATGTGTTTGGAGGTGAGGGGGGGCCCAAGCAGGGCTGCCCAGCTCCAGACCCAGCTCCCCTTCTGTCTCCAGCCGAGGGGGCCTCCTCGGCCTCTGATAAGGAGAGAGGCTGGCTTTTGCAACCGTGGCACCTTTCAGAGGAAAGCCTTAATAAATAGGTTCAACGTGGTTTGATACCCATTTAGAAGAAGATACTAAAACAAAAATTAGAGGTAAAAAACATTTATTATATCAACATATAATCTGTTTGCAACTTAGGCTAATGACAGTCTTTAAACCTGTCATCTTTAAGCCGGCAATACTGACAGTGAAAGGGGGAAGCGATCAATGCAGGCGTTTCCTTTAATAGGACGGCCCCACATTTCAAAGGACGCATAAACCGCGGGGCCCAGCCCCAGCAGACAGCCCCAGCTCATGTGGAGAAAGCCAGTCACACTTTCGCGAATCAGCAGCTTTCTGCCTGCTCTCTGCGTCCATCCGTCTCAGCCTCTCTGAGCTCTCCAGCGGCTCCCACTTTTCAAATGTCGTGTGCTAATCACTCAGTTTCAAGCCTTTGTGCCTCTCTGGAAAGTATAACAAATGCAGGTCTGGGGGGCCGTGGACCCACCCGGGTGGGGTGGTGTTGGTGCCCAGCGCCCCTCTCTGTGTTTGCAGCGCCTCCCCTGGTCCTGACCTGGGGGTCCTTTCGGAACCATGATGGTTAATCCCACACACACATGTGCACAGGTCACACACCTTGGTGGGCCATTACCCACGCCGTGTGTGTGCCTGCGATTTCTGGGTTATCTTGGCCCCGTTTCTCCAGCAGCTGAAATGACAGAGACTAAAATGTAAAAGCTCCTGCTGAAGCGCTGCTCTCAGTGGCACGCATCGCTCATCTGTTGTGACAGTCCTTACCTGTTAATAGAGATTAATGGAAAGCCTCCCTGAAATGGAAGTGTCTCAGTTTTATCCCGAGCTTCGCAGCTCAGATCCCCGGCAGGTGAACGCTTTAGCATCCAGCTCCCTGAAGGCATCACTGCTCCTAATATCGAGAATGCCGTTACCTGTGAAATCTGTGTTCACGATGCAGTGACTGGCCCCCAAAGGGCCAGGTGGAGAAGACCTGGATTCATCAGCTTCGGCCATGACTCCCAGACCCCCTGCACCCTGCAGACGTCAGATCTGAGAGGAGGAGAGAGCTGGGGGACAGGTTCCGTGAGACAAAACGGCAGGAGACATAGGAGGGAAATGCCTGCATGGAGACAGTGACACCAGCTGACTACTCGGAAATGAGGTCTGAACAGACCGAAGTCCTGAGCTATAATTCCACTGACATCATCAGTCCTGACAAGATTCCAAAGCTGTCCGGCTTGTTCTCCTGGAGACACTTCATCCCTGCTCCTCAGTCCTTTCTTGGCAAAACTGAGTTCCTGGGGAGCTCCTGATGCTACCTGGTTCGGGGCTGCCCTCATGGTGCCCCGAGGGATGCTGCCCTTCTTGAAGGTGGGGTTTGATGGGCGCGTGCCAGGGATAACTATGTGAGGATGCTTTGTCCTAGATGTTTGTCAATTCTCTCTCCTTAGATGTCATATCGATAGCACAGGAAGAACAGGAAAACATCCTAGAAATGTGTGAACACAATTTCTGCTTCCCCAGCTCCCTTGGTGTCGGCTGGCACCCCAGGCCAGGGATTGTGGTGGTGGCCGTCCCCTGACTTACCCTGAGGGGGCAGCAGAGGCCTCGGGGGCTCGGGGCGGGTGTGGGGGGATCACACCAGGCAGCGTATCAGTGGCAGCTTGTGCAGAAGTTGTGAACAGACAGACTCTCTCTGCTGACTTCTCCGGAGAAGGAGCTGCCCCTAGAGCGACCCGCCAAGGCCCGAGGTGACACGTGCTGCTGGGTCCGCCCCGGGACTCACCACCGTCAGTTGGTCCAGTGCTTGAAGCAGAGATGAGAGAGCTTCCAGAACCTCTGTGCTCTGTTATCGGAAAAGATGAACAGAATGGAATAAGCGACAACTGAAATAAGAAGATTTTAAGGAAACAGAGGTCGTTTTTCCAGTAGTCATGTGTGAAGGTGAGAGTTGAACCAGAAAAAAAGGCTGAGCACCGAAGAATCGATGCTTTCAAATTCTGGTGCTGGAGAAGACTCTGGAGAGTCCTTTGAACAGCAAGGAGATCAAACCAGTCCATCTTAAAGGAGATCAGTCCTTGGAAGGACTGATGCTGAAGCTGAAGCTCCAATACTTTGGCCACCTGATGCAAAGAGCTGACTCATTGGAAAAGACCCTGATGCTGGGAAAGACAGAAGGCAGGAGCAGAAGGGGATGATAGAGGATGAGATGGCTGTATGGCAACACCGACTCAATGGACATGAGTTTGAGCAGGCTCTGGGAGAAGGTGAAGGACAGGGAAGCCTGGCATGCTGCAGTCCATGGGGCTGTGAAGAGTTGGACACGGCTGAGTGACTGAACAACAACCGCAAATCAAAGACTTGGACTTCCAAACGAAAGAAACCAAGGAGAAACAGTGGATCAGCAGCCCTGGGTCCCGCAACTGGATTCCACTGGGACAAACTCTGTTCATGGTGGGGCCTTGCTCCCGGGAGGAGATGGGATGGCTCACGATTCCCTGGCGCAGAGGAGAGAGCTTGGAGGAGGCCTTCCTGCTTCCTGTGGACCACGGGGGGCTGTGGGGAGTGGGCACCCCTGGGGCACTTGCCTGGGGCGGGTCAGAGTGCATCCCACGCCCTGACAGCTTTCGATCCACAGAGGCAGGAATAGGGCAAAACAAGACCACCAGAAGGAGCAAGCGACACATAGACCAGGGACTCAGAAGTTCTGGGGGGCGCGACAGAGAGAGCCCACCTCTTCACTCGTAGGTGCGTGTGTGTGTGAGGACTTGAGAAAAGCTGAGAATCGAGAGGATGACAAGCCTTGGCTAGAAGGTTGTCTTGCCATCACCAGCCGTGACCACGAGACAGTCAGCTCTGTGGGGCTTGGCTGTTCATTGATAAAGGGTGGGGTGTCTAATCAGAGAAGGCACGCAGAAGATTGTTGCTGTTGAGTTGCTACATCATGTCCTACTCTTTACGACCCCATGGACTATAGCCCACCAGGCTCCTCTGTCCATGGGATTCTCCAGGCAAGAGAACTGGAGTGGGGTGCCATTGCCTTCTCTAGGGGATCTTCCCGACCCAAGGACTGAACCCAAACCTCCTGTGATGGCAGGCAGATTCTGTACCACTGAGCCACCTGGGAAGCCCAGCTAGAATATTACACACAGCCTAATATATGGCCCTTGTGCTATATAGATACTGAAATTACAGGATAAAGGAGAAAATATGCAGTAAAACTAAAAGCAGATGGACTCATTTGCCACAAGATCGTGTCATTGAAACACTTGGCTTGAGTTGGAGGATGTTGATCAAATATGTAAATGCTACAGAATTAACATGATGCATATTTAATCCAGTCTCAACAAGGCTGCAAGAGCTTTTAAGGTTGCCTTGTCTTCATGCACTAATTTCACTGTTAGCAATTTAAAGCAAGAAAATAATCAGAGGAGCGCAGAAAGATTTATGAACAGGGAGCTCACTGCAGATTAATCGTTGCAGACTAAAGAAGGCAGGAGCAGAAGGGGATGATAGAGGATGAGATGGCTGTATGGCAACACCGACTCAATGGACATGAGTTTGAGCAGGCTCTGGGAGAAGGTGAAGGACAGGGAAGCCTGGCATGCTGCAGTCCATGGGGCTGTGAAGAGTTGGACACGGCTGAGTGACTGAACAACAACCGCAAATCAAAGACTTGGACTTCCAAACGAAAGAAACCAAGGAGAAACAGTGGATCAGCAGCCCTGGGTCCCGCAACTGGATTCCACTGGGACAAACTCTGTTCATGGTGGGGCCTTGCTCCCGGGAGGAGATGGGATGGCTCA
This sequence comes from Litocranius walleri, assembly GCA_006410535.1. NCBI lineage: Eukaryota > Metazoa > Chordata > Mammalia > Artiodactyla > Bovidae > Litocranius > Litocranius walleri. The sequence goes on from SJYG01000851.1 coordinate 561,423, forward strand.
CGATTCCCTGGCGCAGAGGAGAGAGCTTGGAGGAGGCCTTCCTGCTTCCTGTGGACCACGGGGGGCTGTGGGGAGTGGGCACCCCTGGGGCACTTGCCTGGGGCGGGTCAGAGTGCATCCCACGCCCTGACAGCTTTCGATCCACAGAGGCAGGAATAGGGCAAAACAAGACCACCAGAAGGAGCAAGCGACACATAGACCAGGGACTCAGAAGTTCTGGGGGGCGCGACAGAGAGAGCCCACCTCTTCACTCGTAGGTGCGTGTGTGTGTGAGGACTTGAGAAAAGCTGAGAATCGAGAGGATGACAAGCCTTGGCTAGAAGGTTGTCTTGCCATCACCAGCCGTGACCACGAGACAGTCAGCTCTGTGGGGCTTGGCTGTTCATTGATAAAGGGTGGGGTGTCTAATCAGAGAAGGCACGCAGAAGATTGTTGCTGTTGAGTTGCTACATCATGTCCTACTCTTTACGACCCCATGGACTATAGCCCACCAGGCTCCTCTGTCCATGGGATTCTCCAGGCAAGAGAACTGGAGTGGGGTGCCATTGCCTTCTCTAGGGGATCTTCCCGACCCAAGGACTGAACCCAAACCTCCTGTGATGGCAGGCAGATTCTGTACCACTGAGCCACCTGGGAAGCCCAGCTAGAATATTACACACAGCCTAATATATGGCCCTTGTGCTATATAGATACTGAAATTACAGGATAAAGGAGAAAATATGCAGTAAAACTAAAAGCAGATGGACTCATTTGCCACAAGATCGTGTCATTGAAACACTTGGCTTGAGTTGGAGGATGTTGATCAAATATGTAAATGCTACAGAATTAACATGATGCATATTTAATCCAGTCTCAACAAGGCTGCAAGAGCTTTTAAGGTTGCCTTGTCTTCATGCACTAATTTCACTGTTAGCAATTTAAAGCAAGAAAATAATCAGAGGAGCGCAGAAAGATTTATGAACAGGGAGCTCACTGCAGATTAATCGTTGCAGACTAATTAATATTAATTGAGAGAAATCTCAATGTCCAACAATAAGGATTCAGTTGCATAAATTGTGATATATCTCTAAAAATATTTAAGTTCATTTAAATAAGAATATTTAATGATGCGAGAAAATACTCACAGTATATTACCAAGCATATTATATAACACATCTGTTACATTTTTTGTGTGCTTGTGCCTCAGAGAGAAAAAGAAAAGACAGAAATTTAAAAAAAGATCCTGCATCGAGGGAGTTATTACTAATGGATCTTGTGGATCATTTTAATTCCTTGTTTATATTTTTCTTTGTGTCTCAAACTTCCTGTTAGAAACAGAGGGGGACTGTCCGAATGTCTCAGCAGCTTGTAAGAGTGACTAAAAGGAATGAGCAGAGATGAAACAGGATGCCATACAGTATTCTGAAGTTACCTTCAAAAAAGTTTAACTCTGTGCAAATCAAGATTAAAAAGATGAGACAAAAAAATCTACTGAAAAATTATTTTGCAAGAGATTCTATTTTAACAGACTGTGACCTCAGTGTGAGTCGTCAGTGAGCCTTAAATCCCCCACACACTTTTTCAGATGGTCTGTTTCTGTGGCTGTGCTGGGCTCAGTCACGGCATGCGGGATCTTCCTGTGATGTGCTGGCTTAGCTGCCCTGCCCCATGTGCCAGTCTAGCTCTCTGATCAGGGATGGAACCCGAGTCCCCTGCACTGGCAGCGGATCCTTAGCCACTGGACCACCAGGGCAGTCCTTCCCCCAGGTGTTTCTAGGGATGTTCCTTCTTACCATTTTGTGAGACCGAGGAGGCTCAGGACATGTCGGAAGCACAGTAGCAGTCCTGGCAACCACATCTTAGGAGGAGCATTGATAAGTTAGATGGTGCCTCGAAGTTATAACCAGGATGGAGAAGCTTCTGGAAACACTGTGAGAGAAACAGCTGAAAGATCGGCGCTGGGACGGCGTGTCGAGGACCAGAAGGTGCCTTCAGGTGTTCGAACGCTGTCGTTGGATGGAGGGTCGGGCTTCTCAGGGATGAATCCAGAGGAAGACTTGGCCCCAGGGGCACTGGAGGAACCCAGAGCATTAATAATAATGTGAAATGTATATTCTTCTAGTTAGCAAAACATGTTCTAATTTCAATTTTAATTAACCTATAAAGGTTAAGTTTTAAAATAATGAATGACTCAAGGGTTGATTATGTCATAATCTTCTCAACAAACTTGTACAGTAACATGATGTCATACCACATACTTCACAGTTAGACTTCGTAACCCCATCAAAAAGCATCATATTTTGCAAGGAAAAAAAAAGAAAAGTAGCTTCGGTTTCCCCAAGAGATTCTCTTAAACTTTGGAGTTTAAGTCATTCTCCTTTGCGTGCCTAGTTTCTCACCGTCTTTTACAGCCCCTTCTCTCTGGCTGTTAATCAGTTAAGCTCCGCCATGTCTTCGTTCATGAGGTGTGTGGATTTGCTCGTGATGTGGATGGCTCTCCCACATCCCTGTGGCTGACTTGAAACCCTTCATTTGGGTTATATTTCCAGTATCTACTTGGAGCTGACTTGCACTGGACTTCCCTGTATTTTTGGGTGTTTGCGACATCAGACCAGCACGGGCCATCTGGCCAAGGAGTCTTCAACCAGTGGAGACAAAATGTTGGCGGTGCCAAGCTCTTTGCTGCTGTTTAACCGCTGAGTCGTGTCCCACTCTGCGGCTCATGGGCTGCAGCATGCGAGGCTTCCCTGTCCTTCACTGTGTCCTGGAGTTTGCTCAAACTCAGGTCACTGCGTCGGTGACGCTGTCTGTCTCCCTACTCTGCCGCCCTCGTCTCCTCCTGACCTCATCAGGGTCCTTTCCAATGAGTCGGCTCTTCATTTATTACTAAGCTCTTAGTGCTTAGTGCTTTAATCCTTGGCTGATTTCTCTTTGTGTCTGAAATCTTACAGAGGCAGGGACTCGGGTGCTGAGCCTGGGGTGATGAGCCCTCCACGGGACTCAGAAACAAACAGGAGCCTCGTATGAAGGAGCCCCGAGCCATTCGGGGGTGCCAAAAACTGCATCAGTGGGGCTCACTCTCCTCTCTGAAACCCTGGGCGCCGGGGGACTTTCAGAGTCCTGAGGGTCCAGACTGTGACTGAATATTATGCAACCAACCCAGGAAATGTGGAGAAGTCCCCTAGACTCAAGCACATGATGACTTCTGCAGTGAAACATGAATATTCATATTAAGTGGGATAAATGAGGACTAAAAATAGCCTCCTGTCACTTCAGGACAAGTTTCATCGTCAAATGAGTAAAGAAAAATGTTTGATGTGGAGGGTATTTGGAGACTGGGGTCGGGCTTGGACTGAGGGTGTGTGGACCACACTGCGTCCGAGCCTGGGCTCATGCCTATTTATGCAGCTGGTGATGAGCTGAAGTTCAAGCCTGGGTCTTCTGCTTCTGGACCTATGGCCTTTCTCCGAGACAAGCAAGCTACACAGCCCAGTCCATTCACGCTTTGGCAGGAGGCACTCGCAAGAACCCCAGGGGAGACCCCTAAACACAACTGCAGCTTCAGGAACTGTGACCAGTGAGGAAACACCTTTTCTCTGTTTTTCTTCGCAATTTAACCAATTCTGAACTCCTTCAATGTGGAAATATTTCCTGATCTTCTGATTTTTCCATGGGGCTTACTGCAACCTGCTGAGCAATGTTGGAGGTGATAGTATTTGGGGGAGGAAGAATCAGCTGAGTTTTACTGGTTGGGAGAGAAAAAGAAGACAATTCCAACAGCCTCCTTGAGAACAGACAAGAGACTCGCCTTGAATCCGGGAGAAAGAGAAGCAGCAGAGACCTGAAAGATGAAGTGGGGGGGTGCTTGCTCGGGGACCTCGGGTGGGTCAGACCCGGGGGATGTGCGGGGGGTGGGGCTGGTGATGGGAGTCCTTGCTGCCCAGCAGAGCAGCTCTGCTCTTCCTGAGGAGAGGAAGTTGCTGCAGAGGAGTTTTGAACACAGGAGTAAGTATCATGAATTCAGCAGGTTCCCAGAGTCTAAATAACCAATGCAGAGACTTCTCTGCTGGTCCAGTAGTTAGGGGTCCAGGTTTGGTTCCTGATCCAGGAACTAAGATCCTGCAAGCCATGTGGCATAACCAGAAAACAAAACATAACAGCCACTGCAGGCTCCAGCGTGCTCAGGGTTTGAGGCTGCATCAGTTAAGCACTTGAGCATGAACAAGAGTATATATATATATGTTGTTGTTCAGTCGCCAAGTCATGTCCGACTCTGTGAACCCATGGACTGCAGCACGCCAGGCATCCCTGTTCTCCACTGTCTCTTGGAGTTTGCTCAAATTCATGTTCATTGAGTCGGTGATGCCATCCAACCAGCTCGTCCTCTCTCATCCCCTTCTCCTCCTGCCTTCAATCTTTCCCAGCATCAGGGTCTTTTCTGATGAATCAGCTCTTCGAATCAAGTGGCTAAAGTATTGGAGCTTCAGCTTCAGCATCAGTCCTTCCACTGAATATTCAAGGTTGATTTCCTTTAGGATTGACTGGTTTGATCTCCTGCTGTTCAAGGGACTCTCCAGAGTCTTCTCTAGCACCACAATTTTAAAGCATCAATTCTTTGGCTCTCATTCTTCTTTATGGTCCAACTCTCACATCCGTACATGACTACTGGAAAAATAATAGCTTTGACTATACAGACCTTTGTCAGCAAAGTGATGTTTCTGCTTTTTAATATGCTATTAGGTTTGTCATAGCTTTCTTTCCAAGGAACAAGCGTCTTTTAATTTTGTGGCTGCAGTCACTGTCCACAGTGATTCTGGAGCCCAAGGAAATAAAGTCTGTCACTGCTTCCACTTTTCCCCCTTCTATTTACCAGGAAGTGATGGGACCAGAATGGGAAAGACTAGAGATCTCCTCAAGAAAATTAGAGATACCAAGGGAACATTTCATGCAAAGATGGGCTCAATAAAGGACAGAAATGGTCTGGGCCTAACAGAAGCAGAAGGTATTAAGAAGAGGTGGCAGGAATACATGGAAGAACTGTACAAAAAAGATCTTCACAACCCAGATAATCATGATGATGTGATCACTGACCTAGAGCCAGACATCCTGGAATGTGAAGTCAAGTGGGCCTTGGAAAGCAACACTACGAACAAAGCTAGTGGAGGTGATGGAATTCCAGTGGAGCTATTTCAAACTACCGCACAATTGCACCCATCTCACATGCTAGTAAAGTAATGCTCAAAAAATTCTCCAAGCCAGGCTTCAGCAATATGAGAACCGTGAACTCCCTGATGTTCAAGCTGGTTTTAGAAAAGGCAGAGGAACCAGAGATCAAATTGCCAACATCCGCTGGATCATGGAAAAAAGCAAGAGAGTTCCAGAAAAACATCTATTTCTGCTTTATTGACTATGCCAAAGACTTTGACTGTGTGGATTACAATAAACTGTGGAAAATTCTGAAAGAGATGGGAATACCAGACCACCTGACCTGCCTCTTGAGAAACCTGTATGCAGGTCAGGAAGCAACAGTTAGAACTGGACATAGAACAACAGACTGGTTCCAAATAGGAAAAGGAGTACATCGAGGCTGTATATTGTCACCCTGCTTGTTTAACTTCTATGCAGAGTACACCATGAGAAACGCTGGGCTGGAAGAAGCACAAGCTAGAATCAAGATTGCCGGGAGAAATATCAATAACTTCAGATATTCTTACCACCCTTATGGCAGAAAGTGAAGAGGAACTAGAAAGCCTCTTGATGAAAGTGAAAGAGGAGAGTGAAAAAGTTGGCTTAAAGCTCAACATTCAAAAAACGAAGAGCATGGCATCTGGTCCCATCACTTCATGGGAAATAGATGGGCAAACAGTGGAAATAGTGTCAGACTTTATTTTTTGGGCTCCAAAATCACTGCAGATAGTGACTGCAGCCATGAAATTAAAAGACGCTTACTCCTTGGAAGAAAGTTATGACCAACCTAGATAGACTATTCAAAAGCAGAGACATTACTTTGCCAACAAAGGTCCGTCTAGTCAAGGCTATGGTTTTTCCAGTGGTCATGTATGGACGTGAGAGTTGGACTGTGAAGAATTGCCGGGAGAAATATCAATAACTTCAGATATTCTTACCACCCTTATGGCAGAAAGTGAAGAGGAACTAGAAAGCCTCTTGATGAAAGTGAAAGAGGAGAGTGAAAAAGTTGGCTTAAAGCTCAACATTCAAAAAACGAAGAGCATGGCATCTGGTCCCATCACTTCATGGGAAATAGATGGGCAAACAGTGGAAATAGTGTCAGACTTTATTTTTTGGGCTCCAAAATCACTGCAGATAGTGACTGCAGCCATGAAATTAAAAGACGCTTACTCCTTGGAAGAAAGTTATGACCAACCTAGATAGACTATTCAAAAGCAGAGACATTACTTTGCCAACAAAGGTCCGTCTAGTCAAGGCTATGGTTTTTCCAGTGGTCACGTATGGATGTGAGAGTTGGACTGTGAAGAAGGCTGAGCACCGAAGAATTGATGCTTTTGAAGTGTGGTGTTGGAGAAGACTCTTGAGAGTCCCTTGGACTGCAAGGAGATCTAACCAGTCCATTCTGAAGGAGATCAACTCTGGGTGTTCTTTGGAAGGAATGATGCTAAAGCTGAAACTCCAGTACTCTGGCCACCTCATGCGAAGAGTTGACTCATTGGAAAAGACTCTGATGCTGGGAGGGATTGGGGTCAGGAGGAGAAGGGGCCGACCAAGGATGAGATGGCTGGATGGCATCACTGACTCGATGGACGTTGAGTCTGAGTGAACTCAGAGGTGGTGATGGACAGAGAGGCCTAGTGTGCTGCAATTCTTCAGGTCGCAAAGAGTCAGGCATGATTGAAAGACTGAACTGAACTGAACTGATGGGACCAGATGCCATGATCTTAGTCTTTTTTTTTTTTTAATGTTGAGTTTTAATCTAGCTTTTTCATTCTCCTCTTTCACTCTCATCAGGAGGCTCTTTCGTTCTCCTTTGCCATTAGAGTGGTATTATCTGCATATCTGAGGTTGTTGACTTTTCTCCTGACAGTCTTGATTCCAGCCTGTGATATAATATATACTTACCGCTGGTCATGTTTCACTGCAGCCTGTGACTCCACTGTCTCACATGGGTAGTCTTATAACTAAAAGCTATGTGTTTACCACGACATCTCTTTTCTTTATAACGAGCACCCACTGATCCACACGTTTTGCAGATTTCTTAAAGCATGTGAATTTTCTCCCATGGCCGTTAGTTTAAGCCAGTCCTAAAATGGGATTCAGAGGCTACACACAGTCTGAAGAAAGCAGCTTCTAAAAGCAAACTTCTTGAATCCTTCTCTCACTTACAAGCTGTGGGGGCAAGGGGCACAAGTCACACAGCTTCCTCGTCAGTAAGGTGAGGGTCTTGGCAGCACTGACCTTGACTTGCTTTGAGGGTTGAAGGGGCAGGTGATGCAAGGGCCCAGCCCTGGGTGGGCTTGTCCTCCCATGTCATGAGTGTCATCAGAAGTCTTGGCTCATCAGGGTCAGGCATGGATTCCTCAAACCAGTCACTACTATTCCTTATGGAGCTGAAAAGTAGAGAATGAGTCACGTTTGATCAAGGATGAAATTGATCACTGCAGAATGGCTAACAAGCACTGAATCATTCAAGAGGTCTTAATCACCACTTAAATACACTCAGAGCTGGCGTGTAAGTCCAAACTAGGTGGAGGAAAGGTTGTTGCGTGGTACAGATTCACACTGAAATTCAGCAACACACCAGAAAAGCAGTAAAGCCTGCATCTTACATTGTTTCATAATGCTGCTTCTTCCCTCTCACTTCTTATGGCATTTTTCCCGAGGTATTGAATGTTTTCTGAATAGATTGTCAATAAAATGGTTTGCATCTATGCATAAAGGATGGATATGATGCAGATTTTAGACTCACTGCTGCTGTGTGCTGTGTCTGTGGTTACTTCTGTCTTTTTAACATTGAGTTGGGAGGAAATGCTTGGACTCAAGAAGGACTGTTCTGGGGTGTCTACATATGGCCCACCACTATAGGGGCACGAGTGACATTTGAAGCAACAGGTCTGAGTGCAAGCAAAGGCGCAGTTTTGGTGCCTGACTGTTGAAATAGCCAACAGACAGCACAGCCGGGTGCCTGGGGCGCTGGTCTGCCTGCCGAGCAGGGCGGAGTCCTAGGGGTCTGGGGAGGGGTGGAACGGCACCAGCTTTCATTCAGCTTGAATGATTTGGTTACTTATTAATAACCTTGCTCATTTTTGGTTATTTACCAGTTATTTGGTTCGGCTATTATTAGTGGACAGAATCAGAGATGAATGGCTTCTTGCATTCTTCTTTTGGACCTAAGCTAAAATAATAGCAAAATACCACCTTTTTGATATTTGAAATAGAAATACTTCCTGGGTCTGTGAAGATGACTTGATCTTATTGGGGAAACTACTACATGGAGCTAAATGAACGAGTTGATCTTCGCTCAGGCTTATTTTCCCAGGAATTCAACTGTAGAGTCGTGCAGTGGCATTCAAATGTCTAAGAGCCTCACGTCTTACTTACATTTTGGATATGAGAAATTTCCTAAGGTTCAGTGTTACGCACTCTGCACCCAGTTGATCATTTTGCTCCTTTGCAAATACTCAGTTCTTACTGAAAAGATGTGGGTGCTTCTGAAATTTTAAATAAGTCATGTATGCTCTCTGTTTTAATACTTGAAGTCCCGAGATGATCTAGAAAGCATGGGTGCCTGGGCCTGCGTCTCTTTCTCCCGAAGGGCGCCCTTAGCCCTTACTCTGCTTCCCCAGGACACAGAAGGGAGGACCGCCCAGAGAAAGGCGGGCACCTCCATCCCCAGAGCCCGAGGAAACACTCTGGTTTCTCAGGAGTTAACCTTCAGGGCCTATAAATAAATTATGGGTGCATTTTTAGACCACTCTGCTAAGAACAAGATGGCAGAAAATATCACAAGGCTGTCAACTCGCATTAAAGCTCAAGCCCTCGCCATATTCTGTGGGGAACACTGACAAACTATACTTTCGTCGCGTACGAAGACGCCTCGCACTGATCGGCTGGTCGGAAAGGAACTGGATTCATATTGGTGCTGGGTGCTGGTCGCTGCGTCCCCCAAGGTGGCCCGCACTTCCCAGGCTGTGGACGGTGCAGTCGGGAACATATTTCACGGACATAAATATCATCCATTAGGGCCTTTAAAAGTGAAGATAATATCATCTTTAATGTGGATTCCATTATGGAGAAAGCTGCCCGGGACGGGAGCCGCGTCTCAGGCACCATCTGCTCGGCCTGCCCGGGTCCCCCCTCCGCGCCTAATGCGCGCGCCGCCCCGCCCCGCAGAGCCGGCCTTCGGGCCCCTGACTCTGGAAGCCGGGCCACGTGTCTGCGCAATTGCACAAAGGAAGTGATTTAGGACATTACAGGCCGAGAAGAGGAGGGGAAAAAAAATCAATATCCATCACCATCAGATAGAAGTCTTGTCACCACGGCTGTGAACCAGAACCCTCCTTCCCCCCCAGCATCCTGCAACCCCACTCTGAATCCCACAGGAAAGAAACCCTCTCCCCTAGGCTCTGTAACAGCCTAGAGGGGTGGGACGGGGTGGGAGGGAGGTTCGAGAGGGAAAGGACATGCACCTATGGCTAATTCATGTTGCTGTATGGCAGAAGTCAAGCCAATAGTATAAAGCACTCATCCTTCAATTAAAAATAAAAACGTTTAAAAAGGCAAACTTACAGAGGGCAAATTTTCAGTGTATCTGACAGAATCTCCCGTTCACTCATGCACGCTTTCACTTATTCGAGTATTCATGGTTGTGTCTCAGTCCTTGAGAAGCCTTTCTGTAGGAAAGTCCTTCCCGTGGACCCTGTTGTCTTGCAGGGGACGATGTCACAGCAGATCTGGGTGGATGCATAAGGGGACAGCCTGAGGACAATCAGATTGTTTAGACCAAGAGTTCTGAGCGATGGGAAGGGTCTGGGCCAAGCTTTGGTTCCTGTAGGACCGGTGTGGTTGCCGGAGGAGGAGGCTTGATGAGAGGAGGGCTGTCAGAGTCCAGGAGGGGTTGGATGAAAGCGGCTCAAGAACCTCGATCCCCAGCTGGAAAGACGCCTGCCTCAGGACACAAGACGGAGATGGAGTAGCTGGAATCTGGCCTCGTGTCCAGGATCCTGGACGCCGCAGAACCAGGTCTGAGATCTGGGTGGAAGTGTGGAAAATGTCTCCAAAACGTGGGCAGAGGATGCAGAGACCCAGCCCGGATGGGTCCTGGGGCGGCCCAGGGACAGACACGGACAGACAGGCACTGGACAGGCCTTCACTGCTTTCGTTTCTTCTCTTCCTGTTTTCCAGCCACAGACAACAGGAGCGTTGCTTCCACAAAACGTGAGGTCGCAGTCTGTAGCAGAGCTTTGTTTATTTCCCCGTTCTTGGCCTTTCCCCAAAGATAAGAAAAGCTCCCCCTTCCCGCCCCGAGTCCTCCCTGAAGGACCCGCCTCAGCTGGGAGGATGGGATCTGGTAACTTCTGGTCCCAGGCACGCCCCCTTGACCACTGCTGCAGAGAGAGTGAGGCCAGCAAGGGGGGCTCTGGAGCCCGGGACTCGTCCCTTCAGTTTTGGAACCTAGGAAGGTGTCGACGACCCTGCCGAGGCGCTCTCCATGGTCCACCAGAAAAGGGCTTCCCTAAACGCAGATGGAGAATCCAGAGCTGTGGTGGGATCAAAGGCTTCTTCCCAGACCGTGCCCCTCCAGCTTGAGGAGCCTGCCCAACCTGAAGTGTCTCCCCGCACAGTGGAGAGTTAGGGTCTCTGTGAGCTGTCTGGATCAGCCACACAGGGGTTATAGAGGGAAGCCCAGTTGCTCAGCAAATCTCCCTCTTCCTATCTTGACACCCCTAAGGATCCTCCTTCAGTGGGCGGCGCCCAGCGGATTAGTTTAGGTTCTGGTCTGCAGGCCCTGCAAGTGGCCTCTGATGAACTCAGTCAAACTAGGGACACCTGAATTCCCGGTCCTCACCAGAGGCTGGGGACCAGGCTGCTCCGGGAGTCTCAGCAGTGAGCGATCACGGTCAGTTCCTGGGGCTCGTCTCGGGGGCCGCCACCAGAGGCCAGCGCCCCAGCTGCCCACGTGAGCTCACCTTACAGGCGCCCAGGAGACAGGCTCTGGGCCCAGTGCTCACCTCGTGGTCACTAGCAGACCCACCCGTGGGCCAGGGATTGACGACGCCATGATGAAGCCAGTCCACTGTAGGTGGCTACCTGGTGGGCAGGAAATAGGACGTTTCCTCATCAAAGCAGGTGGTGGTTGCTGACATGGGTGGGGCCATGCGCATCGTCCTCTCAGCTACCGGCACCCCGGACACGCCCCTCTTCCTGCTGGTGCCCCCCTCCAGAGACATGACGCAGCTCCCCTATGGGAAGCTGCCGGCGGGCTCCCTCCCAGACAGTCAGAAGAAGGCTCCAAAGTCACGCACAGCTCTGCTCTGCCGTTGAGGCTGTGGGGTCAGAGCTCTGAGTCCAGGAGCCCTGGCAGGTGGCACTCCACCCTAATTCTAACAGCATCCTGCCCTGCTATTTGGCAAAACATGCAATAAAGGGTGACTTTTCCCCAACATCAATGCATGCTCTGATCTTTTAAAGTCAACAGAAAGAGGAAATACTTTTTAAATCGTACGAAATGGTGCGAGTGAAGCCTCGTGGCCGCGGCTGGTCTCCAGGTTGGTGCCCAGGGCGCACATCCTTCTCACCCAGCTCTCCGTCTGCTCCCATGTGATGGGGCGGCTTTCCTTGGCGGGTGTGACCCCAGCGCCGATTTCTGTGGTCTGGGTCTAGGCATTTTCTACACAGGGCTGTGGTGCTTTCCCACCTCCTCTCTCACTAAACCTGTTAGTACAAGGATGGATCCCATGAATCCTTGTATGCCACCCATGTCCCTCACTTCTATCTCAGGCAGAAATCTTACTTCTCCTTTTCCCCCAGTTAATCTTTGATTACCTGATGGTCTAGTTGCAGACTCAGCTTCCAGTTCAGTAGGGAAACCCTGTACCCTGGAAGCACAGTCCACCCCTTCAGATGGGACGCTGCGGATACTAGAGCTGGTGTATGACTGTGGGGACAGGAAATAGGAGACCGAGGACCTGACCTGGAGCTGGCCGCCTCTTCTCCCCCACAGCACCCTATGTTGTCGTGAGAGGGCGTGAGGGAGGTGCTGGGGGAGAATCCATCCCGGAGAGAGAGGGTGACCCCAGATGGGGGTGGCCGGCCACACACTGTACCGCAGCCTCCTTTTGTAGAATCCAGATTCTAGGGCTGCTTCCTGGAGCAAGGCTGGGGAGCGGACTCTGTGAGTCCCTCTTGTCCAAGGATGTGAGAGGTCTGCCTGTCACAGCGTAGACCCCAAGGTGACCTTGCCCACTGCTGCCCAGGGGGCATCTGAGTGGGGGACTCTGTAGAGAGCTCCACAGCTGCCTGGTGGAGGGGGCAGGACCCAGCCCCAGGGCCAGCAGGAAATGGCCTCCAGGCTAACCCACCCTAGAGTTTCCGGCAGGACCCTGGAACCAGAGTGTCCTGGGGACGCAGAGGAGGCCCAGAGGCGGAGGGCGGGGCGGGGGCCGCGCCCGCGAGCGCCCGAGGAGGAGCCTGGCTGTAGTCTCCGCGCTGCCTCCTTTGACTTTCAAGTCTAGCTGAATGATGGTGTTGGTTCATCTCTGCCGTGCAGCGGCATGACTCAGCTACACACACGCCTTTCCACATTCTGCTCCATTCTGGTTTACCCCAGGAGCGTGAGCACACTTCCCGGCACTGCACAGCAGGCCCTTGCTCTCTGTCCATCCTGTGCAGGACAGGTGCCTCTGCTGACTCAAAACTCCCCTTCCAGTCCCCACCGCAACCACTTTCCTGAGGAGCAAATGCCAAGTGTGACCCGCTCACAGCCCGATGCGCCCAGCGGGCTGACCTGGAGCAAACCGTGACTTTAGGGGCAAAATCAGATCACAGAGGCAGCCACCTTTCCTGCCTTTGTCTGAATCAGTAAGGTTTTCACATCTGTTTGCGTGGCGGTCACTGTTACAGCGTTACCCTAGGCCCATGCGTGTGTGCACATGTACATGTGTGTGCGTGCATGCACGCATGTGTGTGTATGCAATTGACCAAAGTAGGGGCTGGGTTTGGGAGCAGTGAGTGAGGTTGACGCCTGGTGATGGAGGAGTATGTTTAATCCTTTCTCAGACAGGACCGTGAGCTCCTCAGACAACAGCCCTTCTCCTGGCCTCTGTATGTTCCAGTCACCATGGAGATTGCCAGCTGGTACTGTGGCGATGGTGACCATCTCTGTGCTCCCTGCATTTGCCTTCATTCCAGCAAGTGCCTTGCACTTAGGAAACGCCTGTAGGGAGAGAAAATAGGAATACATACTAGACACTGATGTTGGGCACTTGAGCAGTGAACGCACTTCTGTAAAGGAAGAAGGTGAATTTGGAACCAAATCCACTCTGCTTGCACAGAATCAAGCAGCTCTCACACCAAGACGAGTGGATCTGAAGCGCCGCTGTGTTTTCAGGTCTCGCACGTGAGAAAGAAGCAGCTGGAACGGAAGGCCCTGGAAATCTTGTTGATGTGGACCTTAACTGCTCTTTGAGTAGAACCCTGACCCGCAGGGGTCAGTTCTGTTCAGGTTTTGAGCCCCAAGGAATCTGAACCCTCAGGATATCACTCTACAAGTTCCCTTTTTACTTCTGCTGGATGTAGGTGGCTTAAACGTTAGTTTTGGGTTTCCCTGGTGGTCCAGTGGTTAAGAATCCACCAGCCAATGCGGGGGACATGAGTTCAGTCCCTGGTCCAGGAAGATCCCACATGTCTCAAGGCAGCTATCCTGAACACAACCACTAGTGAGCCCTCGCGAGTGTTCTAGGGCTGGCACTCCACAGCCAGAGAGGAGCCCCCACGACTAGAGGAAGCCTCTGTGCAGCAGTGAAGACCCTGTGCAGCCAAAAAAAATTTTAAATAAAAATAAAATAAAATCGGTTTTGATGTGAATGGTATCCTGAAACTTCCAAGGAATTTGAACTGTGTCCTGGGTCTTTCGGAGCGAAGGAGTTGGAAAATATGAAATCAGGGTCTGCCCACTGTACAAGAGGCTGCACTCCAGGGGCACAGGTGTCTCGGAGACCTTGCAGGGAGCCAGAGGGGCGAAGCTGGGGCAATAGAGCCTGCTTGGAAGTGCAGAGAAGCTTCCTGGCCCAGGATAAGGTCATCTGAACTGACAGACCAGGCGGTCACCATACGTGGTTCATCCTGGCCGAGGCCTGGCCAGTCTCCCCAAATGCTACCAGGAAGCCCCCTCAAGACTGGATTCCACAAGGACGGGTGCTGTTTACAACAAAGCAGCCGTGTTGGTGACGACTTCGGAGGTCAAGTCGCTCGGGTGGACGAGTCTCCAGCAGCTGCTCGCAGGTCTGTCCACCTCTCTGCATGTGCAGGGTGATCTGTGCTGTGCCCCCAGGAAAGGGCACAGAGCTCCAGGTTCACGTCCAGTGTGGGGCTGAGTGGTGGCTTGCAGGCACCTGGTGGCCTCACCGGCTTCTGTGGTGCCCTGTGTGCGGGAGGAGCTGTTTTCACAGGTGGGCTGTGGAGAAACACCGGTCAGCTCACTCATAAAAGGCCTGTGCCCCGAGCTCTCTGGGCGGTGAATGTGGGTTTAAGTCAGGAAAGGCTGGTAGTCTGAGACGAATTTTGGCTCCATGGTCCCAGGTGAGACCTGGAGGTGAGACCCTCCGCATCCGTCCCATTTGTGACATGTGATGGTTCCCAGGACGCTGTCCAGGTAAATCCTCATGGAGCCTCTCCACGGGGTGGCGGGCCCTCCGTGGGCACCCCCTCTTCCCAGAGTGGCAGCCCCTGCCCTGCAGGCCTCTGGAAACTTCCTCACATACCCCTGGAAGACCAGGGGATCGGGCTTGGCCTGAAGTTAGAGAAGATTCTCACTCCTTCCAGAATGCACCCCACCAATCTAAACCCCAATCAAAGGTGGGGAGACTCCTGGCCAGGCCTCACTTCCCCTGCATTTGGTGGCTCCAGGCTGATTTTCTTTCTTTCTTTCCCACTCAGAGATGAAGCGGTGCTCCCAGGAGGGCAGGGAAAGCCATGTGCTCTGAGAGGCCCAGCCAGTCTCCCCAAATGCTGCCTCCCGGGGCTCTTCCCTATCTGCGCTCCCAGCTCCAGGGTTTGAGACCTTTCCACCTATCTGACCTCCACTCCAGAGTTGAGAAAGGTTGCTTCCCACAGCGCACCGTGTCGGTCTCAGGCGCGAAGCAGAGCTTTAAATCCTAGGATCAGCCGGGAGATGAAGGCGGCGGCGTTCTCCAGCGAGGGTGAGGACCTCGAGCATGTGTGCCTTTCATCTCCGAGGGGCGGCCGATGCTGGTGTTTCCCCTTCCTGAGAACTGGGCACAGGACTCGGGACGCTCCGTTTTTCACAGGGGAAAAGAGAGGTGCAATTACAGACTGAAATAATCCCAGTAAACAATTATTTGATAAAATGATGAATCTGCATAGATTTCCAAGGCGCATATCATAAGATTATTAGATGCAGGAATTCTGAATAGTGACACAGACAATGGGCGATATTCAAAGTTTAGGTAAATAAAAACAATCATTTTCCCTTGCAGCGGCAAATGGTTCAAGTAAATATATGGGAACAGGGAGACACTTGCATGAAAAACATTAATTAAGTAAATGGTATTTGGCGGAAGGCGGGGGAGTCAGGGTGGTTCGGGGGAGGACAGAGAAGCAAGCCTGCCTCTCAGTCACCCCTCCAGCTCTGCCTTAAGAGCCTGAGGAAGAAGCGTTAGCTGTATATGAAAAACCCCATCTCTCTGCTGTCCACCTGAAAGTAACAATGCTGTCCATCAGCCGTGCGGGGGTACGTGCGGGCTCAGCCGCTCAGTCATGTCTGACTCTTTGTGACCCCAGGGACTGTAGCCTACCAGGGTCCTCTGTCTATAGCATTCTCCAGGCAGGAACACTTGAGTGGGTAGCCCTGCCCTCCTCCAGGGGATCTTCTCAACCCAGGGATTGAACCCAGTCTCTCACGTCTCCTGCACTGGCAGGCAGGTGCTTTACCACTAGCACCCCCTCTGAAGCCCCCTAATCAACTATCCAATATAAAATAAAACTTTAAAAATGATATTTGCATCGTCAGGCTACATAGATAGGTAGGTCATGCATGGCCTTCCTCCCTGGAAGGGCCTGGGTTTGCTGGGCTGCAGAGATCGACTCAGAGAGGAGGAGTCAGGAGGTGGCAGAATACTCCAGACAGGAGATGGATGGGAAGGGCTGGCTCTGAACTGGTGGGATGCCTGGTCCAGAAGAGTGGGTGGAAGGGCTGGCTTTTCTCTGCTTTCCATGAAGCACCAGGATAGACTCCCCTAGCCCTTTTTATAAAGCGCCATGCCCACGGAAGAAAGAAATTCCTTTTTCTTGATAGAGTTTTCTGTCTGACTCTTTTTTTCTTTTCATTTTTAGCTTTGTCTTCTCTTTGGGGCCAGCCCCAAAGAGATGCTTTTGATGATTCCCCGGGACTCCTCTCTCTCAGTGCTATCAGCTCCCAAGAACTCTCACGGGAGTCTGTGTCTAACGTCATGCGATCTGTCATGCACATGGTCAGGAGCTGTGTCGCTGCCAGAAACAGCTCCCGGGCACACAAAGCGCTTGGCCGGCTTGCACTGCCCTCAGCCTCGTGTGCGGTCGGTGGCAGCATGTCTGTCACCATGAAGGGCTCTCTCAGCAACCCCGGGAAATCCAGGAAGCCATCTGCCTGAGATTCAGCTCTTGTGGAGTGTGACCCGAGGCCTTGGGTGCTGGCAGAGGTAACATCATGAGAAGGATGGAGTCAGTCATTAACACGTACTTGTGGACTCGCCAGACCGTAAGATCACTTGATTGTCTCTACGGCGTCCATCACTGGCTAGAGCTGGCTTGCATGGTTTATGAGAGCCCCCAGTCAAGTGTCCAGGAGTATTTACAGCACAGAAATGGGCAAATGCTGTGAATCAAACCCCCCAGCCCCAGCCCACCACGGTGGCAACACGGAGCGCTGGGAAACGCGAGTGGTGCAGATCTGCGATTCCCGGTTCTGGCGGTGTGGGGTCGTGAGGGTCTGATCTGTGAAACACCCAGGTAATAACAGGCCTCTGGATGCTTTCCTCAGCGTCAGCGTCTCCTTAAGCCCGCTTCCTGAAGGCGTTAAGTTCGGGATCAGAGGTGGGAAGACAGTGCTGTCTGTCTTTCATCTTCTGAGTTTCAGGCGCCCCGCGGCCCCACTGTGAATTAACGTGCCTTCGTTTGTCTTTACTCTTTGGCCTCAAGTGAATAACAAAACATTTTCATGAGACTGTGCACTGGGAAGGAATTTCCTACAATGTTTTAGAATCAGTTAGCCCTCAACTACTAATAGATGTCATGAATTCTTTAAGAACTCTTGGGGTTCCTTAACATCCTCTAATTTTGTTGATTGCATGCGTGCAAAGTCACTTTAGTCATGTCCGACTCCTTGTGACCCCATGGACTGTAGCCCACCAGGCTCCTCTGTCCTTAAGATTATCCAGGCAAGAATACTGGAGCGGGTTGCCATGCCCTGCTCCAGGGGATCTTCCCGACCCAGGGACTGAGCCTGGGTCTCTAGATCTCCTGCACAGGCAGGCGGGTTCTTCACCACTCGCACCACCTGGGAAGCCCAATACCATTGATTAGATCCAGCTAATTAAACCAAATACTTCTGGTCCTCCTCGCTAAATTGTCAGATATTTCAAATAGAAACATTGTTTTGGACTGAAGTGTCTGGACTTGCTTCCCTTGGCCACATGACGCTTCCTCTTAGGACCCGGTTTGGCCTATTTGCCCTTGCTTGCCTCTTCTAACTGTCTAGATTGACTTCCCACAGAACAGAAGCCCTCTGGAGCTATTCTTCCTCCCTAAGAGCCTCACTGTCTTGTTCTTTGTCTCCTCTGGAAAGTTGGAGGACATTCCCTTTAAACAATTTTAGATGAAAGAAAGCCACCATTTTCCATTTCCGGCTCTGCAACTCACCAGCATATCAGACTGTGCCCAAGCAAATAAACATCCCTGGGGGCCAATTGCCAATCCGAGACCTGAGCCTCCCAATGGATGGAGAAACAGACCAAGGCTGTGCCCGGTCAACTCACGTCACCAGGCAAATGCCAGGGGCCAAACTGGTGTCTGCACACCTGCCAGACCTGGCCCGGCCCTGCACAGCTCAGCCCAGTGTGAGGAGGCATGGCTAGGATTACCTAGACTTCCAGATAAGCTTCTGATGCCTTCCTCCTGGGAACATCACTCCACGAGGTCACTGTGTACAGTGGGGTGCTGACGTGGGGTCCAAACGAGCTGCAGTGACACGGGAGATTCATCCCGGCCAGGGGAGCACAGGGAGGTGCGGTCAGCTCCTCTGACATTGCGTTGACCGCAGGGCAGGGTCCTGGCGAGGCGACAGCACCTGCTGTCTCCAAGGATGAGCCCTGAAGGCTGAGGGGGGCTCACCCACTGGCAAACAAGCCCTAATGGTTCACAGCAAACGGAATCGCACTGCTCAGGCCCGCCCTCTGTGGCGCTCTTTCTGCAGCATTAGCTCAGCCAGCGTCTGCCTGCAGTGTGGGAGACCCGGGTTCACTTCCGGGGTCGGGAAGATCCCCTGGAGAAGGAAATGGCAATCCACTCCAGCATTCTTGCCTGGAGAATCCCATGGATAGAGGAGCCTGGCGGGCTACAGTTTGTGGGATCACAAGAGTCAGACACGACTTAGTGCTATCTTTCTTTCTTTTCTTTCTTTCCCCAACAAAGGCAGACAGAGTAGAGAGATGACCACCATCCGCCCACAGAGAAGAGTCTGCTCGTGCGATCAGGGGCTCGTAGGGGAGGGGCTGGAAGGGACCCTGGGGGCCACACATCTCTGGGGGCCAGGGCAACTGATCCTGCCATCACTGACATCACTCAGTTTTGTAAGTCACTTGACGTTCATAATAAGATTCAGAAGGCCACCCACATGCTCCAGAATAGATTAAAACACAGTCTCAGCTGACCGCAGTTCCCTGTCATCATCCAGGAGGTAGTGGAGTGGTTACCCCTCAGAGAAGTCACCCCAGTGAGGAAGACATGGTGTGCCCACGGGGACGTGCCTGCAGCGTAACGGTGCAGAGCTGGGAACAGCCAACGGGCAACCAGGTGGTGAGTTAGGGAGCCTCTTGTGAAACTGGCCTGAGCACCCAGCTGCTGCCTTCAGGGTGCGGCCTTTATAAAGGACCTGGTATCTCTGCGATCTTCTGCAGGCTACTCACCTAGAAATCAAGACCCTGTGACATTTCCCCCTCTGGTCTTGTCTACCCTGCAGATTTTGAAACCATGGTTCTTTAATACAGTTAGCAGCAAAATGAGTGGAGGAGCTTATTAAAACCACAGATACTTAAGGACATATTGTTGGAGAATCTGATTCACAGGCGAGTTTGGCCCAGTCATCTGGATTTCCGCTAAGGCTTTTGGTGACTCTCACGTGGGTCATTAAGAGACCACGTGTCGAGGAACACGGCCCTGGATGAGGGGCTTGAGCAGCCCTGACGGGAGGAGTCGCAGGCCGGCTCATCTGGAGGGGAGATAGGAGGGCGTGTCTGGGGCTGGTGGACAGAGGGAGTGGGGGCACACAGCCAGCCCCCCGGGGAGCTGGAGCGGGGTGGCCCTGTGAGGTGTCCAGAGCTGGAGGCAGGGGCAGGGCCAAGGGAAGGTGCCATGTTGCTCTGCCAAGGACGGAGGCTGCTCCCAGGAGCAGCCGTGACCTTGAACAGGGCAGTGAGCCTTGCTGAGACGATTCCCAACAAGTCAACACGAGGACCATCTGCAGACAGCCCCCCTCCCAAAGTGGGGGGTCAGGGTCTGCGTCCTGATGCAGATCTGGGCTGTGCACTCACATCCGTCACAATGCGGGGGGTGGAGTGTGGGATTCCTACTGGACCACACTTTCTTCCTCACCGAGGCTTCCTTCCCTCCCTCTCTTCAGCTTCTCTCAAGCTCAGATTTTCTTAGTCTGAAATGCAGCACCCCCTTCCCTCCGCAGTACTCCTGCGCCATCTTCTCTTGACCCACGGCAAGTCAGCATCCTGATTCCTCCTGTGATAATCTCAGTCACAAGTGATATGTACGTCATTTATCGTAAACTTGTTTATTTGACCCCAGTACAACCCTGTTTTCTCAAGTTAAGAATTTAAGTCATTAGGGTCTAGTCCTGAGTTCTGTATGAGGACATGGAAAGCCTGGTCGTTTTGGGAGTAAGCCTGGAGGAGATGCTTCCCTGAAAAGCTGTGGGGCTTGGGCTGACCCGGACAAACGGCATCCCGGGAGTGACCGCGAGGAGGGACCTGGTGAACGCTGCTGATGTGCTGAGGGCCCAGGAGACTAAATGGGCAGCTTGTCTGCTGGGTCACTTTATGCTAAATCCAGCCTGAGTCATTGACAGAAATAATAAAATGAGGCGTCTGTGGACTCAGTTAAGCATAAGGGAGCCCCGATGGGCACACGCAGGAGAGGCTGAGAGTTAACCCGTGAGCATGCCAAGGAAGAGAACGGGACTGAGAGCAGGTTAACGAGCGGCGACTTGTGTTGGAAACGAAAGCTCCCATTTCTGGATGCGCGCACACCTGACGGGTTTCCTGGTGTCCTCCAGCATCACTTCCTTTTGCTCCTGCATCCATTCAACACGCATTACCGAGGATATACCAAGCCATGGGCCCCCGGAGGGACTGCAGACCTAGAAGTGGGGAGGGTGGGAACCGAGAAAACAGTAAGGAAAGCCCAGGCCCATGTGTGGGGAGCCAGTGTTGCCAGGGTCTTGAAAGTTGCCTGTACTTGTTCAGGGTCTCAGTTCATTTCAGAGCATGCTGAGGATGCAGATAGCTGCGTTAGTGCCACACATTTATTCTGTAGATGAGGGAACAAGGGCAGCACCATTTACACAACCTCCTGTCACACACGTCCTTCCGGGACAGACCAGGACAGACAGCAGGGTTCCTGCTGCCGTGTCTGCACAGCACCAGGCTGCCTACCCGATCTAGCCTGGAAGGGAGCCTGGCGGGCTACAGTTTGTGGGATCACAAGAGTCAGACACGACTTAGTGCTATCTTTCTTTCTTTTCTTTCTTTCCCCAACAAAGGCAGACAGAGTAGAGAGATGACCACCATCCGCCCACAGAGAAGAGTCTGCTCGTGCGATCAGGGGCTCGTAGGGGAGGGGCTGGAAGGGACCCTGGGGGCCACACATCTCTGGGGGCCAGGGCAACTGATCCTGCCATCACTGACATCACTCAGTTTTGTAAGTCACTTGACGTTCATAATAAGATTCAGAAGGCCACCCACATGCTCCAGAATAGATTAAAACACAGTCTCAGCTGACCGCAGTTCCCTGTCATCATCCAGGAGGTAGTGGAGTGGTTACCCCTCAGAGAAGTCACCCCAGTGAGGAAGACATGGTGTGCCCACGGGGACGTGCCTGCAGCGTAACGGTGCAGAGCTGGGAACAGCCAACGGGCAACCAGGTGGTGAGTTAGGGAGCCTCTTGTGAAACTGGCCTGAGCACCCAGCTGCTGCCTTCAGGGTGCGGCCTTTATAAAGGACCTGGTATCTCTGCGATCTTCTGCAGGCTACTCACCTAGAAATCAAGACCCTGTGACATTTCCCCCTCTGGTCTTGTCTACCCTGCAGATTTTGAAACCATGGTTCTTTAATACAGTTAGCAGCAAAATGAGTGGAGGAGCTTATTAAAACCACAGATACTTAAGGACATATTGTTGGAGAATCTGATTCACAGGCGAGTTTGGCCCAGTCATCTGGATTTCCGCTAAGGCTTTTGGTGACTCTCACGTGGGTCATTAAGAGACCACGTGTCGAGGAACACGGCCCTGGATGAGGGGCTTGAGCAGCCCTGACGGGAGGAGTCGCAGGCCGGCTCATCTGGAGGGGAGATAGGAGGGCGTGTCTGGGGCTGGTGGACAGAGGGAGTGGGGGCACACAGCCAGCCCCCCGGGGAGCTGGAGCGGGGTGGCCCTGTGAGGTGTCCAGAGCTGGAGGCAGGGGCAGGGCCAAGGGAAGGTGCCATGTTGCTCTGCCAAGGACGGAGGCTGCTCCCAGGAGCAGCCGTGACCTTGAACAGGGCAGTGAGCCTTGCTGAGACGATTCCCAACAAGTCAACACGAGGACCATCTGCAGACAGCCCCCCTCCCAAAGTGGGGGGTCAGGGTCTGCGTCCTGATGCAGATCTGGGCTGTGCACTCACATCCGTCACAATGCGGGGGGTGGAGTGTGGGATTCCTACTGGACCACACTTTCTTCCTCACCGAGGCTTCCTTCCCTCCCTCTCTTCAGCTTCTCTCAAGCTCAGATTTTCTTAGTCTGAAATGCAGCACCCCCTTCCCTCCGCAGTACTCCTGCGCCATCTTCTCTTGACCCACGGCAAGTCAGCATCCTGATTCCTCCTGTGATAATCTCAGTCACAAGTGATATGTACGTCATTTATCGTAAACTTGTTTATTTGACCCCAGTACAACCCTGTTTTCTCAAGTTAAGAATTTAAGTCATTAGGGTCTAGTCCTGAGTTCTGTATGAGGACATGGAAAGCCTGGTCGTTTTGGGAGTAAGCCTGGAGGAGATGCTTCCCTGAAAAGCTGTGGGGCTTGGGCTGACCCGGACAAACGGCATCCCGGGAGTGACCGCGAGGAGGGACCTGGTGAACGCTGCTGATGTGCTGAGGGCCCAGGAGACTAAATGGGCAGCTTGTCTGCTGGGTCACTTTATGCTAAATCCAGCCTGAGTCATTGACAGAAATAATAAAATGAGGCGTCTGTGGACTCAGTTAAGCATAAGGGAGCCCCGATGGGCACACGCAGGAGAGGCTGAGAGTTAACCCGTGAGCATGCCAAGGAAGAGAACGGGACTGAGAGCAGGTTAACGAGCGGCGACTTGTGTTGGAAACGAAAGCTCCCATTTCTGGATGCGCGCACACCTGACGGGTTTCCTGGTGTCCTCCAGCATCACTTCCTTTTGCTCCTGCATCCATTCAACACGCATTACCGAGGATATACCAAGCCATGGGCCCCCGGAGGGACTGCAGACCTAGAAGTGGGGAGGGTGGGAACCGAGAAAACAGTAAGGAAAGCCCAGGCCCATGTGTGGGGAGCCAGTGTTGCCAGGGTCTTGAAAGTTGCCTGTACTTGTTCAGGGTCTCAGTTCATTTCAGAGCATGCTGAGGATGCAGATAGCTGCGTTAGTGCCACACATTTATTCTGTAGATGAGGGAACAAGGGCAGCACCATTTACACAACCTCCTGTCACACACGTCCTTCCGGGACAGACCAGGACAGACAGCAGGGTTCCTGCTGCCGTGTCTGCACAGCACCAGGCTGCCTACCCGATCTAGCCTGGAAGGGAAACTTCCTGGGAGCTGTCAGTGAGACAAGATTCCTCATGGCCATGGTGGGCTTGGGTCAAGTTCCTACAGGGAAGGATGTGGAATCATTTTGTCCCTGTAACCCTGATAGCGCTTAGCAGCAGCAACCTTGCAGTATTATTTCTGCAGATGTGTCCTAAATCCTCAATGCTATTGTGAGTCCAAAGGGTCAGAGGGCGTGGCTCAGCTCCCAGGTCAGCCCTGGCATGTGGGTGCCCAGTGGTGGCCACGGGCGGAGGTCAGGTGTCTTAATAATCAGTCTGCACACAGCATTAGCAATGTTGTTAATGGTTGTAGTAGACACATGCTTGAGGATGGTGGTCGTCATGGAGAATGGGTGGAAAGCCATCAGGGATACTCAGCAGGAAGGCACTCTTGTAAGGGCAGCAGTTTTCACAAGGAGACGTCCAAGTGAAGACAGTTAGTCTGTAAGAGCCATGTAAGTATTTTCAACAGATTTCAAATGAAAAGAAAAGAAGGCACGGAGTGAGCGTGTGTGTGTGCATGTGTGTGTGTGGACACGGTTGGCTGCTAGCTTTACCATGGTTTCCAAAGAATGTCTTTAGTAAATCGAGAATTTGCAGGTCCGACCTACTTAGTTTCAGTTTGGATTGTGGGCAGACTCACAGCACTTCCGTCCTCCCCTCTTTCTGATGTTTTCCATCTCTCCCTTTCTCCAATGTTGGCCGCGAGATAACAGAAAAGGTTAAGTTCGCAGTGATCCATAATTACGGAGAACCAAAGCTTCCATGCCAGAGTAACGAGATTAACACCTTTTTGACAGAATTTAATAATATGGTTTTATAATATTTAATTTTGTTCAGAAAATATCTCCCAGTAGGAAGCCTTTTTTCCTTTACTTACCTAAACATTATTCCTTTAAAACAATTTCCTGGCACAGAGAATTTATTATGTAGACGCGTGATCTGGTTCTTACGGGCCTCAGGGGGAGGGATGGATTAACGTCAAGCTACTTTGGACATTCAACTGAATTTGACAAGCGGAGTCATCAGCCTACTGTAAATAAGGGCAGTTACATCCAGATTTGTCTCATTTTAAGGATGATGGACGAAAGGGAGCACTGTTTCTCTCAGATAATAAGGATTCTACTTCTGCTTCCTTTGCACTGAGGTTGGAAGCAGTTTTCCCACGTTAATCCGTCTTCCCCTTGGGTCTCAACAGTCTCACTACATGTCAGAGCATTTCTGCTGAATGACCTACTTACTCACTCAACACCTCAAACAGTGACTTGCATCCACAGGAAATTCCTGGTGGAATCTTCTTGCTAAAGTTCTGCTGGTAGAACCAGTGAACGGAATCTGGTTCTGTCAACTCTCTTCCTATCTGGCTGGAGTGGACTCTTCCTAAAGAGGAAAGAAGGAAGGAATTCCACTTTCCTTAAACAATGTTATTAGTAGGTTGAACAGCCTTTCATCAGTCTTTAAAAATTATTTCTTTAGAAAGAGCTAAACAGATCATCCTCAGACACATTGCACAAAAGGGAAACAAGAGTTTCTGGAGTCTCCCTTGGCCAGAGTCCTTCCTCCTCGCCCCTTCCTCCCTCTGGTACCCACTGTGCTGGAGGAAGTGACCTGGTGAGTAATGACGCCTGCGGGGTCACCCTGGAGACGTTGGCTGGGCAGGTGCAGGAGCACCTTGGCTCCAGCTCTGAGCTGGTTGTCCGTGAAGGCTGGGATCCGAATCCAAAATTTCTTCCCCACTCATCTTTCCTCCCAAACTGCTTGTCAGCACATAGCCCCATGAAGAAGGCTGAGCACCAGAGAGCTCATGCTCTTGGACTGTGGTGTTGGAAAAGACTCTTGAGAGTCTCTTAGACTGCAGGGAGATCAAACCAGTCACTCTTAAGGAAATCAACCCTGCATATTCACTGGCAGGACTGACGTTGAAGCTGAAGCTCCAATACTTTGGCTCCCTGATGAGAAGAACCAATTCATTGGAAAAGATCCTGATGCTGGGAAAGACTGAGGGCAGGAGGAGAAGGGGACAACAGAGGATGAGATGATTGGATGGCATCACCAACTCAATGGACATGAGTTTGAGCAAGTTCCAGGAGGTAGTGAAAGACAAGGAAGCCTGGTGTGCTGCAGTCCATGGGATCATCAAGAATCAGACACAACTTAGGGACTGAACAGTAGCAACCACGTGGCCCCACGGAGAGGCTCAGATGCAGTCATCTCAGAGGGAAAACTCCTGTGAAGAGGTTGGAGCTGCGGAGAAACAGGATGAAAGAGAGGCTGGTGGTCCTAGGGTGATAGACTGGGGTGCAGCTCACCTGTAGGACAGGATGTGGAAAGTGTTGAGTGCCTTCTCTTCCTCATCCTCCTGAAGCCTCCCAGTCAGGCTCTGTCCACATCCACGTTCAACCAAAGCGCCATCAGAAGCGGTCCTGTGAGTAGTAAGTGGCAGGGCCAGTTTCTATTCCAAGAAGAGTGAAATAAATATGGAAAATCAATGAACAATGCATCTAGTAATTCCTGTACTTGAATCCAGCCCTTTGAGGGAGTCCTTGCTAAGGGGGCTGGTGGGCACTGTGCTGAGCTCGGCCCTGCGCAAGTCATGTGCGCAGCTCAGCCAGCCTCTCTTCCCAGCCACTGAGAGGGGCCCCAGAGCAGGCGGAGACTTGTGGGGGCAGAGCGGAAGCTACACTGTGCCCACATGGGGACCGCCGCCTGTGGCTGGTGGGCTGGCGGTGCTAGAAATGACGTCAGCCTGGATACAACCAACGTCAACACAATGTGCATCGCCCCCAGGTTGAAACAGTCAAGGTGTTGACTGTACCTAAGGAGTAGCTGAGGAAAGGTTAGGTGTAAATGCTGGACAAGCAGACCCTTCCTCTTGCCAACACAGAGATATAGGCCTCAGTGACCCTCATTTGATGACTCAATAGTTAGAACTTGGCCACTTCCTCAGCTGAACCCCAACCCTACCTGAGACATGACCACTACGGTTTATGACTCAAAAGACTTTGTGTGGAGCAGCATTTTGTAGTTCGTGAGAAAGTGGTAAATTATGATTTCTATAGGGCTTTCAAAGGGAGCTCCTGGATGTCCTAAGAGGGGCCCTAGATGGTAATTGGAAGGACTGATGCTGAAGCTGAAGCTCCAACACTTTGGACACCTGATGCGAAGAGCCAGCTCACTGGAAAAGACCCTGATGCTGGGAAGGATGGAGGGCCAAAGGAGAAGGGGACGACCGAGGATGAGATGGCTCATGGACATGAGTCTGAGTAAACTCTAGGAGATAATGAAGGGCAGGGAGGCCTGGCGTGCTGCAGTCCACGGGGTCACAAAGGATCAGACATGACTGAGTGACTGAACAGCAACCCGGAGAGCAAAGGAGTGTCCAGGGCAGGATTCTAGGAATAATCCCTCCCAGGCTCAGTGGATCTATTTTGTATGTTGAACTTCCCTGCGAGGTTTCCTCTGAAGCATGTGGTGAAGTTTGAGCAAGTTCCAGGAGGTAGTGAAAGACAAGGAAGCCTGGTGTGCTGCAGTCCATGGGATCATCAAGAATCAGACACAACTTAGGGACTGAACAGTAGCAACCACGTGGCCCCACGGAGAGGCTCAGATGCAGTCATCTCAGAGGGAAAACTCCTGTGAAGAGGTTGGAGCTGCGGAGAAACAGGATGAAAGAGAGGCTGGTGGTCCTAGGGTGATAGACTGGGGTGCAGCTCACCTGTAGGACAGGATGTGGAAAGTGTTGAGTGCCTTCTCTTCCTCATCCTCCTGAAGCCTCCCAGTCAGGCTCTGTCCACATCCACGTTCAACCAAAGCGCCATCAGAAGCGGTCCTGTGAGTAGTAAGTGGCAGGGCCAGTTTCTATTCCAAGAAGAGTGAAATAAATATGGAAAATCAATGAACAATGCATCTAGTAATTCCTGTACTTGAATCCAGCCCTTTGAGGGAGTCCTTGCTAAGGGGGCTGGTGGGCACTGTGCTGAGCTCGGCCCTGCGCAAGTCATGTGCGCAGCTCAGCCAGCCTCTCTTCCCAGCCACTGAGAGGGGCCCCAGAGCAGGCGGAGACTTGTGGGGGCAGAGCGGAAGCTACACTGTGCCCACATGGGGACCGCCGCCTGTGGCTGGTGGGCTGGCGGTGCTAGAAATGACGTCAGCCTGGATACAACCAACGTCAACACAATGTGCATCGCCCCCAGGTTGAAACAGTCAAGGTGTTGACTGTACCTAAGGAGTAGCTGAGGAAAGGTTAGGTGTAAATGCTGGACAAGCAGACCCTTCCTCTTGCCAACACAGAGATATAGGCCTCAGTGACCCTCATTTGATGACTCAATAGTTAGAACTTGGCCACTTCCTCAGCTGAACCCCAACCCTACCTGAGACATGACCACTACGGTTTATGACTCAAAAGACTTTGTGTGGAGCAGCATTTTGTAGTTCGTGAGAAAGT
Source organism: Litocranius walleri (assembly GCA_006410535.1). Taxonomy (NCBI): domain Eukaryota; kingdom Metazoa; phylum Chordata; class Mammalia; order Artiodactyla; family Bovidae; genus Litocranius; species Litocranius walleri. The sequence continues at coordinate 589,353 of SJYG01000851.1, forward strand.
GGTAAATTATGATTTCTATAGGGCTTTCAAAGGGAGCTCCTGGATGTCCTAAGAGGGGCCCTAGATGGTAATTGGAAGGACTGATGCTGAAGCTGAAGCTCCAACACTTTGGACACCTGATGCGAAGAGCCAGCTCACTGGAAAAGACCCTGATGCTGGGAAGGATGGAGGGCCAAAGGAGAAGGGGACGACCGAGGATGAGATGGCTCATGGACATGAGTCTGAGTAAACTCTAGGAGATAATGAAGGGCAGGGAGGCCTGGCGTGCTGCAGTCCACGGGGTCACAAAGGATCAGACATGACTGAGTGACTGAACAGCAACCCGGAGAGCAAAGGAGTGTCCAGGGCAGGATTCTAGGAATAATCCCTCCCAGGCTCAGTGGATCTATTTTGTATGTTGAACTTCCCTGCGAGGTTTCCTCTGAAGCATGTGGTGTCTTTGATGAGTCCAGCTTTCATGATTTGCTTGAGGACAGGAAATGGAGCATTTTGTCTGAAGTGTCTCTTGGCTTCTGAGTGCTCTCTTCCCCACAAGTGGTCTCAACATTGTCCTGAGGGCAGTTTTCCGGTGACCTTAGGCCCTTGGAAGTTCCTGCCAGGCCCTTGAAGGATATACCGGCCAGAAGCCCTTCAGGAAGCATCACGCCGCTGCTCTTACGTGGCCATTATCTCCCAGCCGCTGTGTTCCGTGCACGCATGCCCTGGGTACCAGAGCGGGCGCAGCAGCCAGCAGGGGTGGGAGAGGAGGACGCAGCAGAGTGGCCTTCGCCGCTCTCTTGGAGGCAGTTTATGCACGCGTAACGTACCATTGCTTGAATTTTTATCGGGGTATAGTCGATTTTCAATGTTGTGTTAGTAAATTTGCTCTACTGTACAGCAAAGTGACTCAGTTATACACACATATATGTTCTTTTGATATTCTTTTCCATTATGGCTTATCACAGAATACTGAGTATTCTCCTAGTATACTCTGCAGTAGGGCCTTGGTGTTTGTCCATCCTGTTATAATGGCTTGCATCTACTGATCACGAACTTCCCACCTCGGCAGCCACAGTCTGTTCTCTGTGCGGTGAGCCTGTTTCTGTTCTGTAGATAAAATCATTTGTGTCCTATTTCAGATTTCACATACAGGCAATATCATACGACAGCTGTCTCTGTCTGGCTTTGGTCACGTAGTGGTCATCTCCAGGCCTATCCACGGTGCTGCCAGCGGCATCGCTGCATTCTTTCATGGCTGAGTGGCACTCCACTGTGTACGCATACCACACCGTCGTGATCCAGTCATCTGGCGGTGGACCTGTCTTGGCTGTTGTGAACGGTGCTGCTGTGAGCGTTGGGGTGTGTGTATCTTTTGGAATTGTAGGTCTGTAGGATATGCGCGCAGGAGTGGGACTGTTGGATCAGAAGGTAACTCTAGAGTTAGTTTTTTTGAGGAACCTCTAGACTAGTTTCCATAGTGGGTGAGCCAGCTTGCATTCCTTCCAACAGTAAACTACTTGTGTTTTTAATAGAAAAGCTCACATGAATCTAAGGTAATTCCGTCACTGAAAATTTTTATCAGTGATGATTAATGAGTCATGATCACGATCACAACAGTACCAGTTACCTTCAACGACATGAATGCCTGTTGTTAGGGGCATTGCTAATCATACTGACAGCAGCAGCATCGATTTAGTGCTCACTATGTGCCAGGCACACTTTGTTGTAACAACTCATTTGATCTTCCCCGCAGTTCTTTGAGATCAGTACTACTAATAACTCAGTTTGGTAGATGAAAAACCAGAGTCACAGAAGTGAAGGGATTTGCCCAAGGCCCCACGGCTAAGAGGTGGTAGAGTCTCGTGTCTACCCAGCCCACCTGCCCCACTCTGCCATGGGCGCAGGTCACAGATATCATGGCTGTGATATGACAGAAAACCGTGCTAATATTTAATGGACCACCTGTTGCTCTCTGAAGAACAAGGAATTTCAGGATAAGAGAAAAGAATGCTGGTCTCCATAGTTTTAATTGCTTGTGTATCTCCTTTAAAGGGAGATTGTGGGCCAAGGAATACATCTTACAGAGATCAAGTTTGACACCCTGCTTATGTTCGGTTGTTAAAGCCCCGCATCTGGCTGGAACCTGCAGAGTCTGCCTGAGGAGGCCTGTTGAAGGCCTGGGCGCCCAGGAGACAAGCCACAGGATTTGGGGATTTGGGAGGCACTGCCCTGGTCATGCAGTAGCGTGGCAATGGAGGGCTGAGGCCCTGTCCCATACCTGGAACAGAGGGTCAGACGGAGCTGTTTCACACTGACCGGGTTCCTGGAGACGGCGCAAGAGATCCTGGGCCTGTGACGTCTGCATTGGAATGTGTGCAGTAAATGGTGCCCACTCGTGCAGCTGGCGGTGCAGTGCAGCCCTCTGGACCTGCACCCCCACCCTGCAGCAGGAGTAGGCGATGGCGACCCCACTTCGCAGGCAAGCATCCGGGCGTGTTGTCATGCCTGCTTCCTAAGCTCACTGGGATCTGAGCTCCTCGGGGCAGGAACCCCCTGCACCTTCCACATGCACAGAGTCCCCAGTGCAGGGTGGATGCCCAGGAGATAGTTCCTAGGGAAATGGCTCACTCAGTGAAAGTTCAGAGGGAGGAGATCCCTGGGACTTAGGGGAACAACTTTATGGATGAGCAATGTGAGCTCTAAAAGCAATATTTGTGGCTGTATTGATCCAAGGCTTCCCTTAGGGAAAGTGAACTTCTTCATAAAGGTCCCTTCAGCCAGCAGGGACTGCAGGGGTTTTTAATATTTTTAATCCTTTTTTAAGATTTCCTTCCACAATTTTAAGAGTGCTCTAGGACATTCTAAGAGCGGCTAACCAGATGTGGATAGGAAGCTCAAATGCATTCTCAGGGAGGGATTTCCACTTTAGCTGTGGTATAACGACTGGTGTTAGACTCCCTCCCACTAAGAGCGCTATAAGACCCATGAGCAGGAATTGGGGGGGCAGTGAGAGTAACAAGACTGAGAAGCTTTGGACCTAACAAGGTTTTGGTGAACCCAACAGAGAGTGCCAGATCAATGATGGCCCATTAGGGGTCCTTCGTGGGGTAGAAATGACCAGTCATCAGCAGGAGACTTTCAAGAGAGGGCATGATGGTGGGCTAAAGTTTGAAGTGGGCCCTGAAGACCCTGAGCTAGCAGCTGCCACCCAAATATACTCACTTGAGAAGAAGGCAAGTCCTTGTTTGAAGGGTGGTCTGAGCAGCACACTCCACGGTTGCCACAGAGGCTGGACAGGAAGGTATCGTGGGTGTGTAACCAGGGTTACAGAGGATAAGAAAAGAAATAATGGGGGCAGAAGCGATGTTTGAAGAGATGCTGATCAAGAATTTTCCAAAATTGATGAAAGATGACAAGTCACACATTCATGGAACCCTAAAAAGTATCAGCAGGATAAAAATAATCACAAAACACCAAGTGTATCACAGTCAAACTGCTAAGCACTGGAGACAAAAATAAATCTTAATAGAAAGCAGAGAAAATAAACATATCCTTTAGACAAGCAATGTGAAGGATACTGATGACTTTTCAATAGAAATAATGGAGTCTGGAGGACAGTGGAAGGAACCTTGAAAATGGGTGTTGTGAGATATCATATCTGCATCTGGGTGGCAGCCACACAGATCTGAGAACGTGGTGGAAATATGCTGAGCTGTATAATTAAAATGTGTATCCTTTCCTGTGTGCATGTGATATTTTAATAAAACTATCTACCAAAAAAGGACTGTGTGAACATATCCAAAGAAAAAGCAAATGAAAAACATGATCTTATTTACAGTTTTGAAAGCTCCTTTGTATTCTATGTTTAGATCTGTTTGTAAAGGAGAAAAGATGGAAGCTAGGAACAATTTGGTCTTCCCAGGGGTGCTAATAGTAAAGAGCTGGCCTGACAATGCAGGAGATGCCGGAGACACAGGTTCAATCCCTGGGATGGGAAGATCCCCTGGAGTAGAGCATGGCAACACACTCCAGTATTCTTGCCTGGAAAATCCCATGGACAGAGGAGGCTGGAGGGCTACAGTCCATGGAGTTGCAAAGAGTTGGACACAACTGAAATGACTTAGCCACACACACACAGGAACCGTTTAGACTGTTTAGGAGGCTTCTGTAATAGCACAGATAGACCAGGGAGGTGGTAATAATGGAAAAGGAGAGAACTTAAAAAATAAAGGATGAGTTTTGCAAGACAGTTCATAGTTAGGTGGATGAAGAGGATGAAAGGAAGGATGAAATTGAGAAGACATTTAGAGTTTGGCATCAGCCACTGGATGGATGGGCTTCCCAGGTGGCATCAGTGATAAAGAACCAGTCTACCAGTGCAGACGTGGGCTCCATCCCTGGGTTGGGAAGCTCCCCTGAGGAGGGCATGGCAACCCACTCCAGTATTCTTGCCTGGAGAATCCCATGGACAGAGGAGCCTGGTGGGCTATAGTCCCAAGGTCACAAAGAGTCGAACGCAACTGAAGCAACTTACTGTGCATGCCATTGGATGGATGGTGGTATCCTTTACTGAGATGGTGATTACTTTGAGAAGAATGCATGGAAAATAAAGGATCCCATTTTTTACATATTTATTTCAAATATTAGATGCCTGACTGGAGGTGGAATATCAACTTAGATCTTGTCATTTTTTGGCTAACTTTTCATTTTAATTTGTTTTTATTATGCATATATTCATATATATATAATATATAATTTTTGTAAATGTAAAAATCTGATTATTTACAAAAAGTTCACTTACTGCAGTTTCTCTTTTCCTGCTTCAAGTCTGACCCCTAATCCTCTTTCAGTCTCGACACTTGGTTATCCCAAGGTGATTGTGTAAACAGTTATGTAAGTGTCCTTATAGTCTATAATCTGTACTCTGAATTATCACAAATAACAGATGGTCACTGCTTGTTTTTAAAGATCAGATTGTTAGTCAGACTTATCTACATCACTCGGAAATTCCCCATGGAAATCTCACCAAGTGACCTTATTAAGCTTTGGTTTATTATACTTAATGGCAGCCCTATTCCACAGGGTGGGCACTATAGCTAACTTAACAATGCCTCTATTAATGGGCATTTCTACTTTTTTTCTACTATCAACATGGCTGAAATAAACATTCTAGGGTATATGTCCCTAGATGCCAAGCATTTTATTCTATGAGAAGTTTTCAGGGAAGAATTTCCAGGTCAAAGAGCAAATGTACTTTTAACTGTAATAGATGTTGTCATGTTGCCTTGTCTTCCTTCAAAAAACTGTAACACTTTATAATTCCTCTAACAATATGGGAGTACTCTTTCTCATATCACTACTCATTCTGAATTTTTGCCAGTCTACTGGATGTAAAGAATACTTATTATTATTTTAAGTAATCTTTTCTCACAATTAATAAATTTGGGTATATTTTCATATTTTCGCCACTTAAATATGCTGTTCTGTGAATTGCCTATTCATATCTTTAAATATTTTTCTATTGGTTTGTCTTTGTTTTTTCATTTAACTTTGAAAATATATTTTTAACTGTCTTCATCGCAGCTAATTTTGTGTTATAGATACTAACTGATTGTCATCTGAGATACAAATGTATTTTTTCAAATCTGTGACTTGTATGAAGTACAAGCATATTTTTATATGTGTGTGTTGTTTGTAGATAGCTTGTTTATAGCAAGTTTTGAGCTTTTAATATTATATATGTAATCTATTAGGTTTTCCTGGTGTCTCAGTGGTAAAGAACCCACCTGCCAAGAAAGGAGATGTGGGTTTGACCCGTGGGTCAGGAAGATCCCCTGGAGAAAGAAATGGTAACCCACTCCAGTATTCTTACCAGGGTAGGCCCATGGGCAGAGGGACCTGCTGGGCTACAGCCCATGGGGTCACAAAGAGTCGGACGTGCCTGAGCGACTGAGCGTGCACACACCACCACCCCACAACATTAGAGTTAATACATTGTGGCCCAAACTTTCTTGCTAGAGTTTTATTTCTCACATTTGCTTTCCTTATTTTTCTAGAACTTGTTTCTGTATGGGATAATTTTGTGTGTGTGCCTGCTCAGTTGCCTCAGTTGTGCCTGACTCTTTGTGACCTCAGGGACTGTAGCCCACCAGGCTCCTCTGTCCGTGGGATTCTCCAGACAAGGATACTGGAGGGGTTGCCATGCCCTCCTCCAGGGGGGCTTCTGGACCCAAGGATCTAACCTGCATGTTTTGCCTTGGTAGGTGGATTCTTTACCACTGAGCCACCTGGGAAGCCCACGGACCTTCTTGTTGCTATTGTTCAGTTGCCAAGTCATGTCTGGCTCTTTGCAATCCCATGAACTGCAGCACACCAGGCTTCTCCGTCCTCCACTATCTCCCAGAATTTTTTCAAACTCATGTCCATCAAGTCAGTGATGCCATCCAACCATCTCGTTCTCTATCGGCCCTTCTCCTCCTGCCCTCAATCTTTCCCAGCATCAGACTTTTCCAGTGAGTCAGCTCTTCCCATCAGGTGACCAAATTACTGGAGCTTCACCCTCAGCATCAGTCCTTCCATGAGTAACACTGAGTTGCCTCTAACTCTTCTGTGTGGCTCAGGAGTTGCGTCAGCATCGTTTACCGAACGGTGCATCATGCTGGCGCTGGTCCGAGCTGTCACCTTTGTTCCCATCCTGTTTTCGCGCACACTGACGCGTTTCAGGACTCACTGTTCAGCACAGCCCTCTCCTGGTTCCCTTCTGTCCCAACACCACGGTGATCTCATTTCAGCAGCCATGTGTTATGTTCTGGTGCCCTGCCATGCTCCCTATTCTTACTCTCCATAATTTTCTTGACTTCTTCTGGGTTCTTGTTCTTTCATATAGATGTGATATTGTTTTTGCCAACTAAAAGCTTTGCATTTTACATGGAATTACTTTAAATTTGCATTGCATTAGTTTTGGGAGAATTACCATTTTTATGATAATAAATCTTGCCATCTTAGAACACAATTACTGTTTTATTGGTCCAGATTTTTTAAGTCCCTGTGTAAGATTTTCTTATGGAGATTAGGGCTTTCTTATTAAATTTATTCCTAACTAATTTAAGTGCTTGTCACTATTGTGAATATAGTTTTTTTCTTTTATTCTCATTTTCACTTGTAGGTTCTTATTGTTAGAGTGAAGAAAAACAATTAATGTTTGTATATTTACATATGTATGCCAAGATACTAAATTTTAAATAGCCTTTAGTGGTTGTTCAGTCGCTCAGTCGTGCCCGACTCTGGCAACCCCATGGACTGCAGCACACCGGGCTTCCCTGCCCTCCACTATTTCCCAAAGTTTGCTCAAACTCTTGCACGTTGCATCCTTAACGCTACCCAGCCATCTCATCCTCTGTCGCCCTCTTCTCCTGCCCTCAGTCTTTCCCAGCATCAGGGTCTTTTCCAGAGAACCGGGTCTTCACATCAGATGGCCGTATTCTGGTTTTAATAGTTTGGGTTCCCAGTATATGCTCAATCCTTAGCAAACAGCTGTGGCTTCACTTCTGCTTTCTCTCTGCTTGTACAAGGTAATTCACTTTCTTGCCTTACTGAGTACACTAAAGTCTCTGAGACAGTGTTGAAGTGGGATGTTGTTATAGACAACCCCTCAAAGCTCCTGATTTTAATTTAAGTGACTTTAATGTTTTATCATTTAGGAAAATACTTGATGTTGGGTTTTATTAAATAATCTATATTCAAGTTTTCCTCTTCTCTATTTTATGAAAAGTTTTATTAGGAATTACTGCTCAGCTCAGTTCAGTTGCTCAGTTGTGTCTGACTCTTTGCAACCCCATGGACTGCAGCACACCAGGCCTCCCTGTCCATCACCAGCTTCCAGAGTTTACTCAAGCTCACGTCCATTGAGTCGGTGATGCCATCCAACCATCTCATCCTCTGTTGTCCCCTTCTCCTCCTGCCTTCTATCTTTCCCAGCATCAGGGTCTTGTGCAATGAGTCAGCTCTTTGCAGCAGGTGGCCAAAGTATTGGAGCTTCAGCTTCAGCTTCATCATCAGTCCTTCCAATGAATATTTAGTAGTGAATTTTTTTTTAGGATGGACTGGCTGGATCTCCTTGCAGGCCAAGGGACTCTCAAGAGTCTTCTCCAGCACCACAGCTCAAAAGCATCGATTCTCCAACGTTCAGCTTTGTGGATGTGACTGGGATGGAAGCAAGCGCCAATGCTGTAAGCAGCAATATTGTATAGGAACCTGGAATGTTAGGTCCATGAATCAAGGCAAATTGGAAGTGGTCAAATAGATGGCAAAAGTGAACGTCGACATTCTAGGAATCAGCTAACTAAAATGGACTGGAATGGGTGAATTTAACTCAGATGACCATTATATCTACTACTGTGGGCAAGAATCCCTCAGAAGAAATGGAGTAGCCATCGTAGTCAACAAAGGAGTGTGAAGTGCAGTACTTGGAATTACTGCGGTATTTTCCAAATACCTCTTAAGTCTCCATTGATAGGATAATTTGTTGAGTAATGGCCTATTTTGATCGCCTTCTTTGTATCGATCTATTCTTGTGTTCTGCCTGGTCATGTTGTGTTATTCTCCTAATACAATGCTAATGTTTTATTTATAATTTTTGCCCTTATGTTTTTAAGTGACATCAGTCTATACTTTTTATATTTTTATTGAGTTTTATATGAAAAGTTATGATGCTTTCATAAAATGAGTTTTCTGTGTCCTGAAATAGCTTTCAATAACATAAATATCACACATTTGTCAACTTTTAATTCAAGCCCTAAATGGTCTTCTGTTACTGTTTCTGAGTTTTGTAGTCAAAATACAACCTGGAATCAGTTAAGATGAAATTGCAGCCATTGGCAATAGGCAGATGCTTTAAAGTCTCTGTGTTAAGTGATGCCTGATTTTTATAGCAGGAGTCCGCATAGAGGAAAAAAAAAAGAGTAATAATCAACTTTGAAAACTGTTTGTTAAACTGCTATATGTTTTTTGGTGTGCAGTGGGGTTGGGGGGGTCAGAGGGCCCATCAGAAGTAGGAGTCTTATTGCTGGTAATGACACTGTTTGTCCTGAGTGTATGGCCTTGAACCCTAGTGCCCTCAGTCCCCTTACTGAAAAGGGAATAACTTTTCCCTGCTTCAGAGGGCCCCAAAGTTACTGAATTGTCCTCAAACACCATTAAAACTAAATAGAACTTGGCTCCAGGGAAACTTATTATTTTTTAAACACCTTCCCGACTCCCCAAGGGAAACCATTTCTGTGTAACCCAGTGACTTCATCCTTCTCTACTGGAAGTTGTGGCCACTCGGGAAGTCTTTATGGGTGGTGATATGCACAAGACAGGTGAAAAGGGAGAAGCGAAGAGTCGTCTTTTGTTATCCCTGCTTTATGTCCTGTATGTGCGTTTTTAAAGGGAGTTTTGAGTTTGAAGGTCAGTGCCACAGTGCTGGTTTTATAAAAATGTTCCACGGTCTGTATAGATTTTAATGACGGCTATTTCTGCATTAGACTTCCATTGTATTTCAAGTCCTCGGATCTCAGCTCCCCACCCAATGGTTTAAAGGGCAAGCATAATGAAGACTTGCAGTAATTACGCGTCTTCAATTGCACTCAGCCTGCCTCCATCACCGCCTCCAGGAGCCCGCAGTTCCTGCTAATGGCACATTTCAGATTCCATTTTGCCATGCTCTTGCCTAGCCTACTCGGGGCCAACATTCAGAAAATGGCTCAATTAGGACAGGCTCGCAGATGTTTCTGCTGGATAGTTGGACTTGTAAAGCGGATAGGGAGACAGAAAAACGTGCGGCCCTCTTCACCTCAAGAAAGTTCACATATAATTGTGATGAGTGATTTTCTCTCAGAATTGGACGCAGGGTGAGGAATTCGCTGGTGCTCAAGCTTGCCCTCACTGAGGCAGAGGACACAACGACCTGCAGATAACCGGCCATGGGCATGTGCTGAAAGAGGGGAGGGGCACTGGCCCTGTGCACCGGTCTCTGGGAGGCCGCCCGCCCCTCTCTCCCTTTACAGGTCTCATCGACAGAAGCTGATAGAGTGCTGGCACCAGGGTGCATGTAAGAAGGACCCGTGTTTCCTTGGATAAAAGCAAGTTTTTTTTTTTTTCTGTCTTCTCACCTGCTGGCTCTCAAAGCAAGATTCAGATTTAATCTAAAACGTGATGCTCTGTGGCCTGTGTCAGCCTCTGGAACACTGATGCTGGCGGCTAGTAGGGGGTGGACGCTTCCCAATGATTAAATTATCCTCTGAGGTGAACGACTCACACACCAAAGTGACAAGCCTAGACAGCATATTGAAAAGCAGAGACATCACTTTGCCTACAAAGATTCGTCTAGTCAAAGCTATGGTTTTTCCAGTAGTCATATATGAATGTGAGAGTTGGACCATACAGAAGGCTGAGCACCCAAGAACTGATGCTTTCAAACTGTGGTGTTGGAGAAGACTCTTGAGAGTCCCTTGGACTGCGAGGAGATCAAACCAGTCCCTCCTAAAGGAAATCAACCCTGAATATTCATTGGAAGGACTGATGGTGAAGCTGAAGCTCCAATACTTTGGCCACCTGATGCGAAGAGCCAACTCATTGCACAAAACTCTGATGCTGGGCAAGACTGAAGGCAAGAGGAGAAGGGGACGACAGAGGTTCTCCTTCCATCCCTCATTCCTTCTATTCTGGCTTCTCCACCATCCCAGCCTTGAGGGGCCCGGGACCCCTGGCTCCCCACTGCAGCATGGCCCCCATGCCCCCAGAACCTTGTCCTGCCACCCGATCAATGTTGAAACTGCTCTTCTCTGCATCCTGCTTCCTTGAAGTCTGATAAACTCACTCCCAAGAGGGTTTGCCATGCTCCTTCCCAGGTGGTCTTACCCCTGTAGGAAGAACTTCTAGAAAGAGCCATGTCTTTACCCAGGGAAAGGTATCCTGTTAAGGACTCCTTGGGCCACAGGTTGGTCACCTGGGAAGAAGCTTTGGACGTGATCCTCGCTGCAGACATCACATTCCTGAGGGGGACAGCCCTGCCATGTCCGCGTCTGGCCCTGGACTCACGGTAGGAACAAGAAATGAGCCCTGAGCGTGGCTGGGCCCAGCCTGGGGGGCCTGCCCTCAGAGCTTCATGCCCCTCCAAGCTCCCCACCCACGGATGCCCTGTTCTTAGCACTTCTCTTCACAGACCCAGGAAACATGCAGTCATCATGCTTCAGTTTTCAAGCCCTTCATTCAAAGTTGGCCTGAGCAACTGGCTGCGGCATCATCCGTGGTCTCTCAGGTGCATCTGGGAACAAGAGGTGCATTTGAGGGCTGAGCAAAGGCACTCAGATAGGGCTATAGGATGGTTTCACCACCGCCCCCTCAGGGGCACGGGGACCCCAGTCCTTCCTGTCGTGATGTCCAGGGTGGAGCCCTTTCTGCTGATGGGCTTTAGAGACCGACCCCCAGGGTGCCTCACTCACAAAGTGCTCATGAAATGCCATCTATCTTGGAGGGTCACAGAGGTGCCTTTTATAAAGGGGCGGGAGGCGGTGGACGAGGTGGGTGACGGGAAAACTTTTCTGAAGACTCTGTGCCATTTACCTTCCTTGCCTTGACACATCTTTTTGGGTTCCCTGCCACGATTGAGGGGGCTTCCCAGGTGGCTCAGTGGTAAAGAACCCACCTGCCAATGCAGGAGATGCAGGAGACAAGGGTTCAATCCCTGGTTCAGGAAGATCCCCCGGAGGAGCAGACGACAACCCACCCAGTATTCTCACCCAGGAAACCCTAGGGACAGGAGCCTGGCGGGCTACAGTCCGTAGGGTTGCAAAGAGTCAGACACGACTGAGCGAGTGACCACACACAGCACACAAGCCTTGACTAAGGACACGCTGCAGGCAGGGAAGCCACATCGGAGCACTCGAGGGGCGTTAGCTTCCTGAGTTGTGCCAGCTCTGGGCTCGTGGCAGCCCTCTGTGACTCTCAGGTCCTGTGTCCCCCTGGCCTGGTGAGGTCCACACCTCCAGGAACTGGGTTCCCAGACCCCTTTGCCCTCTGGCCTCGGGTTGGTGGGGGAGAGGTTTCGCCCATCAGGAGGCGCAGGTGGGGATGGGACAGCAGGGGGTTGGGGGAGGGCCCACCAGCACCCCTCCACTTCTGGGGCCCCTCTGCGGCTCCCCGTGGCCCTTGGGGAATGCTGACTCTGGGCCCTGGTGACACCGCTGCCTCGGGCATCCTTCCCACCTGCTGCCCTCGTTGGGGTGGCTCCCATCCCCCGTTTGCCCCGGGGAACTTACTGTGTAAGTAACTGTCCCATGAGAATCTCCTTCTGTTCAAGGGCCTGGATCTCTTCTGCTGTTTTCCTGACTTGGGGTTCTTCCCGTGCCAAGTGGAGACCAGAGCTGTCTCGCTCACAGGGACCCACAGGCGAATGCACCGCGGCAAAGTAAGCCCTGGGGCAAAGGCAGAACAGCCCTGGTACAAAAGCCGTGGGAAAGGGTCTCGTCGGCAGCATCACGGTCGACGGGGCCGCACAGTCACGTCCAGCTCTAGGGTCGGCATTGCTGTGAGCCGGCGCGGTGCCGGAGGAAGGGAGGTCCAGGGAGGTCCTTCTGCGAGGTGCCCGGCTGGTCCCTGTGCCCCCCTCCTTCCTCTCCTCTCCCGGTGGGGCTCTGGGCTGGCCCAGGGACGGAGGGGACCGTGTCCTCACCCCTTCTGCCGCTGGGAGCTCGCTCTGAACAGTGAGTGCTGCAGTTCGCAGGGGCCTCTGAGGCTGTCGGGAGTCAGGCTCCTGGTTCCGAGTGTGGTAAGCAGACACTCCCCGGCCTCCGTGTATCTGCAGATGGACGAGCCCTCTGTCCTTTCCCCCTTTCCTTCTCTCTCTCTCTCTGCTTCTCTTGTCTTCCCTCCCTGCCCCTCCTGTGACCTCCCATTCGAAACCTAACCCCAGTGCAGTCAAGGATAAAGGACCATCACGTCCGAGGAGGGAGCCAAGCATGTCGGAGACCCAGTTCTGCTCGCGAGGGGCAAGGGAGACACATCTCTCTCCCTGCCAGGGACCCTGGCCACCCCCCAACCCCCTCCTGTGCCTGACTTAGAGACACCCCCGAAACAAAAACCGGCAGACCCACCCCGGTCGGGAAATACACATCCCCTAATTGCTCATGCTGCTTCTTTGAGAGCGAAAAAGGCGCTGCGCATTAAACAGGAGGTTTAATTTCTCGTTTAAATACAGCTGCCGTGACTCTGGCGCACCACGCAGCTGGCGCGAGGCTGGCGCGGGGCCACGGCTGGGGGGCTCCGTCACGTCTGCGCCCATTGTCTCTCTGACACGCGCGCGCAGAACATCTTGGCGTGTTTGGGAAATATTTTCATTCATTTGCAGGTCTGCGCGGCCCCACACCTCCGAGCTCACTGCACCTGCCAGCCCGCTTGGCTTCTCCCTCCCTCTGGCGGGTTTCTTTCTGCAGAGGAGAAGCACTCGTTTCAGCCTTTCTTTTCCCATTCTGGGCAGGGGCAGGCCCCATCGAGTCTGCCTAATATTTCTTAGGCTCGTGAAAAAAAAATTGTTTTAGAGAAAAGGATGAATCACATGTTTTTATTTTGAAAAACCACGAGAACAGAATTTCAGGCTGGCGTCTTAAGGCGACGTTGTCCGTCGGGGGCTGTGTCTCTGGGCTGGAGAGAAAGAGAAATTGCTGCCAACTGGGCTTTCACGGCCGATTCATCTCAGAATGAAAGTGATCTTAGACGACGGAGGACAAAATTAGAAAGATTAAAGTCTTCAAGGACACTCTGACCACCGACTTTAATATAGGGGCTCTCCTCCAGGACTGAAGCCACTCCTGCTTGTGTCCAATAAAACAGAATTGCCACCCTTGGGTCCTTGCGGGTCCCTGCCGTCTGGGGGCTCTTTCCTTGGGAGGGTCTAAGTGTTGGGAGCACAGGAGACGAGTCCCCCTGACTCCACGGTGTGGTGACGGTACAGATTCACCTCCCGCTGTCCTCAGAGACTGGCTCCTGGATACCCGTCCAAACCCCCAAATGCAGCCTCTGCCCCACCCTTGTGGGGCTCCGCAGAAGTGCACACGCCGCTGCTGGGGTCCAGATGTGGTGGGGCTTCCTGCTGCGCCCTGAACCTGTGTCAGCTTTCCCCCTCCCTAGAGGGGTCCCCAGGGGGTTCCCAGGGGGTCCAGGGAGTGGAGACAGAGGTTTAAGCAAGAGCCTGTCCGGGTACATGGAAATCTCGGCCTCTTGACATCAGTCCGTCAGCCCACTGCAGGCAGGCTCTCTCAGCGTCCAGGGGCTATCAGAGCCAGGGACCACTGACGGGTGTTTGAACAGAGGTTTGTTCTCTCCCAGCCTGGAGATCCAGGTGTGGGCAGGAGGTTCTTCCCAAAGCCCCTCTCCTTGCCAGGCAGACGCCCTCACGTGGCCCATCTGTGCGTGTCTGTGTCCTGATCTCCTCTTGCAAGGACACCAGTCACGGTGGATGAGGGCCCACATGACCTCGTTTACCTTCATCACTTCCTTCAAGGCCCCACCTCCCAATAGTCGCATTCTGGAAACCTGTGACTTCTACCTATGAACCTGGCCGGGTGGGGGCATGACTCAGCCCAAACACAAGCTGAGCCCAGCAGAGCTGAATATAGCTCCTAGCCCGAGTGTCCAGCCCACTCAAGGGCCCTCAGTCCCCTGACTGAAGATGCAACCAGATTTCCCACCGAATGGATTTAAGCCATGGCAACAGCAGCATCACATCAGGTGGCCAAAGTATTGGAGCTTGAGCATCAGTCCTTCCAATGAATAATCTGGACCGATTTCCTTTAGGTTGACTAGTTGGATCTCTTTGCAGTCCAAGGGACCCTCAAGAGTCTTTTCCAACACCACAGTTCAAAAGCATCAGATCTTTGGTGCTCAGCTTTCTTTATGGTCCAAGACGAACTGACGCGTTGGAAAAGACCCTGATGCTGGGAAAGACTGACGGCAGGAGAGGGGGGATGACAGAGGATGAGATGCTTGTATGGCATCACCAGCTCAACGGATCTGAGTTTGAGCAAACTGTGAGACATAGTGAAGGACAGGGGAGCCTGGCGGGCTTTGGTCTGTGAGGTCATGGAGAGTCAGACATGACTTAGCAACTAAATAACAACAAGCGGAGGAGGAAAGGGGAGACGGCTCCATACTCTGAACAGGCACCTCAGACCCAGACCCAGCTCGCCACGCCCCTTGGGGCCACAGCCGCCTCTCTGTGACAGCGAAGGTGGGACTGAGTGATCTCAGAGGTCATCCCTAAGGTGACCTGACTCAGGAAGAAACACGGAATCTGCAAACCAGAGCAGAGGGCCACACTCGGCCCCTGCGCTGCCTTTGCAAATAAAGTTTTATTGGCACGCAGCCACACTGAGATATTTATTTGCTTCTGCCGTGGCAGGGTTGAGTAGCTGTGACCGAGACTGTATGGAACACAGAGCCTACAATTTTTCCTGCTGAACATTTGACACAGAGAAGAGGCTTGTGGTTGCCAAGGACATGGCGGGGTGGAGGGGGGCGGGTGTTTCAACTCAGCAGATGCAAGATATTCTATATGGAATAGATATGCCACATGGTGCTATGCACAGAACAGGGACCTGTACTCAGTATCCTGTGATGAACCATAATAGAGAAGAACCTGAAAAAAATTGCATATCTGTGTGTAACAGTCACTTCACTGTGCAGAAGAAATTAATACGACATGATAAATCAATTATACTGCAATAAAGTGAATTTTAAAAGAAGAAAGAAAATGTCTGAGAATGTCTGGATTTAGAGCTTAAAAATTGGTCATTGGTTTTCTTGGGAGGGGAGGGCGGCAGTCCGGCAAGGCTAACTTATGAGGGTTCAGTGGGAAGTCCATTCGCGTGCTGTCACGTTTGTTTCAGTCTGTCTAGCTGAGGCTGGACCCTCAGGGGCCGCAACCCGCAGCGCTGAGCTTGGAGACCCACACCTCCCCATCTGGCCCACCAGCCAACGAGTATCTTGAACGGCGGCACTGCACTGCGCATGCTCAGACGCGGACAGCCCTTCCCTAGCCGCCTCGCCCGCCTGGAGGAGACCGCGGAGGAGAAGCCGTGGCCTCCAGCACACGGGGCCCTCCAGCGATGGACTCGTCTGCTGGGTGGTGGTGGTGGTGGTGGTGCTGCTGCTGCTGCTGCTGCTGCTAAGTCACACTGAAAGTGAAGTCGCTCAGTCGTGTCCGACTCTTAGCGACCCTATGGGACTGCGGCCCACCAGGCTCCTCCATCCATGAGATTTTCCAGGCAAGAGCACTGGAGTGGGGTACCATTGCCTTCTCCGCTGGTGGGTGCAGTAGTAGCAAAACCCAGCACCAAGGGCAAGACCTGACCTTTGTTTAACTTCTTTTGTCATAAATAAGCTAAAAAAACTTTTTTTAAGCATTGGTAAGTCAATCAACTTTTTCTTCCAAAATCAGAAAAAAATTTAAAATCGCTAGATAGTGTCATGATTTCATCCAGGGCTGGATCTCACAGCTGCATCTGGGGGCAGGGTGGGGAGCCCAGCGGCTGAGCTAGAGCTCGTGGGACCTTTGAGCCCTGAGTGTCGGGGTCCAGCGGCCCAGTCATTCCCCTGGCAGGTAGGACGGATGAGGTGAGCCCACAGAGGTCACACAGACCCAGGCGGACTTGAAATCTTGTGTCGCCTCCCTCTCCTTCATCATAAAGGGCAGTCAGAGCCTCTCCACACACAACCTGCGGTTTCCTTGGACCAGGATTCAGGGGTGCGAGCTTCGCCGGCTGGTACCTCTCTGAGCCCCGTGGGAGGGGTCTCCTACAAGGAGCTCACTGGTGTGTTCCCAACTCATGCTATTTCATGTGGTCAGCACCGCCAGGTGTGCAGGGGTAGGGGTCCTCAGATCCTCAGAGCCCACTTGGCATCGGGTGCTTTAGCGGTCCTCCAACTCAGACGGAAACTGCACCCCACCACCCCTCAGTTCAGTTCAGTCGCTTAGTCGTGTCCGACTCTTTGCGACTCCATGAATTGCAGCACACCAGGCTTCCCTGTCCATCACCAACTCCCAGAGTTCACTCAAACTCATGTCCATCAAATCCATGATGCCATCCAGCCATCTCATCCTGGGTCGTCCCCTTCTCCTCCTGCCCCCAAACCCTCCCAGCATCAGAGTCTTTTCCAATGAGTCTGCTCTTTGCACGAGGTGGCCAGAGTACTGGAGTTTCAGCTTTAGCATCATTCCTTCCAAAGAAATCACAGGGCTGATCTCCTTCAGAATGGACTGGTTAGATCTCCTTGCAGTCCAAGGGACTCTCAAGAGTCTTCTCCAACACCACAGTTCAAAAGCATCAATTCTTCGGCACTCAGCTTTCTTCACAGTTCAACTTTCACATCCATACATGACCACAGGAAAAACCATAGCCTTGACTAGATGGACCTTTGTTGGCAAAGTAATGTCTCTGCTTTACAAAATACTATCTAGGTTGATCATAACTTTTCTTCCAAGGAGTAAGCGTCTTCTAATTTCATGGCTGCAATCACCATCTGCAGTGATTTTGGAGCCCCTCAAAATAAAGTCTGACACTGTTTCCACTGTTTCCCCATCTATTTCCCATGAAGTGATGGGACCGGATGCCATGATCTTAGTTTTCTGAATGTTGAGCCTTAAGCCAACTTTTTC